>CP136065.1:192401176-192724508 GCA_032622095.1 Siphonodentalium dalli | reverse complement strand
TTGGTGTCTCAGTCCTGAAGCTCTAGTTTTTCTTATTAAATCAGCAGCTCTTGCACAAATCTATAGTATTTCCATGATCATATAGTGTGAATGTGGTGTCACCGAGGGCTTGCTTCCCTCATATGGTGTGCCTGTATACTCGAAAATTGAAGAAAATCAATGTCGCCCAGACTAATACAGAAAGTAATGCTATTGCAAGTAGCCCCAACTAATATATACCAAAGATAATATAATGCTATCACGAATCGCTCCAACTAAAACAGAAGGTGATACTATTGCGAGTCAGCCATTTTGATAAAGAAGTTGGGCTAGCTCCCTACCCATCCAAACCAATGAAACCAAGAAGTGACATGTCAATAGGAGTTAATGCTAAGTTATGGAGAAACCTATTTATTCACCAGGGGTGTTTTGTTACATATAACCATGAATTGCGCTTAAGCGCAATTAATTATTAAATGTGAATTTGGCCTCCCATATGAAACAATGTATAAGCGTTATTTAAAGTCATAGCAGCAGACCAATTCAAGACATTTTATTTATTTATATGGTGGGTGAAATAGCACCATAAAGTTTTGATTTCAGGAAAATGTCCGGGGTAGGGTTAACAGTAATAATAATTATTTATCTATATCATGTTTTAATGTTTGGGAATGATCGAATATGTTTTTTTTATTTCTTTTTGTTTGAACTAAGGTTAGATAAGATTTATTTTTCTAGGTTTGATTTCCGATATGCCTAATCATATTTTTTTCTCGTACTGGTTGTACCCGAGTGTCGCATTATGCCCCACAACGAGACAACCTGCCTCTCCCCCAATATGAGTGAATGTGAATAACTGATAACAGATAACATGGATGGTTTTGATACTTTATTACAATAATACAGGGTATCATTGTTCATGCCTACATTGGATTATCACCCAAAACGTATAGCAAGGAAGTAGTAGACGGCTTATTTCAATGGGGAAAATGCAGTAACGCTATGACGTTATATTCCACGATCCCACCAGAAACATGGCGGCCGGGCTCCAGTCGGATTACATAGCGTCATGACGTAAGTGAACCTTCCCTTTGTTAACGTTCCCTGGTTTGTATAACTGAGCATTGCCCTTTGTTTATATCCCCTATTTAAGTCACAATAATGTCTTAATTTATTGATGATTATATATAAAATGTTTTTTAATTATGTATTGTATTATTGTATTACTCTAAAACATGGTAAAATCAAATAAAGAACTTTGGATATTTAGCAATTTGTTGTTGCTTCTAAATATAGCGCAACTCTCATTCGGGAAAAACTGCTTCTCAAAACGCGTGACCTTGACCCTAAGCAGTAAAATACATGTTGCGCATGGAACTTCTTTTTTATCCAATACTATCATGGTTATCAATTATTCATATTGTTGACTTTTTACTTGACGCATACTGTTCAGTACTTAGTTTTTTAATGTAATCCAACATATTGAGGTGCCCCTCTGCACATGAGGGACCTAACTGAAGGACTGTGTTTACGTCAATGTCGCCGTTTTGAAGCAGTCTTTCTCTCTCGGAAATTCGTTTCCGGAATTCCTAAAATGAGTAATGACGTCATAAAAAGTTTCGCACCGTTATATTTTAAATGCACGCGCAGACACGCGGCTTGATCACGAGACAGCAGTGGAAATAAGGCACTGCCACATCTAGTATTGAACTGAACATTAATTTAAAACGAATTAGACTATTCCTGGCTACAATAATGAGAACAAAATGTTTGTGTTTTTTTTAAATGATTTTATATCATCACAAATTCACTGAATCACTCAGTCATTGTACGGTACCTCTTTTAACTGGACTTGTGACGGACTGAGAGGGACGAATCTTTCTTCGTTTCCGTTGCCCCCGACGTCTAAAATTCCTGGCTATTTCTCCTTGTAAGTTTTCATCCGATGAATTTGTCGCCGTAGCCAATTCCCTTCTTGCATCTTCTATCAAACTTTGTGCTCTCACTGCCACCATATGTGGTGAAGCAGCCATTTTGGAATAATAATTTAGGCTAGCTCCCTACCCAGCATAACCAATGGAAACAATAGGTGATATGTCAATAGGTGAAGGGTGAGTTATGGATAAACCTATTTATTCACCAGGGGTGTTTAGTTACATACAACCATGAATTGCGCTTAAGCGCAATTGATTGCGCTTAAGCGCAATTGATTACGCTTAAGCGCAATTGATTGCGCTTAAGCGCAATCAATTGCGCTTAAGCGCAATCAATTGCGCTTAAGCGCAATTCAATATTAAATGTGAATTTGGCCTCCCATATTTTTGCACAGATTTTAGCCTATACATGCATGCGGTGTCACTGCATGAGGGCTTTCTTACCTCATACAGTAATGCTCTAATTAATCGACTTCTTAACCACAACAGAATTATGGGTAACGTTTCAGGATTTAGTCGGAAATATGGCTTGTTGCCATTCATCGAAAAGCTCTCGAGAGCTTTCCAATGAATGGCAACAAGCCATATTTCCGACTAAATCCTAAAAAGTTATCCATAATTCTGCTGTGGTTAAGGAGTCGATTAATTAGAGCATTACTGTATGGTTTACTTATTGACTTAAATCAGGGGGAAAAAACCCTATTTTCATATTATCAGCATCCCTGTCCAAAAAATGGTGTGTAATCACTGGAGCTTTGGTGTCTCAGTCCTGTGAATTTGGCCTCCCATATTTTTGCACAGATTTTAGCCTATACATGCATGCGGTGTCACTGCATGAGGGCTTTCTTACCTCATACAGTAATGCTCTAATTAATCGACTTCTTAACCACAGCAGAATTATGGGTAACGTTTCAGGATTTAGTCGGAAATATGGCTTGTTGCCATTCATCGAAAAGCTCTCGAGAGCTTTCCAATGAATGGCAACAAGCCATATTTCCGACTAAATCCTAAAAAGTTATCCATAATTCTGCTGTGGATATTAATTAGAGCATTACTGTATGGTTTACTTATTGACTTAAATCAGGGGGAAAAACCCTATTTTCATATTATCAGCATCCCTGTCCAAAAAATGGTGTGTAATCACTGGAGCTTTGGTGTCTCAGTCCTGTGAATTTGGCCTCCCATATTTTTGCACAGATTTTAGCCTATACATGCATGCGGTGTCACTGCATGAGGGCTTTCTTACCTCATACAGTAATGCTCTAATTAATCGACTTCTTAACCACAGCAGAATTATGGGTAACGTTTCAGGATTTAGTCGGAAATATGGCTTGTTACCATTCATCGAAAAGCTCTCGAGAGCTTTCCAATGAATGGCAACAAGCCATATTTCCGACTAAATCCTAAAAAGTTATCCATAATTCTGCTGTGGTTAAGGAGTCGATTAATTAGAGCATTACTGTATGGTTTACTTATTGACTTAAATCAGGGGGAAAAAACCCTATTTTCATATTATCAGCATCCCTGTCCAAAAAATGGTGTGTAATCACTGGAGCTTTGGTGTCTCAGTCCTGGAGCTCTAGTTTTTCTTATTAAATCAGCAGCTCTTGCACAAATCTATAGTATTTCCATGATCATATAGTGTGAATGTGGTGTCACCGAGGGCTTGCTTCCCTCATATGGTGTGCCTGTATACTCGAAAATTGAAGAAAATCAATGTCGCCCCGACTAATACAGAAAGTAATGCTATTGCAAGTAGCCCCAACTAATATATACCGAAGATAATATAATGCTATCACGAGTCGCTCCAACTAAAACAGAAGGTGATACTATTGCGAGTCAGCCATTTTGATAAAGAAGTTGGGCTAGCTTGGTCAATCAAACCAATGAAACCAAGAGGTGACATGTCAATAGGAGTTAATGCTAAGTTATGGAGAAACCTATTTATTCACCAGGGGTGTTTTGTTACATATAACCATGAATTGCGCTTAAGCGCAATTGATTGCGCTTAAGCGCAAATGATTACGCTTAAGCGCAATTAATTGCACTTAAGCGCAATGATTGCGCTTAAGCGCAATTGATTGCGCTTAAGCGCAATTGATTGCGCTTAAGCGTAATTATTTGCGCTTAAGCGCAATTAATTGCGCTTAAGCGCAATTTATTGCGCTTAAGCACAATTAATTATTAAATGTGAATTTGGCCTCCCATAAGCTTGTGCCACTAAATACTCAAACTATACGAAATTTCCTTCAAAATTGGTCATTTTTTGCGTACCATCCCCCAGGATATCTGTAGGTGGTCAGCCGAGGGTCAACTGGTCCGGGTTTTCTGTAAGGCGGGTAGGAATGGTGATTATGTGGACAAAAAGCGACAGCTTGTGCCACTAAATACTCAAACTATACGAAATTTCCTTCAAAATTGGTCATTTTTTGCGTACCATCCCCCCAGGATATCTGTAGGTGGTCAACCGAGGGTCAACTGGTCCGGGTTTTCTGTAAGGCGGGTAGGAATGGTGATTATGTGGACAAAAAGCGACAGCTTGTGCCACTAAATACTCAAACTATACGAAATTTCCTTCAAAATTGGTCATTTTTTGCGTACCATCCCCCCAGGATATCTGTAGGTGGTCAACCGAGGGTCAACTGGTCCGGGTTTTCTGTAAGGCGGGTAGGAATGGTGATTATGTGGACAAAAAGCGACAGCTTGTGCCACTAAATACTCAAACTATACGAAATTTCCTTCAAAATTGGTCATTTTTTGCGTACCATCCCCCCAGGATATCTGTAGGTGGTCAACCGAGGGTCAACTGGTCCGGGTTTTCTGTAAGGCGGGTAGGAATGGTGATTATGTGGACAAAAAGCGACAGCTTGTGCCACTAAATACTCAAACTATACGAAATTTCCTTCAAAATTGGTCATTTTTTGCGTACCATCCCCCCAGGATATCTGTAGGTGGTCAACCGAGGGTCAACTGGTCCGGGTTTTCTGTAAGGCGGGTAGGAATGGTGATTATGTGGACAAAAAGCGACAGCTTGTGCCACTAAATACTCAAACTATACGAAATTTCCTTCAAAATTGGTCATTTTTTGCGTACCATCCCCCCAGGATATCTGTAGGTGGTCAACCGATGGTCAACTGGTCCGGGTTTTCTGTAAGGCGGGTAGGAATGGTGATTATGTGGACAAAAAGCGACAGCTTGTGCCACTAAATACTCAAACTATACGAAATTTCCTTCAAAATTGGTCATTTTTTGCGTACCATCCCCCCAGGATATCTGTAGGTGGTCAACCGAGGGTCAACTGGTCCGGGTTTTCTGTAAGGCGGGTAGGAATGGTGATTATGTGGACAAAAAGCGACAGCTTGTGCCACTAAATACTCAAACTATACGAAATTTCCTTCAAAATTGGTCATTTTTTGCGTACCATCCCCCCAGGATATCTGTAGGTGGTCAACCGAGGGTCAACTGGTCCGGGTTTTCTGTAAGGCGGGTAGGAATGGTGATTATGTGGACAAAAAGCGACAGCTTGTGCCACTAAATACTCAAACTATACGAAATTTCCTTCAAAATTGGTCATTTTTTGCGTACCATCCCCCCAGGATATCTGTAGGTGGTCAACCGAGGGTCAACTGGTCCGGGTTTTCTGTAAGGCGGGTAGGAATGGTGATTATGTGGACAAAAAGCGACAGCTTGTGCCACTAAATACTCAAACTATACGAAATTTCCTTCAAAATTGGTCATTTTTTGCGTACCATCCCCCCAGGATATCTGTAGGTGGTCAACCGAGGGTCAACTGGTCCGGGTTTTCTGTAAGGCGGGTAGGAATGGTGATTATGTGGACAAAAAGCGACAGCTTGTGCCACTAAATACTCAAACTATACGAAATTTCCTTCAAAATTGGTCATTTTTTGCGTACCATCCCCCCAGGATATATGTAGGTGGTCAACCGAGGGTCAACTGGTCCGGGTTTTCTGTAAGGCGGGTAGGAATGGTGATTATGTGGACAAAAAGCGACAGCTTGTGCCACTAAATACTCAAACTATACGAAATTTCCTTCAAAATTGGTCATTTTTTGCGTACCATCCCCCCAGGATATCTGTAGGTGGTCAACCGAGGGTCAACTGGTCCGGGTTTTCTGTAAGGCGGGTAGGAATGGTGATTATGTGGACAAAAAGCGACAGCTTGTGCCACTAAATACTCAAACTATACGAAATTTCCTTCAAAATTGGTCATTTTTTGCGTACCATCCCCCTAGGATATCTGTAGGTGGTCAACCGAGGGTCAACTGGTCCGGGTTTTCTGTAAGGCGGGTAGGAATGGTGATTATGTGGACAAAAAGCGACAGCTTGTGCCACTAAATACTCAAACTATACGAAATTTCCTTCAAAATTGGTCATTTTTTGCGTACCATCCCCCCAGGATATCTGTAGGTGGTCAACCGAGGGTCAACTGGTCCGGGTTTTCTGTAAGGCGGGTAGGAATGGTGATTATGTGGACAAAAAGCGACAGCTTGTGCCACTAAATACTCAAACTATACGAAATTTCCTTCAAAATTGGTCATTTTTTGCGTACCATCCCCCCAGGATATCTGTAGGTGGTCAACCGAGGGTCAACTGGTCCGGGTTTTCTGTAAGGCGGGTAGGAATGGTGATTATGTGGACAAAAAGCGACAGCTTGTGCCACTAAATACTCAAACTATACGAAATTTCCTTCAAAATTGGTCATTTTTTGCGTACCATCCCCCCAGGATATCTGTAGGTGGTCAACCGAGGGTCAACTGGTCCGGGTTTTCTGTAAGGCGGGTAGGAATGGTGATTATGTGGACAAAAAGCGACAGCTTGTGCCACTAAATACTCAAACTATACAAAAGTTCCTTCAAAATTGGTCATTTTTTGCGTACCATCCCCCCAGGATATCTGTAGGTGGTCAACCGAGGGTCAACTGGTCCGGGTTTTCTGTAAGGCGGGTAGGAATGGTGATTATGTGGACAAAAAGCGACAGCTTGTGCCACTAAATACTCAAACTATAAGAAATTTCCTTCAAAATTGGTCATTTTTTGCGTACCATCCCCCCAGGATATCTGTAGGTGGTCAACCGAGGGTCAACTGGTCCGGGTTTTCTGTAAGGCGGGTAGGAATGGTGATTATGTGGACAAAAAGCGACAGCTTGTGCCACTAAATACTCAAACTATACGAAATTTCCTTCAAAATTGGTCATTTTTTGCGTACCATCCCCCCAGGATATCTGTAGGTGGTCAACCGAGGGTCAACTGGTCCGGGTTTTCTGTAAGGCGGGTAGGAATGGTGATTATGTGGACAAAAAGCGACAGCTTGTGCCACTAAATACTCAAACTATACGAAATTTCCTTCAAAATTGGTCATTTTTTGCGTACCATCCCCCAGGATATCTGTAGGTGGTCAACCGAGGGTCAACTGGTCCGGGTTTTCTGTAAGGCGGGTAGGAATGGTGATTATGTGGACAAAAAGCGACAGCTTGTGCCACTAAATACTCAAACTATACGAAATTTCCTTCAAAATTGGTCATTTTTTGCGTACCATCCCCCAGGATATCTGTAGGTGGTCAACCGAGGGTCAACTGGTCCGGGTTTTCTGTAAGGCGGGTAGGAATGGTGATTATGTGGACAAAAAGCGACAGCTTGTGCCACTAAATACTCAAACTATACGAAATTTCCTTCAAAATTGGTCATTTTTTGCGTACCATCCCCCCAGGATATCTGTAGGTGGTCAACCGAGGGTCAACTGGTCCGGGTTTTCTGTAAGGCGGGTAGGAATGGTGATTATGTGGACAAAAAGCGACAGCTTGTGCCACTAAATACTCAAACTATACGAAATTTCCTTCAAAATTGGTCATTTTTTGCGTACCATCCCCCAGGATATCTGTAGGTGGTCAACCGAGGGTCAACTGATCCGGGTTTTCTGTAAGGCGGGTAGGAATGGTGATTATGTGGTCAAAAAGCGACAGCTTGTGCCACTAAATACTCAAACTATACGAAATTTCCTTCAAAATTGGTCATTTTTTGCGTACCATCCCCCCAGGATATCTGTAGGTGGTCAACCGAGGGTCAACTGGTCCAGGTTTTCTGTAAGGCGGGTAGGAATGGTGATTATGTGGACAAAAAGCGACAGCTTGTGCCACTAAATACTCAAACTATACGAAATTTCCTTCAAAATTGGTCATTTTTTGCGTACCATCCCCCCAGGATATCTGTAGGTGGTCAACCGAGGGTCAACTGGTCCGGGTTTTCTGTAAGCCGGGTAGGAATGGTGATTATGTGGACAAAAAGCGACAGCTTGTGCCACTAAATACTCAAACTATACGAAATTTCCTTCAAAATTGGTCATTTTTTGCGTACCATCCCCCCAGGATATCTGTAGGTGGTCAACCGAGGGTCAACTGGTCCGGGTTTTCTGTAAGGCGGGTAGGAATGGTGATTATGTGGACAAAAAGCGACAGCTTGTGCCACTAAATACTCAAACTATACGAAATTTCCTTCAAAATTGGTCATTTTTTGCGTACCATCCCCCCAGGATATCTGTAGGTGGTCAACCGAGGGTCAACTGGTCCGGGTTTTCTGTAAGGCGGGTAGGAATGGTGATTATGTGGACAAAAAGCGACAGCTTGTGCCACTAAATACTCAAACTATACGAAATTTCCTTCAAAATTGGTCATTTTTTGCGTACCATCCCCCCAGGATATCTGTAGGTGGTCAACCGAGGGTCAACTGGTCCGGGTTTTCTGTAAGGCGGGTATGAATGGTGATTATGTGGACAAAAAGCGACAGCTTGTGCCACTAAATACTCAAACTATACGAAATTTCCTTCAAAATTGGTCATTTTTTGCGTACCATCCCCCCAGGATATCTGTAGGTGGTCAACCGAGGGTCAACTGGTCCGGGTTTTCTGTAAGGCGGGTAGGAATGGTGATTATGTGGACAAAAAGCGACAGCTTGTGCCACTAAATACTCAAACTATACGAAATTTCCTTCAAAATTGGTCATGTTTTGCGTACCATCCCCCAGGATATCTGTAGGTGGTCAACCGAGGGTCAACTGGTCCGGGTTTTCTGTAAGGCGGGTAGGAATGGTGATTATGTGGACAAAAAGCGACAGCTTGTGCCACTAAATACTCAAACTATACGAAATTTCCTTCAAAATTGGTCATTTTTTGCGTACCATCCCCCCAGGATATCTGTAGGTGGTCAACCGAGGGTCAATTGGTCCGGGTTTTCTGTAAGGCGGGTAGGAATGGTGATTATGTGGACAAAAAGCGACAGCTTGTGCCACTAAATACTCAAACTATACGAAATTTCCTTCAAAATTGGTCATTTTTTACGTACCATCCCCCCAGGATATCTGTAGGTGGTCAACCGAGGGTCAACTGGTCCGGGTTTTCTGTAAGGCGGGTAGGAATGGTGATTATGTGGACAAAAAGCGACAGCGTGTGCCACTAAATACTCAAACTATACGAAATTTCCTTCAAAATTGGTCATTTTTTACGTGCCATCCCCCCAGGATATCTGTAGGTGGTCAACCGAGGGTCAACTGGTCCGGGTTTTCTGTAAGGCGGGTAGGAATGGTGATTATGTGGACAAAAAGCGACAGCTTGTGCCACTAAATACTCAAACTATACGAAATTTCCTTCAAAATTGGTCATTTTTTACGTACCATCCCCCCCAGGATATCTGTAGGTGGTCAACCGAGGGTCAACTGGTCCGGGTTTTCTGTAAGGCGGGTAGGAATGGTGATTATGTGGACAAAAAGCGACAGCTTGTGCCACTAAATACTCAAACTATACGAAATTTCCTTCAAAATTGGTCATTTTTTACGCACCATCCCCCCAGGATATCTGTAGGTGGTCAACCGAGGGTCAACTGGTCCGGGTTTTCTGTAAGGCGGGTAGGAATGGTGATTATGTGGACAAAAAGCGACAGCTTGTGCCACTAAATACTCAAACTATACGAAATTTCCTTCAAAATTGGTCATTTTTTGCGTACCATCCCCCCAGGATATCTGTAGGTGGTCAACCGAGGGTCAACTGGTCCGGGTTTTCTGTAAGGCGGGTAGGAATGGTGATTATGTGGGCATAAAGCGACAGCTTGTGCCACTAAATACTCAAACTATACGAAATTTCCTTCAAAATTGGTCATTTTTCACGTACCATCCCCCCAGGATATCTGTAGGTGGTCAACCGAGGGTCAACTGGGCCTATTTACCAAGAAGGTGTGTAGTAATTGTCATTATAGGAGTGTATTGTGATGATATGCTATTTGTTTTTCTTTAAAATACCATCGGATGGTAAATAGCGCATATCGGTAGAATCGCTATTTGCCATCCGATGGTAAATAGCCGCTGCCCTAGTAATCTGTGTGGTCAGTGATTATATCATTACACTTTCAAGGCACATCTTTGCATACGAGTATTTATTGTTGGAAAACAAGATTTCTCTACTTAAAGGTACTCAATCGGATTTGATGATCCCCATATAATCAGATTCCAACCACAACAACATTTTTGGAAATGCCGCTTCAGTTATCAGAATCATTAATTGCCCAAAAATAATGCTAACCAGTCAATTATAGTATAAAATTGCATGAAATGTGTTATTTATCAAGATGTTGTTTAACTAAATTTTGCCTTATTATCAACACAAAGCCTCTTGATTTTAGAGTTATCCATCTTCATCCACAATTTGGTCCGAGACAAAAACAACATGTTCACATTTTATTACACCGGACAAGTTGATAATACAATGTTTTGGAGCTTCCTCTTTCAAAACATATATAATATGGTATATATTTTATATAATGTGATCTGGGGGTTCAAAAATTAAATTAAATGAAAATTAAAACAAAGGGCTGTAACTCTGGTAAAAATGGACTGCCTGAACCGTAAATTGAACTTGGCCTGTATTTTGTGGTATTGATAGTCCAAGTCTTCTCGTACTAAAACCGGCTAAGATATTGGGATGGAGGTGCCGGTCTTTAGTCCGAGTTCCAGGCCCATGGTCTCATTTGACACGAGTTAATCGTTAGTGACCCGCTCAAATAAAACCACAATTATATGAAATAAAATATCACAATTGCTACAATAAACGGATAGTTTCCGCAGAAGACATGCTATTTGATCTGAAACCCACATCGGTTGTGAATTGAAAGCGGTAATTTAATGTGAAAAGAAACTTTTGCCGCAGTGTTTACATATTTTTTAAAGTATGCGAACTCAGTTGACCTTGCGAACTGCGTTCGGCATTTTCCGGTGAAAATATTCCGTAGATTTTCAATCAACCACGCACGATGAATTCTCCATTGTAATCGTAATTATACGTGACAATAATTAAATAAATTATTACATAGATTAAATACATATTGAAGATATAAATGTAATACATTAAATAAATTACGGGAATTATAACCATCTCACAGTTTAAAACAGTGTAAACACAATGACCATTAGAATATCATGGGGGCCGCCATTTTGTTTGTATCGAAATTCGTCTCGGCCAAAACAAACACCGGACAATGCCGAAGTTCTTCGGAACCTGAGTTCGGCTTTCAGTTAAGTAAACAAACAGAAAAAACAGCGATGTTGGTGACAATCAACCGGAATATTCTATGCGTAATTTAACATGAAAGTTAGATTATTATACACCATTATGACCATGATATGTCTCTCTTTCCGATGTATATAGCATCATGTATTGATTCATTAGGTAAATCGAGTAAAATACACCACAGATTCCCGCCACAGATCGTGGGCGTAACTCGTGTGATAGGATTGGTATGCAAGCGGGCTGGGACTAAAAACAGCAAATCGCCATCCCAATATCTTAGCTGGTTTTAGTACAAGAAGACTGGGACTAGGTATTGAGTGAATATACATACCAAATTTTATGATATTAAGTTCAATAGAACTACAGTTATTAACCAGAAATGAAATATGAAGTTATGAACCTATGACGTAGAGATGGATATACCAAAAACATAATATGCCTTATAAAAATATCTTGTTTTTGTGAATGGAATCATAAAGTAAAAATTGCGTTATTCCTAACAAAAATTTCAGAATATTTGTTTAGTTATCTGTGATTCATGAGCCTAAGGGCAATTCATTCCCACACAACTTGAAAATTCTTTTGCACTTTTTGGTTTTCAAATTGAAAATATGCATATCTGCATCTATATAATTGTAACATCTGTCTTGCCCAAATGTTGGGTTCAGCAGATGTGATCATGTGACATCTGCTTTGGATTATTACAACAACTATGTAGCAATACACATAAATTTATTGATGGCTGCCTGAATAAATAACAGCAAATTACAAAGCTAACATCTATTTTATTCTCTGAGATAAGTTCCATGTCGCCGTTCCCATATTAATCGGTGCTTCTGCTTCATGTATGCATCAATAACATCCATTTTATACCCCAGATCTCCATCTGAAATTGAGATGAGGGATTAATGAGTAAAAAGAGAGAATCACCAAATTACACCACAGAACATGCCCTAAAGTACTTGTTCCAAGGTTACATTTATATAATATGTTCCATGCATGAGCACATACATGTTTACTGGAAGGGAACATTGAATGTCTCAAGATTATCAACAAAAGTATTAATTTATTAAACTTAATTGGGAAGTTTATTGACAATAAGCATGGTTGGTTCAACTTGTGCATCAAAGATGGATCTCACTGAGTTTGTTTGCCCATAAGATTGAATCTGTCTCACCGAGAATCACTAAAAATGGACGAACTAAGGAACCATAACTCAAAACAAAATCTGCCCCAAAAAAAATCGGATTTTCCCCTCAACCTGATGTTTTAACTAAATCAAGATTTTGTTGTGAAAGATCCATATTCAATATAAATGAAATCATTTGATGTTTGTTCAAGTTATCACGTTATAGTCATAAAATTGCTAAAAAAAATATAGTCAAAGTAAGGGCCGTAACGAAGGTAAAAATTATTTGACAAACCTCGTTTTTGAATTCGATCAAAATATTGTTGTGAAAGATCCATATACCCAATATGAATGTAATGGAATGGAAGTTTATTCAAGTTACCATATTACCAGTCATAAAATTGCTAAAAATTTGACAAACTAAGGTAGAGTTTTTTTCCTGTGAGAGTAAATCTGTTCGAGTGAGAATCACTAAAAATGGATGATCTAACAAACCATACCTCAGAAGTAAGGGCATAACTCAGGTAAATAAAAACCAAGGGCTGAGCACCAAAGAAGACTCTGGTCGAGTTTTTTTGCTCACAAGAGTGAATCTGTTCGACCGAGAATCACTATAAATTGACGAAGTAGAGAACAATAACTCAGAACTAAGGGCCATAAGGCCCATAACTGAAGTAAACAAATTGGAGAAACCTGGATTTTGAACATAATCAAGATATTGTTGTGAAACAGTGAAAGATACATTTACCCAATAAAGTTCATAAAATTGCTAAAAATAGACAAACTAAGAGCCGTAACACAGGTAAAATCAATCTGACAAACCTGGTTTTCGAACTCGATCTTGATAATGTTGTGATTGGTCCACATATCAAATTTGAATGTAATTGGATGACAGATGTTCAAGTTTTTGCAGTAATAAAATTCCTAAAATTATATCAAACTAAGGGCCATAACTGATGTAAAAAATACCCCGAGACAAACCTGGTTTTTGAACTCGTTCGCGATATGTTGTAAATGATCCACACACCAATATCAATGAAATTATTGATGTTTATTCAAGATATCGCACTAACAGACATAATTATTCGTAAAATTGCTAAAAAATAGACAAACTAAGAGCTGTAACTCAGGTAAAAAGGATCGGACAAATTTGATTTTGGAACTCGTTCCAGATATAGACAGAACACAATGCCCCTCTTTTAATCGAGAATCTTTTATTGAATGGGTTGCAGATGGCTCAATTATATATTTTGCGAGAGTGTAACTCGAGTGAAATGTAACTATGCACCATCTGCAACGAGTTCAATAACAGATTTGAGATTATGATGCAAGTTGTGTTCTGTATTTATTCTACACCATTGTGTCAGATAAATTAAATCCACTAATGTCACCTTCATTGATACTAAGGCTATCTTTATTGTGATTTAAGTCTGATGAATAACCAGTAATGATCGGGGTATCATTCGAAGCGGATAGTTAACATAATGTACATCATCTTTCTTGGCGACAATGTCAACAAGAATAATTCCAACTTGTATTCCACTAATATGGTATACACTAATATGTATTCAATGGCTGGGATCCCGTTTAATAAATATGCCTCACATCAATGGGTGTGGAATAAATTGTTAAAAAAGATCCACATATCAAATATGAATGAAATTGGTTGACGTTTGTTCATGTTATCGTGCTAACGGACATAAAATTTACTAAAATTGATAAACATGGAAGAACTAAGGGCCGTAACTCAGATAAAAAATTGAACAAACCTATTTTTCGAACTCGTTAGAGATATTGTGAAAAATACATATACCCGATATGAATGAAATAGGTTGACATGTGTTCAAGTTATCGCGCTAACGGACAAAATTGCTATAAATAAAAACAAGTGCCATAACACTGATTAAAATGTTGGGGCAGGGCCGACTGTTTGTGTGCAGCTGTCACACATGACAATAAACTCAGATACCAAACATTGTCAAAATACATCAATAAATAACTGTTATATAGGTTTAAGGCCACCCATCCGATGCACACCAACCGTTCCTTGTCAAACCTTAAGTCGAAAAAAGTTGAATAAATTGTTTAATCTAACAGTACTAGATACGTGTAGTTTACAACTACAACAACATGAATGATCCTAGTCTCATATTTATTAAATTTTAAAGGGACGTCAATTTTCAAGCCTCAATATTATTTATATGATTATACACCACTTGAAAGAGCTGACTCTGAAACATTATTCACATACTTGAATTTCAAAGTAATATGATTAAGTAGATGGCACAATGACGTTTCATAAAATTATACATGTAGTTACACATACTGGTACATGTACGTCAAAGTTTGTTGTGAGCGCAATGAAAATTGTTTATACAAGTTTATGGGAGGCCAAGTTCACTTCACTTTTAATAAATATTTGTTTAAAAACATTATGCTTAAGTACAAATATTAGCGCTTAAGCACAAATATTTGCGCTTACTAGTAAGCACAATTATTTGCACTTCAGCACAAAGATTTGCACTCTAAACACAAACATTTGAACTTATGCACAAATATTTGTGCTTAAGCTCAAATATTTGTGCTTAAGCTCAAATATGTTAATTTCATTCCCCATCAATATAGATCCATATGTCCATTGATACTTTTCTAATGTGTAGTGGACTCAGCCAATATCAACAGGGTGTGTTAGATAATGGTTTTTAATTCCCTCATTTTTGCTTAAGCACAAATAATTGTTCTTAAGCTTATTTGTGCTTCAGCGTAATCAGGGGATTGTCTTAAGCACAAATAATTACGCTTAACCCTTTCAGTGCCAAGTCCGATTTTTGCATCAACCCATATTTCCTTGATAATTTTTCAAATTTATTGATTATAATAATGTGATACATTGATGGAAAGAGCTCTTAGAGCTCTTTCCATCAATGTATCACATTATTATAATCAATAATTTTGAAAAATTATCAAGGAAATATAGATTGATACAAAATTCGGACTTGGCACTGAAAGGGTTAAGTGCAAATAATTATTAAAAGTGAATTTGGCCTCCCATAAAATTTTATGTTTGAGTATTGACAATTGAGGTTTAGTGCCTGTATAATAAATGATTAAGATAATAAACTGATGCATTTAGTCATGACAATTATAGACAGACTATTTATCAATAAGATCTCAAAACTATGAAGACTCACATTTAACAACCCAGTTCACCATGGCCTTGTCATAATCTTCACAAACTTTTTTGCACTTATATTTGGCATCAGGACCTTCATAGACTTGGCACTCAAATTTCCTGTTTCTTAATATGTTAAGGATTTTATCATCTACCAACCTGTAAATAGAAAGATGTAATTTCCATCTATCAAAATAATGGTTTATCAATTAGGAGTTACAGCTACAGTTAGGCTGCAGACTAAGTCTTCTCGGTCCACAACAGGTTGTGATATCGGTTGGGACGATGCTGTTTTTGGACAGAGTCCCACCTTGTCCTGCCCAGTTCTTCTATAATGGACATTTATTCAAAAGACGTATTACATATGTACATGTGGATTGTGGAGCACCAGGCATTCATGTAAACCCCTCAATGTGATTGATCATCTGACATGTCCATAATTAATTGAAAAAGGTATAGCGATGATACATGTACAATCGTTTAATGCATTGTTTGCATGTATTTTCTGATAGCACGACAAATCAAAATTGTCTGGAAAATTAGGCTTTGTTTACTTATAAATCTCATTTCTTTGACATTTAATGGACCTCTGATATATCCATGTTTGATATCATCATGCTTGTGAAAGGCTGCCCTCTAGTGTTCATATACCCAAAGCTTCCATTTGACCTAATCCAAAGGCATACAAGCAATATAACTCCCATCCACGATTCTAGGCATAACGTCCATTATAGAAGAGCATGGGGCCAGGACTTGGTCCAAAAACAGCATCATCGCAACTGATATCCCAAGTTGTAGTGGAGAATAGGGCCCTGCAAAGCTTCGAAAATTCGATATCGGTGTTCAGATTCGGGATCGATACCAAATCGACTCTCTGATTCGTATATTTTCGAATCTGCCTATTTGTTACAGTTTATGGGGACAAATAACTAATTTTTGTTTCTATGGAGCTCAATGCATTGCGCAATTGCCACATTGTACCGTGTTTTCCCATCTGGGAGTCTCGCGTATGAGGTAATTTTGAGTTTACACTATAGTCTAGTTACGCGATTACGTCCAATCACAGTTCGTCGCCCTTTCGTGGATGTAACTACATTTTAACATATAAATATAGTATATCAGTGAATAAAATCACTATATATACAGGTCAAAAGTCAAGATATCTATGGTTTATATAATTGTTAGTGTTAGGTTTAGTTTCTTCTAATCGATGAACATGCATTCATACCTACATGTTATACTTGCCAAGTGGGTTTTGCATCATAATTATGATAGTTGCATATTAATACACCTTAATGTCCCCACACTGTTAACCCTTTACCCAACAAACCGGCCAAATAAAGCTTCAACAGCCTAAAATATCTTCGGTCTGTCTCAATAGAACCATACAAATATGGATATCATTGGAACCGGCTCCTTGACCACATTGTGATAGTTACAGTTATGCCCTGTGCCAATGCATTCTCTTATATATGCGAGTCGACCATAGGTCGCCTCGCATATATAAGAGAATGCATTGGCCTAAAAAAAATCTTTTTTTAACACTTTTTACCATTTTTTCTTACATTCTTTAACAATTTTATAATTTTTAATGTGTTAAGCCAATGTATTCTATTATATATGCGAGGCAACCTATGGTCGACTCGCATATATAAGAGTAAGCATTGGCACAGGGCTGTTCTGTTGGGTAAAGGGTTAATATATATTAACGATCAACCTAACATGTTATGAATGAATAAGATGGTATCTCACATAAATGCATTCCAGTCGACAAGAAAGCCAGGTAATGCCATCTTTTCTTAAATTCAGGGATAAAATGCACATGATTATACTGAGTTACCTGTACCTCTCGTCAAACAAAATTCCATATCACAAGTAGCCACACAGGTACTGATGCCGCAGGTCATGCACATCATATACATGCCTTTGTTTATGATACTGCACACATCAGTCCTACAATCCTTAGAATATAGTCATAGTCATGGGCGACTATCCAATTAATAAACACCATTGTATATATATACTACCACAGTAGACCAGTAGTTTTTCTTCCATAGTAATTATTCATTTTATAGTCGTCAAGGTCATGGCGTACATGTAATTGTTATACTGTCAAGTCTAAGTGATGTATAGTTTTGATTTTCGTTCAAAAATAAAGTTGAGAACATGTCAGTCGCAAAACGGTTGTCTGTGAACTATGTCTTGGTTCTTCGCTTCATATTCGAAATAGTTCTCAGCTTTTAAACAAACAAGTAAACAATAATTAGAAGGATAATTATCCCATCAGCTGTGATTTTTCTCCATCCAGTGCTTGTCCAGATTCAATTCGGATTTCATGTTGCCAAATTTCCGATTCGCAAGGCCCTAACCGAGAAGACTTGGTCAAGTTGGGCTGTAGGTCAAAGTTTAAACATAAGTTTGTTTGCCAGCAACCTATCTACCCAAGAAAAAGGGCTCAACTCAGTTGTGGGAAGCATTAAAGACCCTGTGCCAGTGCATTCTCTTATATATGTAAGTCTCCCATAGGGAGCCTCACATATATAAAGAGATTGCAATGGCTTACAAGATCAAGGTAAATAATGTTAGGCCAATGCATTCTCTTATATATGAGAGGCTTGCATATATAAGAGAATGCATCTGCACAAGGTTTTCGCCAAAATTGAGGAAGTCCAGTCATGGAAGGGTTAAGTATTTCATACAGAGTTTTTCACAATCACAGATAAAGAGAGCAAGTGTAAAACGATAGGGTGTACAGGGTGGTACCGGTATAAGAATTACCAAATGTTGTGTTCCCAAAAAGTCAGGTAAAGTTTGATTCAGCAATTGTTGAATTGTTATTGTTTAATTGTTACATCTCAAATAGTAAAATATTACATGTAGCTAGGTTTAGTTTACTTGTTATGATTTCAAGAATGTTAAAGGTACTCGATCCGATCAGAGGGACCTCATATCATCAAGATACAACAACAACATTTCTTCAAAATAAGCTTTATTTATCAGAATCTATTAATTGCAACAAAATAATTCTAACCACTATCAAATATGGTATCAAATTTCCCCAAACGTTTTATTTATCAACATTTTGTTCAAGAAATATCACTTGAGTATCCACGAAATTTTGCCGTATTACCACTTGTTTTTAGAGTTATCATCTTCATCTGCAATTTTGACCGAGACCATCCTTTTGATGGCGTGTTTCTGGGCCACAAACAATTGAAATAACAAACTTAAAAAATCGATATCTGATCACTCTGAACTTTGATGGGTAGGTTCCTCGAAACGAATCAAATATTGTTTACCCCCGAAGCCAAAGAAATAGTAATTTAGGGGCATTTAATCGGATTGAGTACCTTTAACTATATATAACATTCTTCATGCAGGGTACCAGGGATGTCACCACACCAAATTTGGTTGAAATCGGTCTAGGGGTCTAGGAGAAAAATTGCGAACAGACAGACAGATCCTACTCTTTTAGATATATATATAGATATAGGTGTTTAATAGTGTTCATTAATGAACCTGGTTCAAAGTGGAAGTGTTAATTTAGTATTTTCTATCTAGTTGAAACAGTACAGCCATATATTTGATAGGTATAATTATTTTGTATTTATTTATTTTGCATATTGCACAGATAATTCATATTGGCTAGCCAATAATTGAGTTTGATTTTGATAGCATGTTTCTGCAGAGTGGCTAGAAAATAGAAATGGTTAATATAATCTTCAAAACCAATTAATGAATCAATACCATACAGGTGAATGGTGTGCCAAGATGAACCTAGATAAGGAATATGAGGACGATCAGATTAAAAGTATGTGAATTATCCAACGGATATCTTTGTCTATAGAATTGTGGGAAGGGTTAACCAATCAATACCAAAAACTATACAGGTGAGGGTGTGTCATCATAGACATGCGCACAAAAATATATGAACATGATCCAACAAAAATACTTGAGTTATCGCATTGGATAGAACCGGGCTAAGGGATCATGGAAAGTGTTAATAATTTCTAAACCGATACAAAAAACTATACAGGTGAGGGGTGTGTCATCATAAACATGCCCATACAATATGAACATTATCTAAAAAAAAAGTCGAGTTATAGCTTGTCGGATAGCATTTGTCTATGGACAGATAGAGAGATGAACAACAGATGGTTGATTTGGACATCGGCATTATGTGTACCACATAATACATGGTATGGGTACACATAAAAACTGACAATAGTTACATATGTTTTATGATATGTGTCAGGAACTTAATACCCACAACCTACATCAGGCCTGCAGATTTGAGGTGAACGACCACTCAGTTCACCTCGAGGTCACCTAAAAGGAAAATAGAAAGAACAAAAACAGGCGGTGCCTAAGTTTTTTTCAGCAACTCCCACAATCACTGATTCTCACGTTAATTATTGCTAAATCAAGTCCAAAAATTTATTAGTTCAATGAGTTGGCCATTAGTAGTTAATAATACCAGTTGTGGTGATTATAATATCAATTGTTTCTCTTCTGGTAATCTAAGGTTTACCTAAGCATAAACCAGGCGACCGAAAAATAGGTTACGCATAATATTGAAATCTACAGGCCTGTACGTATATATAAGAAGCCTTAAAAACTCTGATAAAGATGTTCAAGGAGGCCATGGTGATTTAACAAATTATGAACTACCCAATAAGACTCAGTGAGTCGGGTAAGAGCAGTGGGAAAACTTACTTATCTCTTTTGAACTGGGAGTCTGCTTCATATTTGCAAACATAATCGTTTATTTCGCATTCATCTATAGTTGGAACTCTTCTGAATTTCCTGTGGTAATAGGTCTCCTTAGTACTACTCTGAGTCTTCTCCAATAGTGGTTTTATGTAGTTATCTGTTGATAGAAATGTGAATAAGGCTAAGATTGCTGTATATAAAATCTCAAGCTAAAGTTAAATGAAAGTCAATGACATGACTCATTTCCCATCCACATGTCAATGTCAACAGCCATGAAAAATTTCATAATGATTTGACCAAAGGAATGACCTGTAGCCCATCTCAAAGGCCGGCAACCATGTTTTATGGCCGAATGACCCCAAAATGACTTGTTCCCATCTACATGTCAATATTTCTCTGTCTCTCTCTCCCTCTCTCTGACTGAATTTAGTGAATGATGCCACATTGTATATATACGCACACACTACCACCTCTTACTAAAATAAATAATTACAGGGTGATCAAAGGTAAGCTGGCTTTATTTATGGTAAAAATGCCGGCCAAAATGATAGAATTCACTTTTTAACGAAAATAATTGGAACATAAGAAGTTTTACTACAAATTATCATATTGTATGCAGGAATTGAATAGAAAAGCATTAAGTTATCTCAATTACTGAAATTTTCATGACTATTAACCTCCACCTGGTCAAATTGGGACTACACGATTAATTACTTCAACTGCAGATAGGATTTTTTTTTAAATGTCGCAAATCACATCCCCAAATAACAATAGCGTGTTATACTTAGTGGAGTGAAATCGGTTTCATGTTTACAATTACTCTGAACTTTACCAACATATCTACTACTTCTTCACAGTGGAAGCAGCCAAATTAGCATTGGTGTTCTCACAATCATCTCTGATGATTACATGTATCTTTTCAGCGTTCTGGCAACTCATCTCTCTGCAATCCCACAAGCAGTGAATCACTTCATACCGTTCTTTCGACAAGAACACAAGTTGTTACCACACAGGTTTCTAGATGAAATCTTACAGTTGCATCGGATAAACTTTAGCAACGGTTCTGGTGCTGCATCTAAATCAGTCATGACTGGAATGAGTTCAGAACCATGCAGTTGCCAGCCCCATTGTGTAGGCTCCAGATGAATTTTGTCATTCAAGGTGTTTCCAGATAACCACCTGCAAATGCACCCGGAGGCAATGGAAATAGGCTGCTGGTTCCATGGCTGGTAGTTTCTGGAACTCAATGGTGGTTTTGCTTGACGAAACCATCTCCCGATTTTGATTCGATGTTCCTCAATAGTTTAGTTTTGCCTTGTCTATATATAGCTGAAGTGGTATCGCAATCTCCCCAAGCATGTAGGAACAGGATGTGACCATCTTGCCAGCATTTAGAACAAGGTCGCCAATATTCCACATCTTTCCATGTGGGATTTACGAGCATCAGATTTGAGATATATATTTGCCATGCTTTGCCGCCAGTGGTACACCAGAAGCAACAGCATGCCTGTGTCGTCTGCAACAAAGATCATGTAATGACTGTTCCTATTTGCTCAGTTCCTCAGATTCCGACACAGAGAAAACTGGAGCTGTTTTGTCAAAGACACCGTCATACAGATTGCTAATCGTCATTAATCAGATTATCCTGCATCATGGTTTCTGTGGTCAGATTTGTATCATCTACTGGGACATGTTTTTGTTCCCTAAACAATATCGAAATGAACAGCATTTCTTACAGCAGATGGCACATCAACACTATCTTGTGGGGGATACGACACTCAACAGCTTGGCAGGGCAGCCTCTACTAAAAATGCCCCTTACAGCCCTTGAAACGGCCTTCCCTGACATAATTGCAGCAATGGCATTTGGGCCATATACTTTCTCCATAGCCTCCTCTAACCCAGAGCCCTTCATCATTGACCCAATATTGCCCATGAAGTTCATCAGGGTGTGGAATCCACCGAGTCGACATATGATATTCATTGACTTCGCTGTTATTCAACTACTTTCGTTGCATGGCTGTGAACATAAATAAGGGTTGAATATATGCAACTTTCATCAGATGGATTGAGATCAATGGTACATGTAGGTAGTAAAAGCACTTCCAATTTCTAAGTCTTATTTGAGTCACCCCCTGAGAATATATGTTGCATGAATCCAGACCAGTTCGGTCTCAGCTATGCTCCTCTATTTGAGAGCCACCCACAATGCCAATTTCTTTTGGAATCCAATTGGTTATTTCTCAATCTTTTTGGTAACAATTGATGCTGCCCAGGGACAATCAGTTTCCAAAATAATGTGATTTTATGAAGTTTGAAGAAGATTACAAAAGTCCAAAAGTATGGCCAAAGTAATCATCAAAGTCCATATTTGGTTAAAAAAAATTATTCCTGTTGGAAAATATCAACATATTGAAATAAAACATTAAGTGACAGAAATAACTATGATCTTGGTACTAATAAAATTTTATTATAAACTGCTATAGCTCGATTTGCACATTTAACATTATGTGCAAATCGGATATAGTAGTGACAACAAAACTTTTTTTTAAATCAAGTGACGGTCAAATGTTCAATGTTTTCAAAGCCAGAGGCATACAGAAAGCAAACAAAAAAGATTCCCATTAATATTCTTTTTTATTTGTAATTTGTTTTAATCGGATATCGGGAAAAAAATTCTGAAGTTGGTAAACAATGTCAAGAAATCATTATCACACTTTTTTTTTATTTAACAAGAGGTGGATTGACATGAGACAACAACGACGACAATCGCCAGATATACAGGTAATATGTCCTGGGCAAGTCCAAGGGTTAATTTTCATTACAAAATACAGAACTTTCCTGTATTAAAGTGATAATGTTACTTCCTGTGCAAAAGCATCAATGCTACAATAGAGTCGAATAGACACAACTGGAGTCGGACAAATACATGGAAGGTGAATTAGGTGATCTTGAGAAGTTGAGTTGTACAGTAATACTAGTACGGGTAGTACAGTAGAACAAACTGCCAGTTATTGTCACATAAGATTTTATGCTTTTAATCCTTTCTGCATGCATACTAAATGGATTTTCCACTCAGTTATAAAAGTGTGCATTGGAATGGTCTATTGTTCATCTGGTGGGTTTTCAGGAAAAAATAAACAGATGGCAGATAATACAAGTATAACATTTTAGGGAAATGTTTAAATAATAAATTCAACAAATGAACTATCATTTGATTTGTTAAACTTTAAAATTATCTGAGCATTTCCTAAGGGATAACTACTCGTCAGTATTTACAGAAACAGTTTAAGCAAACACCACATTCTTTCTTTTCATAAATGACAAGAGGTTGCACCACAGGTGTTGGCATACCCCCATGGGGAAAATTGAAATATGGGCAGGTCGAAAACAAAATTGTGGAAAAAATGTGATGAACGAACAAATTACTTGAGAATTCTAATGAATGACGGACAGAAATCCAACATTTTCAGATAAAAAAAGAGAGGGACAACTCTTGAAGGGAAAATGAGAACAACGCCATTAAACTTTTTAAACATATCATGATGCCAAACATGCATACAAAATTTCATTGAGATCCGATAACCCATGGTTGAGATATAAGAGCAGACAGAAATTCAACATTTTCAGATAACCAAAGAGGGATAACTCTTGAACGGAAAATGCAAACACTGTCAATGTACGCTCTTTAGATAGCCCTCCTGATGACAAATCTGCAGAACAAATTTCAACGAGATCATATAACCCATAGTTGAGATATATGAGCTGACAGGACAGACACATGTAATCCAGTATACCCCCCATCTTTTGCGATGGGGGTATATAAATTGAATGACATTTGAGTAAGATGTGTTACTTGTTTGCTTACAAAAGTTGAAAATCTCAAATCACCAAACGAAAAAGATAGAAAAGACATTTACCAGGTCAGGGATATCACAAATTGGAATGATCAAATCTTGATTTACAGGTAGGTACAAAACCTCCGTCAACCAAAGATTCAATGTTCCTCTAAAGTCTAAATCATGTGATCAATGATCTGAATATACTACATGTACATCTAAGACAAATAAAAGGTCGGTAGACCTCATGTCCGCCTCTAAGCGTTGGCTTGATACGACCGTTGTTTGCGCAAAAAAACCTGTCTTTAGTGCTAGTAAACCTACATACCAAATTTAATTTAATTCAGTACACATTTACTAAAGTTATCATCCGGAAACCTCAAATTGGCAAAAATTCTAAGTCAAAAAGGGACATAACTCTGGTGACAATTGGCAGGCGGAACCCGAATTCGAACTTGACCTGTGTTTTGCTGGGAGAAAGACACACACCAAATTTGGTTTAAATCTGATTAACTCTACTAAAGTTATCATCCGGACACCAACTTTTGGGGTTTTATATATCGGGTCGGCGGACAAAAAAGGGCCATAACTCTCGCAAAAATTATCGGATTAAACCGAAATTCGAACTTGAGCTGTATTTTGATATAAGTAATCCACAAAAAAACGGGTTTTGCATATAACCAAAAAACAGAAGAAAAACTGAATTTTCTATGTCGAAAAAGGGGCATAACTCTGCCAAAAATGGTCGGGCAGAACCCAAGTTCGAACTTGACCTGTGTTTTGCTGGGAGAAAGTAATATACCAAATTTGGTTTGAATCCGATTAACTCTACTAAAGTTATCATCCGGAAACCAACTTTCAGGGGTTTTCTAAGTGAAAAAAGGGGCAAAACTCTGGTGAAAATTGGCGACGGAACCAGAATTCGAACTTGACCTGTCTTTTCTGCTAGTAAACCCACATACCAAATTTAATTTAATTTGGTTCACTCTAACTAAAGTTATCATCCGGAAACCTTGGACGCACAGACGGACGGATGGACATGCTGATTATAATAGTCCTCCGAACCTGTTGGGTCGGTGGACAAAAAGGGATTACTGCCGATCAATCAACATTGAATTTTATGTTAATATCAGTATGTGTGGAGCATGTAGCAAGTCCTACGCTATAAGTCAGTGGGTGACAGGGGGGTCCTGGTAACTAATCACATGGTCCAGTTGAACTTCGATCAAAGTTTTGTACCTAAATCAAGGAATACATGTAGTACCTCAATATTTTTGACAGGCAGGTTTACATAAACATGCTCTAACAATGTAAACAGGAAGTTGTCTTGCCTAAAACATTGTTCACAATTTATTATCAATGAATTGATTTCAATTATCAGCACAACAATCAGTTGTGTTCTTGTTGTTCTCTTTTGTGAGACAAACTTTAATGTCTTTGGGTGGGATGACTCTATGATCAGAATGTCAACAACATTGAATGTTTGAAGGGTAGTGGCATTGACTAAGTCATAACACAATGAAAATGTCAACCAAAATAAAAATAACAATATGCACTCCATAGCGAATTCGATTACCGATTACATGCAATGCTAGTTAGTAGAAGTTATTGATTATTTGTTCAGTTTTTCAACTTTTTTATGCACGAAAATAGGTTATCTATTCAGATGATTATTAGGTCAACAAAAAATTTATAACTTGGCATTTGGCCCTGTCTATGATTAAAGGTACTCAATCCGATCAGAGTGTCCTATATTACTATTTCTTTGGCTTTGGGGGTAAAAAATAATTGATTCGATTCGAGGAACCTACCAATCAACGCTCAGGGTGATCAGATATCGATATTTGAAGTTTCGTTATTTCTATTCTTTCTGTCCCAGAACACGGTCAAAATTGCGTTATTATTGCCACTTGATTTTAGAGTTATCCATCCTTGTCTGTTTGAATAGTGTTTTGGTGTACACATCTCGAGCAGATTACGAAGTTAAGGGCAATTATTAGTACTCATCTCGAGAAAATAACAAATTTCAAAAATCAATATCTAATAACTCTGAGCTTTGTTTGATGGGTTCCTCGAATCGAATATTTTTTACCCCCAAAGCCAAAGAAATAGTATTTAATAAATATAGGACCCTCTGATCGGATTGTTGTTGTTGGAATCTGTTGAGATGGGGACCCTCTGATCGGATGGAGTACCTTTAATATCAATGTTTTAATATTGAATTTGTGTACTGTTATTTATTTTGGAATCTTTAATCTATGTCTTGTTACTCTCCTATCGGGCAATAGATATCCATATTGTGAAAACCGAACAGGGCGATCTTCGATACAGCCCTCAAAATTAGGAAAATGTCCGATGGCAAATTTAATGCTGTGGCATGTTAGATGCCACATCTTGCTACGGCATTGCCTATTGCCATGGCCAATTTCAAGGACTGTAGATAGCTGTCTGATGCATGTTTATCTGAAGCTTTCCAAAAATAATTTGACAAATTGACTTTTTAAATTTGTTTTTAGTTCGATTCAATCTAAAATGATACTTCAAAGTTACTAGTTTGTGGTCTGCCCCAATTACTCCTTCTCACAATGCCATATAGATTAGATATTACCCTGAAATAACATACTATCGCGTATAGTGCATCGTAAGTGATGGAACTATTTTCTTTTAAATGAACAATTTAACATCGACCTTGGAGCAAAATTTCTACAAAATACAAATCGATTCATTCGTGTCGAATGTAAAACCAGAAGTGAGATGGGAATGTAGTTACCCATCTCGAGCATATTAAATTACATACCACTAACAGTAACACTAACTACTAGTAGCACGACAGAGAACGAATTCTAATGAGTTGTCTGTGCACATACATGTACATTTAGCGGTTTGTGTACTTCAGGAGAAAGTTGCAAATACAACTCGCATGTTTAATCTCTAACTCGAGATGTTACATCCATGCCCATTATTTACAACTGATCAAATTAAACTGCCTTTGACTTCTGGTATCAGTAAGTGCCGAAATACACTTGCAGCAGGTTCTGTATCTGTAGATATTGCAGTGCAGGAACATGTCGGTTATAGATGCACTGGTACTGGTA
This sequence comes from Siphonodentalium dalli, assembly GCA_032622095.1. NCBI lineage: Eukaryota > Metazoa > Mollusca > Scaphopoda > Gadilida > Siphonodentaliidae > Siphonodentalium > Siphonodentalium dalli. The sequence continues at coordinate 192,697,082 of CP136065.1, read as the reverse complement.
CAGGTGCTACCATGGCCAAGTAGCTTTATAACCCTGTGGTGACTCCAGTACTTAGGCCAAAAAAAAAACATCTCTGTTTCCGATAACATGGGGAAAATTTTCCAGGTAGGCAGGCAGGGTTTTTTTTTCACCGGCCTTTTTAAAGTGATAAAATAGTGTAGTACACTAGTATACACTTATAACATGTATTATAAAATTGGCATGCTTTTATACATACTAACTGGTAATATATAATGCAGCTTGCTGGACTATTATGTCATGTGTTGGGCATTAAAGATATTCTCTAGCTACTAGTATGCGCTCCAGTGTGAAGATTCAAGGTATTAGGCTATGGCCATGGGTTTAGAGTTATTCCTCTTAGTGAGTCTTACATAGTCCATGGCCCCATGAGCTACCAGCCCACAATGCAACAGTAGCATCTGATACCGTTATTTACAAATTACATGTGACCAGAACAATGTTACTGACTGTTCTTGGAGATGCAGGAGTAAACATATTTTGTTCCAATCTTCCCCTGAATATCTCTGGTGTGGATTGGACCTGAGGTTACACATTTTATGCCATTCTATGCATCACTGCCGACGCAATTTTCCAGGTGTTGGGTGTTGAAAGAGAGACCGTTTTATGGAATAAATACTTGCCATTTCAATAAAACCTATTGTATTTTCATCCCCTGTTATTTCTCTTCATAGATGATCATTATTTTTCAGTGACAACTTGTCCATATTACTAAATCACTAAATTGTATTGTGGTTTAAAGTCACATATTTCCGACTTATTTTGTATTAATCCCGGAAAGTTTTAAATAGCAGAATTGATTACTAGTACCTGCCAACTTTCAGTGTAATTAACAGCAAGTTATCACATAATCCTTACAGTACATGGATACACCTCAGATGATCAGAAATGTGTGTTTAATACTTGCATACAGTGCGAGTTGTTTCTATCACAGTGGTATCTGCTACTTGGTCGGTAACATCAAAGAGAGTCCGTCGTAAATAGTTACACAGAGTTGATTCACGTGACCCACTAATGCGTTTGGTTGGTGACACAGTGACCCAGTTGGTGTGTCATTCATAACAGACAGTTGTTTATTTAAAGTGGGTTAAACTCCGGTTTCTGTGAATATTCAAGGATGCCATTTTAATCTTGGATGACGATTTCGTCTTGTAAATGGTGATGGCGATTTCGGCTTTTGACGACGCTAATTTCCAGGACTGATAACGGAATACGGACTGTCATTTTCCCGCCAAAAAGGCACATGCTTTTCACCTTTTAATTTTGTCGCGAACAGATGGTCTTTCAGGCAAGTTTTACCCCCAATTCCGCAAATGAATTTAAGGGAGCTACCGGAATAATACATTGTACTTTTAAAAATACACACAGTGACACTCCACAAAAGACGGGGGGATTTCCATAGTGACTCGTCAGGGTAGAGTTTGATTTACGCCACGCTATTCACTGCGTAGCATGGCCGACCGGGTTGTCTTATTTATATCTGGAATACGCGATCGCATACACCGGCCTACACATGGGTCAGTTGTGTATGCTATGGGTGGTTAGTTCTGCTGTTGGTATTGGGAAAACCATAGTTATTAACTCAGACAGACAGGTTACAGTGGACTTCTAGAAAAAAAAAATTGAGGCCGACAAGAAAATCTCAGCCAGGCCGGGTACCGGAAACAGACATTTTTTTTTTGGCCTTAGCATTCTTTAACGTGCACACACCGAGGAATGTACACAGGTCAGCCATTAATGCCCGTGCCCAATCGGAGCTCTAGCATACTGCACCCACGACAACATACCTGGACAAATGTTGTAATGGGGTGAGTCAGCATTTGCATTCGGATCTTTATTCAGTGATCTCGAATGACACTTTTCAGCCTGACAAACTTGGTATCTGCCAGTGACCGAGTTCTGATTTTTGTCAGAATACCCTGAACAGGTTGCGATCCCCGGTCCGCTACTGGCGCTAGCACGAGAGACCAGTGCCAGTACGTTATCTCTCGGGTTCACTCTCTGAGTGTGTGTGTGACCTGAGTCCCGATATGACTTACTAGTAGCAGTTGATTAGATTTTCAATTCTGAGAAAAATACCAGGCTTCTATCAAGAATTCAATTCATGGAGCCTGGTAGACCCTATTGAGTCACAATACATGATATACATCTGTATTGAGACTCTACTTCCGTACTATCAGTGTCTATCTGAAGCTCATACCTTTTCTATTTACAGGCGATAAAGGACTCCTGGTGCCAGATTCTGCTTGGTTCTCTTATTATGGTGACAATAAAGACAAGATTCCACCAAAAGTTCCGAAATCCACACCTTGTTGTGCTAAATAAAAGACATTTATCATTTGTCAATTTTGCGCAAACACAATTTATTTCCTGGTTACGTTCGTTTGACTTTCTGTTCCAGCATGTCAAATTGTTGTCATGCGCAGTGCCATCGTTCAAATTGCACCGGATATCCGAGATACTATATACCGAGACCAACCAATAACAAACGCTAACTACCGAGAACAAGTCTAAATGTGATAATTAAGTCATAATAATGTTTAATTATAGTGAATGTATCAGTCTTGAGTGGATATTATATCATATTTGACATTTAAAATGACATATTATGGGTATACCGATAACTTGAAACATCATTTAAATTCTTTATTCTCATCACCCATTTAATGCATACACAAATATATTATAATGCATACATAAATAGACATATTTAATGATTTGTCAGGATACCTGAATTATAATGAATAGCCAGGTTTATTAGATATATATATATAATATATATATATATTATATATATATTATATTATAATATATATAATATAATATACATGTTATATAATATATATTATATAATATATATTATATATATATATTGTATATATATATATATATATATAACTAGCAGGTGGACCCGACTTCGTCCGGGCTGTTTCCCCTCTGCTTTTCGGCGAATTGACCTTGAATTGTCCATTTTGAAAGTCAGGTGTGGTCAAGATTTGACCCGTCCAAAACACTGCCCGGACAAAAGTACCCGACAAAAGTACCCGTAGAAATCAGTCTGATTTTACCCGATTTGACCTTGAATTGACCCTTTTGAAGGTCAAGGTTAGGTCGGGATTACGTTTGACCCGTCCAAAACAATCCCCGGAAATAAATACCCGTAGGTATCAAATTTCGTCAAAATCTGTCGGGCAGTTTTCCAGGCCACAGCTAACACACACACATACAGGCAGAAGTCCCAACCCAAAATATATAGTTGATATATATATATATATTATATAAATATATATATATATATATAATATATATGTATATAATATGTATATAATATGTATAATATAATATATATATAATATATATATATATGTCATATGTAAAAACATATATAACATATATAATATATATATATATATATTATATATATATATCTAATAAACCTGGCTATTCATTATAATTCAGGTATCCTGACAAATCATTAAATATGTCTATTTATGTATGCATTATATTATATTTGTGTATGCATTAAATGGGTGATGAGAATAAAGAATTTAAATGATGTTTCAAGTTATCGGTATACCCATAATATGTCATTTTAAATGTCAAATATGATATATCAAGACTGATACATTCACTATAATTAAACATTATTATGACTTAATTATCACATTTAGACTTGTTCTCGGTAGTTAGCGTTTGTTATTGGTTGGTCTCGGTATATAGTATCTCCGATATCCGGTGCAATTTGAACGATGGCACTGCGCATGACAACAATTTGACATGCTGGAACAGAAAGTCAAACGAACGTAACCAGGAAATAAATTGTGTTTGCGCAAAATTGACAAATGAAATGATAAATGTCTTTTATTTAGCACAACAAGGTGTGGATTTCGGAACTTTTGGTGGAATCTTGTCTTTATTGTCACCATAAGAAGAGAACCAAGCAGAATCTGGCGCCAGGAGTCCTTTATCGCCTGTAAATAGAAAAGGTATGAGGATCAGATACAAAATGTACACACGCAAGCCGAAACTCAAAAGAGTGTAAATCTTTCGAGTTTCCCCGGAACTAGGAGCCTGGAGGTGACATTGGAGGTGACATGTGTCATGTGAAGACTGATTCACTGAACTGAAGTGATCGGTAATCTAGTATTTTCGATGCAATTTTGTGCATTTCTGTCATATTGTATTATTGATATTCCATAAAACCACAGTCCTAGGAATCACTGTCCATATAATATTAAATTTGATTAAAATATAACAAATAGATCTAGATACATTACCTCCACTATACAGATAACAGGTGCAGTTAGGCAACTTCAGATTTTGTTATTATGTAAACAATCATCTCATTGGCTAGAGACCACCCCGTGTGCTCTATCACTAAAACCAACAATTGGATTTTTCGTTCGAAAAAATTGCATGTATCTCCCCACAATTGACATGTGACAATTAAGTTAATTGTTCTTAATGCGCTCGTTGGGTCATATCAACTCTACCTGGTCTGATTTGTACATAAATCGTGATTTTCCATCCAAATATCACCATAAATTCACATTTATGGAATTGGTGAAAATCATTTTTTGCTGACGCGGTAGTGTCTCTATAGATTCAGTTCCTTATTACAATTACTTATTTAAAATTTGCAGCCAATCCCAGTACAAGTTATCTCCCATTGCCGCTCATGGGATGCGGAGCAAAACGGGAGCTTGGAATATAAAATTTGCTTTCACATCTCAAGTTATCAACCACCCCTAGGGCCCTACTTGAAAATATATAGATATATTAGTTTGAGATGATCATTTCTACATTTCTCTAGTAATGAGAATGAGTTAAAATGTGCACTTAGTAGTTTAGAGCAGGGCCAGTTTTACCACACCCGACGTCTGTTTACTCACATCCGTAATCCCTTTTATTCGGATTATCACCGGGTGCGAATAAGTAAAATGGTATTTATAGAATGGATATGTTTTTCCAAAATCGTAAAGAATTCCACCGAGTTTGCACCTGAAGGAATATTCGAGTAACTAACAGCTATTTTCTCGTAAGTGGGTAAAGATACTAACAATCTGAACACACCATCGTTTCAAGAAAAAAATACGGAATATGATGATATAAACTCAGAATTCGCGAATGTTTGTGTGGCATAAAAATTTGTACTCTGTATTTTCTTGCAAATCATCTGCCAATGAAAATGCAGTATACAAAATTTTTACTTGCCAAACTGGTATATATATTAATATAATAACTAACTATAATATATTGATTTAATATTATTAAATAATATTGTATTCAACTAACAGCCTGAGTAACACTAACAGTGATTCCTAGGGACTGTGATAAAACTTACTCAGTTACTGGGCGGAGAGTATAAAACTATACTAATTACTATATAGCTGAATTTAGCTAGGTTAGCTGAATACAGTTATTGTAGCCGCTTTTTTTTTACATTTCCCAGACCTGTCAGTGTCACCTGTAACACTAACAGTAGCAGTGTTGCCTGTTGCCAGTGTTGGCACTGTGACTGTTGTCGTGAGTGTTGAGTCAATGAGTGTTGCCGAAAATTGGAAACGAGACTCTCGCGATCAATGAATACTCACCTCTTATGTAAGTCACATGCTTATTGACCATTTTAGACGCATCGTAGAACTCATCTTTATCGTCTGACATTTTCCTGGTGTTGCGGTGTCTTCTTAGTGACTAAAATTGTAAAATAACTGCTTTTTCAACATTTCTTTGACCTCCAAAACACCGGAAGTGGTATACTCCATTTCACAACTCGGAGACGGAACATTTCTCAGGCATATCACGTGGTTCCAATAATTTTAGTCACGTGAGAAGCAACGTGTTTCGTCCTTTTCCCAAGTTGATCGCCGGCATGGTAGGTCGCATGAATTTCCCAGTAAAATTAAATCTGGATACATCTGTTGAATAGTGATGTACAAAAACACATCAGCATGTATGAATTGATAAATAGAAATTTGTTTGTCCATTTTAAGTACAGTTTTCATTTTTACGTCTATAGATGCTATAAATATAGACCAACTTTGACTAGTATTACCCGGCGATTTCTCGAATTTCTTACTGGATTCACCAATCATTAGCCAACCAATTTTTTGGTCCAACTCAGTCCTGTTCATTGTTCTCGGTCTCCTAGCACGTTGATGAGTAATTGTTATCACGGGGAATTTGTATGCAAACCTCCGCAGCAAAAGTTAAGAGTTGCAAATGTTTCCAAGTGACTTTGTGCTGTATTGAAAACACTACACATTTATCTCACTCTCACTCTCAGTGGGACACACTATAAAGTGTATGCCGAGGCCGGCTCCAAATAAAAGGTGTAATCGGGGGTTTTGTGGCGTTTGCTCTGTTGTTTCTCAATGGATATTAATGAAATTTGGTGTATATGTCCGGACTGGGACATGGAATAGAATGACGTTTGAATTGTTTTTAAATTCACAAATTTGTTGATTTTATTCAACTTTTTCGTTCTGAAACACACTATAAAGTGTATACGGCCGGCTCCAATTAAAAGGTGTAAGCGGCTTATGTGCTTAGCGATATAGGTAATCGGATTAACTAACTGACGACTCTATAGACTATTATTATTGGGTGTTTTGTATCACTTGAGGTTTTTGGTGAAATAATAATTTAGAAAGTGAAATACATGATAAAATAAATTTAATCACAAAAGAATAATATAAAGACATTAAATTCACAGAATAAAACAAACATGCGACATACAATTTCATGTTCGGTGCTGGATGGCACCTCTCAGAATACGTTCAATTCCCGTCTTATATCGGACGATTCCGATATTCTGATCTTTTTTCTCAGGCTGGTAGAGATGTATTAGGTCGGAAGTGTCGAAGTCAGTAGGGTATCTGATGTCGGGAAAGCGGACGAATTTTTTCTTCAGTTTTTTCTGGATTCGTTTGTTAATCTTATTCCTCTGCTCTTCGAAGTCATCTATCGATATATTGCCAGCTTTTTGAAAATTTCCTCGACTGAGAATTTCCCCAAACCATATCTCCCTTTTGCCGTTGTTGAGACGTTCGATTATTTTGATCAGGCTTTTTACGATGGTTGCTGGTTGCTTCCCGACGACGACCATCAATCACCAACCAACCCAGAATGGCTCACTATCAACGGTCACACGCTTAGAGAGTCACATCGCGAAAAGATAGTTAACTACAATGAGATTTGCAGCGACGTTATAAATGGATCAGTTGAAAGAATCAAAGGCCAATATCAAATAAACGGCTTGCAGCAAACAGAGCTGACACCCTACTACGACGAAACAAACAAATCCTGGCAATATGTCTCACAATTCGATCCTGCTAAGAAGCCTTCTGCGCAAATCCACCACACCGGCACTGGACACTGGGTGCTTTCTGTGATGGACAACAACAATAGTGTACACCTTTTGGACAGTCTATTCGCAGACAAGTTGTCAGCATCTTTGGAGATACAACTTGGACAATTGTATTTCAATACGACAATTCATGTCTCCCAAGTGCAACAGCAAACCAATTCCGTTGATTGTGGCTTATTTGCAATAGCGTTTTTAGTAGAATTTTGTATCACTGGTAAAATGGGGATGAAATATTTTGACAATAAGAAACTTAGGGGCCATCTTGTAGAATGTTTGGAGAAAAATGAATTTATATTTTATGTATTTATTATATATGTATTATGATTAAATAAAGTTATCGTTTAAAATAAAATAAAAGTGTTTAAATTATTATTTTGCCAATTTTAAAATTTATTTTATCATGAATTTCACTTTCTAAATTATTATTTCCCCAAAATGCTCAAGTGATACAAAACTTCATGACTAATAGCCTAGAGTCGTCAAGACAAATAGTCTTAGAGTTAATCCGATTACCTATATCGCTAAGCACATAAGCCGCTTACACCTTTTAATTGGAGCCGGCCGTATACACTTTATAGTGTGTTTCAGAACGAAAAAGTTGAATAAAATCAACAAATTTGTGAATTTAAAAACAATTCAAACGTCATTCTTTCATGTCCCAGTCCGGACATGTACACCAAATTTCATTAATATCCATTGAGAAACAACAGAGCAAACGCCACAAAACCCCCGATTACACCTTTTATTTGGAGCCGGCCTCGGCATACACTTTATAGTGTGTCCCCTCTCAGTGGCGGGTCGGTTTGGAATTTGTGGAATAGTTCCATTATGAATGTTTGCCAAATTGCTTATTTATCGTGCGCAGCTGCCATTTAAATATTATGTCTGTTTAATGATATGGTTGCTTTAGTTCTCGGACAACTGCTTCATATCACAATTGTTGGAAACTTGTCAAAAAACCCGAAAAGAGAGGTCACCACCACTACTTATTAATATAATTGACAAGTAGGGAAAGCTACTAAGCCCACCCATCTCCCATCAAACCATGTCACCGCTCGTTTTGTGTTCAATTGCATCAATAAAATCATTAATTTCAGAAAAGTGCCACATTCTAGTAATAAAACATATATTTCATTTCATGTTTACCCAGCCCTCTTAATTCAGATTGTTTGGCTTCGGCAATCTGCTACGGCAACAGTATGCCGTGGCCCAAATTGCTTCGGCAATGCTGATTGCCGTAGCCAATTATGAAGGCTGTTTACCGTATGTGCAGTGAGTAGAAATTATCACTTTATAATTACTTTTATCGTATACAACATTCGAAAACAACTGCAACTGTGGGCTGCCGATTCCACGAGTCGCCATCCGAGATTTAAGGGCAGATAATTTCAAATGCTATTATCTGCGCTTGACTCTCGGATGGCGACTCGTGGAATCAGCAGGCCGCTGTTTGGGAAGTTGTATACGATAAAAGTAATTATAAAGTGATAATTTTCTACTGCACTTACGGTAAACATGAAAAGAAATATATGTTTTATTACTAGGATGTGGTACTTTTATGAAATTAATGTTTTTATTGATGCAATTGAACACGAAACGAGCGGGTAACATGGTTTGATGGCAGATGGGTGGGCTCAGTAGCTTTCCCTACTTGTCAATTATATTAATAAGTAGGGGTGGTGACATCTCTTTTCGGGTTTTTTGAAAAGTTTCCAACAACTGGGCTTCATATATACATGTACTTTTTTTTTCTGTAGAGATTTGCATGGAAATCCCCATTAAAAATTGGTCACTTGACTTCCTCCTGACCCAATACTAGTATTGAATGGGCATTTCCACAGGAGCTTGGAACTTGGTAATTAATGGCCTTTTTGGGCTAATTAGCAATTTTGCCCCCCCCCCCCCCCCCCCCCCCCATATCTAACCACCATTGTAAGGATATCAGAGCTGTACATGTGGGTGCAGGGGAAGTTTAGGAACTTACTCAGAACTCCAGCCCTCATAATTGGCTTCGGCAAGCTGGGCCGCGATAAAGGGTTGCCGAAGCCAAACAATCTGAATTAAAAGGGCTGGAACTCTGACACATATTCACATACATGTATACTGGTGTAGAAACTGTTTATTGGCATAAAAAGTATTCATGAGCTCCAATTTGGACTTCATTTGCAATCTGGAAGACTATATTCGTCATTCACATATGCCATTAATCATGTCAGAGTATAATAGTATATCGAAGCTATATTAGATAGTGTGGAAGATAGAATTTACAGGGAAAAAAATATTTATACAAAAAAGTTTAATCTGACCCTATTTTTATTTTTTGATGCAACAGGAACCAAACCATTAATTTTTCTTTGCCTAAGGGGTTCTGTTCACTTAAATTTATAGTAATAGTGATTTACCCATTATCGCTATCGGATCGGGCCGATATATGTGGTATCGGCAAAATTTAGTCTCCCGACCGATATCTTCAACCGATACATGTCGCGTCCTCTGTGAACGTTGTAAAACTTGTTACACCAATTCCGACTTTAATTTTAAATGAATGGCGGCAATTTCAGAAAAAAATAGCGACTATTTTACGCACAGGTCAGCCCTCCCATCACATACAGTGATATACCATGACAACTTCGACAGGAGACTGCTGGAAAGGTACCGTAGTTCCGTACGCTTAATAATTAAAGTTAACTATAAACTGTATACAATTAAAATAACGGACACCCCCTGGCATTAGTGTGAGAATGGAATCTTCCTATGACTGAATCAGACTGATGTATCATTTAGTGATGTATTCATGCGGGTGTGAAATTAATTCCGCGACATTAAGTTGTCATTGTTATTGTCTCCCCAAGGCGGGTGCCGCGTGGTAATATCAAACTATTAGGAATCACTAATAAGTTACGTGTTGACAGACGACACAGTAAACTAAAAATCACATTGTTTATAAATAGACGAGTCACACTTGACCAGTTTGCATTAAAGTAGCAGCAGTCGTGACTCACTATTCCTCGTTATATAGGTAGAAACATCACGTGTTAACATTTAAGTGAGCGTGTTTAAAGTGCCCTTGATTCAAATTGATTGACGTTCTGGTATACGATGACTGAAGATGGAGGAGGTGACTAACTTGTTTGAACAGACCATTCGGGTGATAACATGTATCGATATAGAGCATTAGGCCATTCCTATGGCTACGTACCGAACGTCAAATGTCCCAGATTGATTGGTTGTATTGTTTTATTCCATAGTTATAAGCGACAATGAGTATAATTAACGTTTTAATATTCAGGGGTTTTTCAGTTTTAGGTGTCCTCAGGGTCCGGTAAACGGCCCCCCCATTCCCAATGGGGGAAAAGGCACCTTTATTCCCAATTTTCAACCACCAAATTCCCAATTGCAGGCAGGTATATAATATCATCTGGTTTATTGAATAATTATCAAAGTTTGACAGTTATTATAGTAAATACGTCACTCGCTTGAGAGGAATTCCCACAAATAAACATAGCAGGGCGAGCCAGGTGTTTACCTCCCCGCATTCATTTGAAAGTGGCCGCATCCGACTTGTAAGCCAGTATATATTACTTTCGTGCACGTGGTTGCTAGGATTATCTCAATATCAGAGGGACGCACCATGTTCTTCCAGAATGCACATCCCCCCGCATTTCTGTTAAAAGTGGACTCGTCTGTTTACGATTAAGCCGTGTATCCATGACGTTTGCGCACGTTTTCAGCAGGATTATCTCATTATTAGGGGGGACGCACCATGTGGTTACCGGAATACACATTTTTTACTGTGTGCAATACTCCATTTAAACGAAAATATAATCTTGCGGAGAAGAAAAAGCTTGCCGAGTTATGTATAAAATATCAACTTACCTGAGGCTGAGAAATGGACCCCAATGGGCTGGGATTTTACTCCCATCTTTGAGTTACCTGTGTTTAAGTAGCGTTATACACTGAAATTACGGTATTAGTACTATTTACTTGTGTGTAACAGTGATTAATTGAATTTTTCTAAAACATGGAAAATTCCCAATTCGAACGGACCCGGACCCATTCCCAAAATAGGCAGAAAAATCCCTGTTATTTGTGACAATATTACACAATAAAATTTCTGGTCTCTGTATAAAACAGTAACCACTATTGTTCGTTAGCTAAACAACCACACCTTTTTAGGCCAGAAAATATTCAAAATAAAATTAATATTAACCGATAGATGCTTTTCCGGACAAGAGTCTTCGATTCAGATCGCAGGGGTTGTTCCATTAACGCGAAAAAGGCGCGTATATAGAGCGGCCAGTGTTCGCGCTGGACCGAAAACAAGTTTAGCCAAAAGTTTAGCCAAATGAACATTTTATTAGCCAAATGAAAAAAACTTTAGCCAAATGTTTTTTGGCTAAATTAAAACAAATTTGGCCAAATAAAATCATCGTTTTCTGGTCGGTTCACAATTAATGACTAAAACGTAAAATCTAACAGACAAGTGTTTTTATATATATCATTTATTAAAAATTTATTAATCTTTATGTGAAAGAGTGATTTGGGGGGGGGGGGGGGGTAACCGGGATTGTCCTTAATGTCATTATTTTTTAATTGTCAAATTACAATCTGTCATAAAAGCATGCATATTATTTTGACTGTATCGGTATTGACGACAAATAGCCACAACATATCTGTTGTGATTCACATTTGGCTGATTAAGCTATTGTCTTAAACTTGTCATAAATACAATGTCATCATAAACATGCATTGTGCATGCGCGCCGTGAATGACCAGACAGACAATGGGCTGAATGGGGGATTAAATGTAAAAATTAATAATTACCTTTTGCTGCTTCGTGCAAAGTGACGTAATCTTTCTCCAGATTCAAACAGCCTGTTACGAACAAATTGCTTATATATACCGGCGTCAATGCACATTACAAAACATTGCTTTCTTCACATTGTCATAATTCAACCATGGTCGGTTTAATGTCCATGCGTCTTTGAATGTCCGTCTTGTGAAACTAAAGATGATTGCATATCACTTTGTGATCGCTTGGTTGATAGAGTTGTCGATCGGGTTTCCCTTTGTACGATATTTCATAAGTACGAAAATAATGAAATACTTTCGTCACCTAACTTCGTCTTGAATGTCGATCTCTAATTGAGCGCTTTTATAAATTAGCTTTCTTGCTCCATGCTTTCAGTCTCCATTTGGGTTCAAAAAAAGTTTAGCCAAAATTTTAGCCAAATGAAATTTTTATTAGCCAAATTCGAAAAAGATTAGCCATTGGCTAATTTGGCTACCGACAGCGCGAACACTGAGAGCGGCGTATATGGGCAGTGCAAAAGGGGGGGGCGGAGCGCGTTGCAGGTCCCTGTGATTCAGATCCAATATTTTAGACCATGGTAACTATATAATACATGTTTACAAAGAGATACTCCACCTTTAAACGCAAGTTCAACTTCTGAAAAAAGATTGTGTTTCGCAAATTGAAATTGAGTCGTTGACCCCAATGGATTATGGACCGATTCGGTAAGGCACAGTAACGGAATCATTCCGTAAGGCACAGTAACGGAATCAAACAAATATTGACTCGATTATTGAGGAAATCTTTTGAATGCAACGAAATATTAAATAGTTTTGCCAGGGTTTTTGGGAAACGGAACGTAAACTAAACTTTTTTTGCGACCAGGTTATCGGTTCTTTGCCGACAATACTTTGCAATTTAAAGACAAATTGATGTGGAGTATAAGACTTGTCGGTATCTGTGTCGGATCGGCCGATAATTCCACTGAAAATATCCGCTATCGGCTTTTACCAATAACCCCCGTATCGTTGCATCACTAGATGCACCATTTTAAAAGTACAATTCATGATGGATTATCTTGGGGGGGGGGGGGGGGGGAAACAAAACTTTATAAGAGGTTTTAATAATTATTTTTGTTGGTTCTCAAAATCCAACAAATAGGCCCCTGTGAATGTTCGATTTGACTTTGAAATAACGAATAGTAATTTGGAATACACATGCTTTGTAGCAATTTTAGGCCCCTGTGAATGTTCGATTTGACTTTGAAATAACGTAATAGTAATTTGGAATACACATACTTTGTAGCAATTTCGAACATAATTCATATTATCGCTAATATTTTAACATTCACAATAGGGTTGGGCAGTATTGACGTTTTTAAAAACAGCGATTTTTTTCAAAACACCGCAATATATGGTTTTATTGAATATTAATCAAATTTAAAACGAGAGATAAAACACTCGGGGGGGGGGGGGGGGGGGGGGGGGGGTTTCGTTATAAGGGAATTAAAATTGTACACAATATCGCCAGGCAGCAATGATAAACTAATCTCTGAATGGCATGTGCCCATTCTATAAAGTTTCTGCCTTCTGGAATACGAAACGACATTCAGTGAATTGCATGCTCAAGTTATCCTGATTAATCCATTGTTTACATATCAGCACACGATGCACATTCCTGTTACGTCATAGCTAAGCACGTGCTCCTAGGTTGATAAAAGGACCTAGTAGAATTGGGCCAAGATGGTTCATTCTGGGCTGTCTGCAGTTTTTCACACAATGAATTACGGAACATTTTTACTTAACCTTTGAACACGAGAAAGATAATCATAATTAATCATTCAACAATATTGCAGTTTGTGAGTTTATTTGTCCAAATTCTTGGCAAGGAACACTAACATGTCATCTCTAGACAGATTGAGACATGTTCGTTTCCACGAATCAAGTTTTCAGATATAATTGAATGATAATGCCACCGAGTCGTGAGTCGGAAAGTTTGGTCGAAGTATCGCTCGTGAAGTTGCACTGCTACAAGGTTGGATTCGGAAGACGATACTCCATCGCTCTTCTTCAGCCCAAAATACAACCGTTGCGTCATTGGTTACAATAAAAGACAATAGAGACTTGGGAGCGACCAATAAAGGCTGCTTTCAATCAGCGGTCCGCTAAAGTATTCAACTCAGTATTCGATCGTAATTTGACAGTCTTTTGAGTTTTGAGGTGATAAAATTGCGGTTGAGATATATTAAATTTTTATTTTACAGTTTCAATACGGTTTTTCTTTTCCAAACAGACTCGAGTCAATATATTGAAACATCGCCTAGACCTAATTCACAACTACTGAGACGTATAAAAAGTAGATGCTTCGAGTATACCTCACAATGTTGTTTCAAGTTAACTTTTAACTGTTCTAACCCTCTTGTTCCGTGAATATAACAGTTAAGTTATAATTTATTCTGTGAACATTCAATTTGGGAAGATTGATGGAATGATACTTCAAAATTCTAGCATTCTTTTAAACTATGCAAGTCAGGCTGTTTTAGATGCTGGTATACCGGGTTTGTGGACTGTTCAAGCAGAGCCTTGGGGAGTCGGCGAGTAAGAACCGAACATGAAAATTTAAAGACCAATGTTGCAATTGTAAAAAATTCGCACAGCAAATTTAACACTGGAATGTTGCCACGCCATTGCTTATTTATGTGGTCAACATAGAGGACTGGATCTGGCTTACGACCAAATAATTAATGCATACTCACTTGTGTAATACTTATTTTCAGTCCCACAGGAAGTTTTCTGCTCCCCGGCATGGCTCCAAAGGGTTCCTCCCCAAGAAGAGGGCAAGGAGACATAGAGGTAGAGTCAAGTCATTCCCTAAAGATGACAAGAGTAAGCCGATTCACTTGACTGCTTTCCTTGGTTATAAAGCTGGCATGACTCACATTGTGAGGGAAGTGGACCGTCAAGGGTCAAGTGAGTACTTACCATAGCTATCTTGATTAATAGGGTTTCTGCATTTCTTACTTTTCTTCACTTTGATCATTTGCCCAATCAAGTTTATTTGCTGTGTCCCTCTTCAGAGAATTATATAATTATCGATAGATTCCTGCCCCTGTGCTTGAATCCTGCATTGGCTGCTCGTGGGATACACTTTAATTTGATCACAAAATATGTGCAGGAACCATGCAAGTCCTATGTCCAGATAGACTTCCACATTCCCATAATTGAACTGAGATTGGAAAGGAAAGTTAAATATTTAATCAACAATAAGTCTAAGCATTTTGACAAAAGGGACGAGTGCAAATTTAGCACCCTTGAATTGAAATTGCGAGTATACCATTGAGAACAATTGCTCCCATCTCCTGTGAAGGACTGGATTCCACCGTAATGGTACCACTGCTTTGGGCTAAATGCAGTACAGTCGTATACATGTATAATGATAAACGTATATAAATATATATTTTATAGGCAATGTATATGAACATAAAATTTCTTTTGATTTGACGTAATTTTGTCCCACCATAAAGGGCCATTCAAATGGTCTTTACTTTTAATTCACTATTTTCTAGAGAGTAACAAGAAGGAAATTGTGGAGCCTGTAACGATAATTGAAGCTCCTCCTATAGTTGTTGTTGGTGTTACTGGTTACATCGAAACACCGCGTGGACTGAGAACCTTGAAGACTGTGTGGGCTGAACATCTGAGTGAAGAATGCAGAAGACGATTCTATAAAAACTGGTAATTATACTGCAATGTTTGTCAATATAAATATTCGCATGCTGGAAATCTCTGGTGATGCTTCAATATAATCTGAATCTGCCATCGGCCAATAAAAGTCTGATCAGATGATAATCTGACCTTGCAGCAGTTAATATCGTTTTGCCCATTGACCTCATTACTAGTACGTTGTTTCGTATTGAGTGGTCTATTTGACAAATTCTGTGGCACAATGAATTAGTCGTCGCATCAGAACTATTTAAATGACGACTATGTGGATCTCTGTTTAAAAGTGAATAACCAGACTTTACTACTAGGGAGTCGGCACCTGTCATCATTTTGTCTAAACCATTATAAAAAGCCGCACACATCTGTTTACAGAAAGTTCAGAGACTTATCTTTCTTTAATGGATTTGACTTTGAAATTTGAAAGTTTACCAAAACAAGGCTTTTACATTATCGATAACAGAAGTTCTGTTCTGTATTCAGTCCATGGTGATCATTAAGGCCATCAAAAATACATGGTTTAGGGTTACATTGTCTAAAATAATCAGGGTACGCAGGCAGGGAATTTATATTTTTTTCAATGAATTCCATTGAGGCATTGACAATTCAATCTAGAAACCTTCATATTCAGATTAATTGAAAGGTTCAAAAATAAATATTGTTATCTTGAACAAGTCTGACCGCTAGACCTATATAACTTGTATATAAAAACAAGTTTTATAGGGAGAGGTTTGAAAATGGGTACGATGCCTTTAGATGCCCTTCCCCACTGAAAAAACAAAACAAATTATCAGTCTACAATCCAATAAAAAGTTTTGGGTGGCACCTTGTTCTATGGTAGGTAGGCAGCCCTGTTAATTAGCATCGGCAGTCAAGGCATATGCGCAGGCAGAAAGAAATTTCATCGGCTATTTATCCTACGCAAATTTCAGAGCCTTACAATGCTTTGGGCAAAATTGAAACAAATTGCTAGAAACATTGTTCCACTACACCTAACCAAAGTTTGACATGGATGACATGATAAATTGTAACTAAAGTTATAAATGTGTGGAGCATGCAAATATGCAGATTCTAGGCTTTTTAGCCGAAGAACAATTTCTGGCCTAGGCATATTTCTGCTAATTAACAGGGTTGGGTAGGGAAACCCTAAATCTGTTTTTTTTTTTTTGCCTAAGCAGTATTATTAATGGTTTACATATTGCAGTCACTTTCGGAAATGGACATTAGTTTGAGATTTTACTGCTTCAACACCATTTTTCTAAGATAACTTGCTTGTATGGGACTGAATTTCATCTATATAAACATAATTCAAAGGAATGGACTCTTCCATCCCCAAAAGGTAAATTGCGACTGCTAAATATATTTCTCAACATGCTTTGTTCTGATGTCGTTTCAGCTCAATCAGTTTATGAAGGAATGATCCTCTCACATTTCATGTGATGATCTTTGTGTTTGAAGCTCCTCTCAGATTTAAGGGTTACTTTCAAATTTCGAGAAGCTAATTCTGACTTGAAATGCTGTTTAAAAATTTTGACCATTGGCCCACTTTGGAGGCAATTTAAGTCTTGCCAACTCATCTTGAATTGGGTGGTATAAAAAAAATTGTCAGAATTGAGTAATTTATCCAAACTTTTATGCTGGTCCCAACTTTGTGACTGAACTGGTTTTTCTGTGGATAAAGTTTTAATACGAACTGAAATGAATTAATGCTAAGTGAAGTTTGCTATTTCCCTGTATATCTGATGAGCTAAATCTTATTAGCGATCTCCAATCTGGGCTGATTTTGTCCATGATGAGATCATCGTCACACCCATTTGAATCAGGTCTAGATGCAAAAAGAAGGCATTTACCAAGTATGCAAAGAAGTGGAAGGATGAAGGTGGCAAGAAGGAGATTGAGAGGGACTTCCAGAAAATGAAGAAGTACTGCAAGGTCATCAGAGTTTTGGTGCACACCCAGGTAAGTTTTTATTGCATTTAAATATCCTGTTTTACTGATGCTCGGTTGTATTGAATTAGAAATGGTCTGCGGCGATGATGATGAAATTAAACAATCTGTCAATCCCATGAGTGTTTGTGATTAGCAACTTGCATCTGAGCAGCAGCCATTTTTCTTGTCGATAAATGGGGCAGACCACAAACCAGTAAATTTGAAGTATCATTTTAGATTGAATTGAACTAAAAACAAATTTTATTAAAAAGTCAATTTGTCAAATTATTTTTGGAAAGATTCATAGAACTTCAGATAAGCATGCATCGGACCGCTGTCTACTAGTATAGTCCTCGAAATGGGGCATTTTCCTAATTTTGAGGGCTGTATCGAAGATCGCCCTGTTCAGTTTTCACAATATGGCTATCTATTGCCCGATAGAAGAGTAACAAGACAGATTAAAGATTCCCAAATAGGATATATTCTATGGAAATTGTGAAATTCATGGATTTCCTGATGAATCGTGGCTACTTGTTGCTATAAAGCAAATTAATCTTAGATCAATCATCTCGCTGTTGTACCCATGGAGTATCAAGTTGATTGCCAGTTAACTTTAAATGCAAATTGTTATTGAGAGACCTACATTTAAATGGCGAGTCTCGCCGATTATCTGTTGCTGGCTTTCTATTTTCTGTACCACGGGATTCCAAGTCAGTAGCGCCAATCGGAAATCACAATGATTAGTTAAAAAATAAAAGCCTCAAAATTGAAACTATTGATGGAATGCAATGTGCAAGTCCACACACTGCTGAGAATTTGATGCTCTGTATGAGTATGTTTACACAGTCTGACTTAATAACAAGTTCTTTTAAATTGGGTACATGGCAGTCTTTGACTTAAGGTCAAGTGACCAATTTTGAATGGGGTATTTCCATGCAAATCTCTGCAGCAACTGAAGCAGTTGTCTGGGCACTAAAGCAGCCATATTACTAAACGGACATAACATTTAACTGGTGGCTGCGCTTGGTAAATTGGCAATTTTTGCTACAAATTTGAGAATTTTTTTCTGGAATTAACAATAAGGCCAAAACAAAATGAATGCGTGTTTCCCGCAACGAGCCCAAAAAAATAGGGGCGGGCGGTAGGCTTCATTTTATTTTATTTTTGTATGGTCTCGTGTGGGCCATGCCTAACCACCATCAAACACCATACAATGACCCAGAGCAACCGACAAATTGGTGATAAAACTGATATATTGAGGAGAAATATATAAAACATAACAGTAGACAGTTTACATGTCCGCAGCGGCATGGCACGGGGGAGAGATGAGTTGTTGTATGGGGCACGGGGTAGAGGTGAGTTAAAGTTGTAGGGGCACGTGGGATAGATGAGTAATTTGTTAGTGGACAGTTACTCTCGGGCTCCAATAATAGTGCGTGGGGGGGGGGGGGGGGGAATTCCATTGAAAGTTAATAAAAGTGCAGACCCAAATAATAGTGCAGGGGAAACTCTTGAGCAAAACATCAACTGTTAAACATATTATTTTTACAGTTCGTGTAGGTCAAGTATAGGAATCAACATACTTAGTGCAGTATGTGTCGTGTGGTATTTTATTCAGTATTTAAATGTTCACATGTGTGTCATATATTTGAATATGTACATGCATAAAGATATAAACTCATCATTTTGGTATCGGGAGTCGTATAGAAATCATGAGTTTGTGCTGATTTCAATTTTCATAGCCTCAAAATTAATAAATGTGCAGACCCAAATACTAGTAAGCACTGTGCGGGGGGGAAATTTCCCAAGAAAATAATAAACGTGCATCCATGTTTATTTGGAGCTCAAGAGTAATGTTGTAGTGGGTGCGGGGAACAGTAAACGTTGTAGGGGAGTGGTGGAGAGATGAGTTGTAGGGGGCATGGGCAAGAGATAAGTAATATATTAGTTGACAGTTAACATTGTAGGGGATGCGGGGGAGAGATGAGTAATTTATTAGTTGACAGTTAACATTTTAGGGGGCGCGGGGGAGAGATGAGTAATTTATTAGTTGGCTTCAGGGTCTTTGTTGGGACCCCCTATTTCAAACTGAAGTTCACACCCCCTGAACCAAGCTAAATTTTGAGCTGGAAATATTCATGAGTGGACCTTGCACCCCATGAATGGAAATTTTGTGTTATCACAGGCCCACTTTTGATGTCCTGTTGGAAGTTTTGTAACCAGAAAATTTGAAGTGGCAAGTCGGTTTTCTGTTGATTACTACTATATCGTAGTATGTAGCTTATCAGTTTGTTAATCATGCATGTCATGTGGAATTCAAATTGTGCATACTATGGACAAAGTAAAGGTATTCTATATGTAATATATCTTACCATACCACAATACAACATCCCATGGGCTTCATTTTGTGTTTAATATCTGTTGTAAATTGCGATTAACATGCATGCGAAAAAAATACAAAGCCCTGCACTTGCTAACAATCGGCACAAACTTTCAGAGTTTTCGATCGCAAATCTTGCATGTTTATGGGGAAGATGTAAATGATATTTCTGGGTTTTATATATATATGAAACGAGCGATTAAATCACATAATTGAATGCGAGACAACATTTATAAGATTTTTATCTACACATCCTGTTTTGTATGCACCCAGTAAAATTGTGATCTGGCAATCCGATCATTGTTGTGTTCTTGTGACGAAAAACTATTCTAATTGATGCGCCAAAAATCGGATTCAGTAACATGTCAATTCTTGAGAAAGAGATCGACATTCGAAAACAGTGTATTTTGTGCTATCAAACCGGACGATATAACTCCGAACCGGACACCGAAAGAGGAACCTGATTGCATCGATTGTAGTCTGTGGTTATACAGCTTGTAAATATTAAAGAGAACACGTCTCCATTTTCACCCAGAGACTTCGAATCGACCCATGTGCGACCGCCATCGTTGAGATGAACTTGTTCGAATCGATTTGAATCAACCGCGGAAAACATTGATGTTTAATGTAAATATCAACAAACACGTGCTACCGGTCAGCGAAGAGGAACGATAACTCGTGATCTTCTGGTATTGCATCAGATCGTATTAAATTTGACTTTCCGTTAAGAGTGACGATGTGGCTTTGCGAAAAATAAATATATAAATATATCAAAGATATTATTTATCTCGTGAGGTGAATCAGATAAAATGGAATCACGTGTACATAGTTTGGTTATCAGTGCGGTCGGTCGGTTTATAGATTGATTTATTTTATTTAAAACCAATAAAATGAACTTTGGTTGGGGGGTTTTTGAAGACTGTCGGTCGGGTTACGGGAAACACGCATCATTTTTGTTTTGGCCTAAAAAAAAAAACTTTCTAATGGAATATATTCCAAGCCGACCCAGTCACGCCCAGAAATATTTGCAACTCTCAACTTTTGCTGCCGAGATTGACATGGAAAAGCCCATTCAAAATTGGTCACTTCACATCCTTAAAGCATAACCAAATAATAAGTGTTGTGCATTCTAAATTTCTATTTGACATGGTTTGAATGAATGAATGTTAGAAATTGTGTGCTGCAATGATGTTGATAAGTGTTAAATCTGTCAATCCCATGAAATTCATGAATAAATTATCACATTCTCTCTGAGCAGCTACTGTTTCGATTTTAATCAGGAGTCATAACAGATGTAGACATTTGGTACTGGTTTATATCTTTAAATCTGGGAATATACTTAAACTAGGCTATAGTTCTAAACACGAAAAGTTTTATTAAGTAAATGATTTATTATAGACCAAGCTCTTGAAGAAGAGACAGAAGAAGGCACACATTATGGAGATCCAGGTGAATGGTGGCACTGTTTCTCAGAAGGTTGATTGGGGACGCAAGAATCTGGAGAAGCCAGTCAAAGTAAAGGATGTCTTCAGCCAAGATGAGATCATAGACATCATTGGCGTGACCAAGGGACGTGGAATGGCTGGTATGTCCGATTTTCTATTGACAGTGTTTTTGTTTTTTTGACAGACTGTCTGTTTAATCTAAGGGTTTGGGCAAATAGCTGTACACGTATAGACAAACATTTATTATACAAGTTTGCCATTTGTAACATTTTGTAAGTCTGTTCTCAGTGTGGCAGAAACTTTGTCGATGTCTGCGATGGTCTACCTGATTGGGTGCCTCAATATAATGTCTTAGACCCTCGGTAGGTATTTATTACCCTGTAGTTCTTGCAACATGTAGATAAGCTTGCAAGTTGTAGTGGCCATTTGCAATTTAAATTATGTACATATGTGCGCTGAAAATTCGTAAAGGAACACTCGTTAGCTTTTTATTACTAGTACACACAAGGACTCGATAAGGTTGATTTCAGCAGCTTGCCTTGTCCCGACTCCAGTCTATTAATCTCGCATGAAATAATAAATGATAAAGAGGAACAGATACATCGAAATGAGAAATTATACATAAACCATTAGTACAAATTCCTAGCTGCAAATTTTCAATACTATTTATCATTCAATGTAATCTGTTGATAATAAACTACACTTAAAATTGCTAGAACTTCTGAAAAATATACACAAGAAAGTACCATCGGTATCGCATAGTACTTCTAAAATTTTAAACCAGAATGGAAATTACTTTGAACAAAAATATACAATAATTATTGCCATATGTAGAGTATTTGCAAAATAGAAAGTGTTTGCATCAATGATGACCTATAGTTATCCCTGTCATAAATGACTTGCTGAAAAACTGGTAACCTGAGATGCTTATTAATTTAATAATCAACCGCTACACTACACAAACTAACACTAGTTAGCTTTTTATTACTAGTACACGCAAAGACTCGATAAGGTTTATTTCAGCAGCTTGCCTTGCCTTGTCCCGACTCCAGTCTATTAATCTCGCATGAAATAATAAATGATAAAGATGAACCGATACATCGA
Organism: Siphonodentalium dalli; assembly: GCA_032622095.1. NCBI lineage: Eukaryota > Metazoa > Mollusca > Scaphopoda > Gadilida > Siphonodentaliidae > Siphonodentalium > Siphonodentalium dalli. Next base: position 192,674,326 of record CP136065.1, on the reverse strand, counting down.
AATGAGAAATTATACATAAAACATTTGTACAAATTCCTAGCTGCAAATTTTCAATACTATTTATCATTCAATGTAATCTGTTGATAATAAACTACACTTAAAATTGCTAGAACTTCTGAAAAATATACACAAGTACCATCGGTATCGCATAGTACTTCGAAAAATTTAAACCATATTAAATGGAAATTACTTTGAACAAAAATATACATTAATGATTGCCATATGTAGAGTATTTGCAAAATAGAAAGTGTTTGCATCAATGATGACCTATAGTTATCCCTGTCATAAATTACTTGCTGAAAAACTGGTAACCTGAGATGCTTATTAATTTAATAATCAACCGCTACACTACACAAACTAACTTTGTTGAATTTAAAAAAAAAACTTTAATTTTGTAGTTTAATGGAATATAATTCGGTCGAAAAATTTGTTACAGGTGTTACGTCAAGATGGCACTGCAAGAAACTACCAAGGAAGACTCACAAGGGTTTGAGGAAGGTTGCCTGCATTGGTGCTTGGCATCCAAGTAGAGTTCAGTACACTGTAGCCAGGGCTGGTCAGAAAGGTTACCATCATCGTACTGAGATCAACAAGAAAGTCTACAGGCTTGGTCTTGGCCACCACACCAAGGACGGCAAGGTTGTCAAGAATAACGCTTCCACTGAATATGACCCAACTGAGAAGATGATTACCCCCTTAGGTGGATTCCCTCACTATGGTGAGCTGAACAATGACTATGTGATGATCAAGGGATGTTGTGTTGGCCCAAAGAAGAGAGTCCTGACTCTCAGAAAAGTAAGTTTTGTATAATATTATTCCCTCAATATTATTTAGGCAAACAGCTTCACCTGACAACTGGGCCAAATAAATAAAAATTCTGTATTCTCAGGCACCTGTAAGTCACTGAAAGTTTCTTTTAAAAAGCCTCGTCAAACATGGGTGGGGGGAATGTGTGCTATTCTATAAACAAATTTCTGGATAATCAGATATATTTGAATGGAAATTCCCATTCTAAAAAATGTCCCCCTGTCTGCTCAGCTGTAACCGTTTGGATTCTTAAACTTGTGGTTATGATAAATACGATCTGCAGTTCCTGTTATTGAGACATTGATTCTAGTAACTAATGGAATTTTGATGATGAAAACCTTTCAATTTTATTTGATATACCAAATTGCCAAAAGAGAAACTCTTTTCGTAATTTCAGTCTCTGCTAACATCGTTCAGGAAGAAGGCTATGGAAAAGATTAACCTCAAATTCATTGATACTTCTAGCAAGTGGGGTCATGGTCGCTTCCAGACTATTCAGGAAAAGAAGAACTTCATGGTAAGTAAACTGCAATACATGTGCATGTCCACCAAACATGTTTGGTTTAGAGATTAAGCATTTCTCAACATTTAGTCTTGCCAACGACAATGCCCATAAACTTACGAGCATACAATGATGTGAAATAAATCCAGCTCGCTTCGATCTCGTTAAAGAATTGAGTGATGAAGAGAAAAAATTCTGAGTGTGCTACTTTTCAGAGAACTGAATAAAATTAAATGTAATTCTCATAGTCCACACAATGTGGCTCCACCCCTCTCCCCCCACCCACCACCATACTGGTAACTGGTCAGAGAATCCCAATTCATATTTCAGAATTGGTCAGAAAAATGTTTCTTATGTCTACCGTGCACGACTATGCGTGAGGTTAAGTTCACACTATAAACCTATCCACTGACTATCCCAAGAGAAAATTATTTAGCTAGCCAATCAACTGGACATGGGTACAAAGGCCTTTTGCTTGCATTCTTAATACATAAACATGTTCTGAAATCAAATTCTAAAACAAAAAAAATATTATACTACCTGCGAATGCATTGATCAACAGCAGTAATGCAATGAGTAGCGCAAAAAAATATTTTGTTTTAGAATTTAATTTTCAAAAATGTTTATATATATATCGTAGCTTGCAAATTCATGGGGTGGGAACTGTTTTCCAGTTAATGTTTTTGAAAATCAAATACTCCGTGCAAATATTCAAGGAGCATACGATGATGTGAAATAAATCCAGCTCGCTTCGAGCTCGTTAAAGAATGAGTGGTGAAGAGAAAAAATTCTGAGTGTGCTACTTTTCAGAGAACTGAATAAAATTAAATGTAATTCTCATAGTCCACACAATGTGGCTCTCAGGGTTGCCACCACCACCACCACCACCACCACCACCCCCACACCATACTGGCAACTTGTCAGAGAATCCCAATTCATATTTCTGAATTGGTCAGAAAAATGTTTCTTATGTCTACCGTGCACGACTATGCTGGAGGTTAAGTTCACACTATAAACCTATCCACTGACTATCCCAAGAGAAAATTATTTAGCTAGCCAATCAACTGGACATGCGGACAAAGGCCTTTTGCTTGCATTCTTAATACATAAACATGTTCTGAAATCAAATTCTAAAACAAAAAATATATACTACCCGCGAATGCATTGATCAACAGCAGCAATGCAATGAGTAGTTAAAAAAAAATATTTTGTTTTAGAATTTAATTTCCGAAAATGTTTATATATATATCGTAGCTTGCAAATTCATGGGGTGGGAACTGTTTTCCAGTTGTTTTTGAAAATCAAATACTCAAGGAGCATACGATGATGTGAAATAAATCCAGCTCGCTTCGAGCTCATTAAAGAATGAGTGGTGAAGAGAAAAAATTCTGAGTGTGCTACTTTGCAGAGAACCTAATAATGCAATTCTCAGTTCACAATGCAAGTCTGGTTGTTGCCCTAGAACTAGTCACAGAAACCAATTTGTAATTTCATACTTTTGAATTAAGTAGGATACATGTCGCCATAACCCAAATAAGATTTAATAATGTTGGCTTTACTGCCACATGCGACTTCAAAATATAAGTATAAAACCTAATGTTTACTAGATTGAACTTCAGGCGCTTTGGATGATGTTTAGTCACATATATCAAAAAGGTAAATGTCAGGCAATATGGGCAATCACTTGTGTTATCTCGGCTGTTAAGTGTTGGCCACAACAGTCCCGGAAGTTAAGTTCACAATATAAACTTATCCACCGATTAATCCTTTTGCTTGCACTCCTATTTTAATATGTTCTGAAATTCAATTCTAAAAACAAAATCCATTTTGGTGCTCATTTACTGTTGCTGAATGCATCACAACTTGCAAGTTTATGGACAAAAAACTTGTTTTCCAATCTTAACTGTTTTGAAAATAAAATAATCATAGCAATGTCAAGGAGCATACAATGATGTAAAATAAATCCAGCTCGCTTCGAGCTCATTAAAGAATGAGTGGTGAAGAGAAAAAATTCTGAGTGTGCTACTTTTCTGAGAAGAACCTAATGAATGCAATTCTCCTAGTTTAGACAATGCATGTCTCGGGTGTCTTTCACAACTGGGGACCAGTAGAGAGAGTGACATGGCCGAAGTTGCCCCTAGCACTGTCTACTTTGCCTTATTTTTGCAGTCACCCTGCAAATTCCAAAGTTGACAAATGAAAATCTGCAAAATGGCGCAAATAATTCATGATAATTACTTTGTTTACAACAGTCAACTGTGATTGTACACTATACTCCACTATTCGGGTGTTGCAATCTAGAAAGTATATCAAGATTGGGAAAATACCTGCGTTCTTATATAAACCTTTTTTTAATACAATACTTTCACAAATGTATTTTGCTACTCATTCATTACTCTTCTTGCTGAATGCATTTACAAGTTCAAGGAAAAAAACTTGGGGTTCTCTAGTTGATGTTTTTGAACATCAAATACTAGATAGCAATGTCTAGGAACATACAATGATGTGAAATAAATCCAGCTCGCTTCGAGCTCATTAAAGAATGAGTGATGAAGAGATGAACTTCTGAGTATGTGAAGGCTGCATGTAGCAATTTAAAGATAGAGCTCAGTTGAAGGAAGAGTTGGGTCTTTGGTGTGTGTCAGGTTTGTCAATGAAATATTCCAGGCAGGATCATTTAATGCACGGAATTCTTGTAAACCATTCCGGTTTGTTTTTTTTCAGGGTCCTCTGAAGAAGGATCACAAAAAAGAAGCAGCCTGAAGTTCAGAAATTGCTACTTAATAAAAGTCATCTCTCAATTCAGTCTTCCTGTGTATCTCAAGTACCAAACATGGGATTTGATGCTTAAAAGTATTGATTTTTGTAGTGCCGAGAAGGAAGTATATTCAGGTTTTCAAAAATCTTGGATCAGGTTTACGTTGCTCGTATTTAAATTCATGCAGTACTATTTTTCGCACACCTGTAAATTTTCTGAGCACAGAACAGGTCGACATGTGTTCTGTGTAGATCTGATCTGTACTGTGAGTTTATTATTTTTTCAGTTGTGAATTATGAGGCCTAAAAAAAAAAATAGGGACGGTAGGCAGGCAAAACTTTAAAAATATTTTTCTATATTTTTAACAATATGTTTATTCTAGTAATACTTTATTTGAGCCCACATTATTGACTTCTTATTCTCAAGGTGGTCAACCCATGGGATATAGAAAAAAGAAACTGATTCAAAGTTACTGATATATATTTCGTCATAAGAATATAAAATGCATTCCGTGTGGTGATTTCCATAGTGTCATGTTCGATCTGTTATTCCACGATATCTCTTATCACCGCAAACAAACTCGATATGGTTTATGTTGAATGCTGACAACTCCTTAACTTTAATTTCAACATTTATGTCGAACGGCGCTTATCCGGGTTGATTAAAAGAAGAGTTCTTCAATTTCGACTTTGTTGACTGATCTGATCTGGGGTAGGTAACTCTAGTCACCCCACTAAATTTGGTTGAATTCAGGGGTTTGGGAGAAAAAATGAAGACAGATGTACAGAAATGTTCAGTAAATTCCTTTTAATATCTGCATTCCCATTACAAGCCAACTCGGCTCTGAACTGCCAGGCTGATACGCATGTTGTTTATAATCAGCGCCAGATAGATAAGAGAACTTCTGTAGCTATAGGCAGTCCCCAGGGAGTGTATTCATATCATTCATAATTTAAATGAGATTAATAGTGTTGTACATTTGTTTTCTAAAGTTGTCGATGTAGCACCATCATTGTTTACAATATAGTGGTCGTTAATATCATTAAATTCCTTTTCTCAGAGCTTTAAGTGTGTCTGGCATTTGTAGAATGAGGTTCCCAGAGGGTGAATTTAATTATGCTACCCTGCACGGCAGGCTAGCATTGCCACATACTCCCTACGAGGACCTCATTCTACTTGGGCTTCATCTTCTGGGAAGTATCTAGAGTCTTAAATTGATATTTTTAGCAGCTCTTTTCCCTTCTGTTAAGATTCTAAAATGCATAATTGAGGTGTCAGTTGTGTGCACATACTGTCATGTGTCGGTAATGTCACCAACTTCAGCTGGAGAACTTCTGTCTGTCCCTATGTCTCCCATAGCAGTTGAGGACTTAAGTAAAATTGGGTTCCCAGATGGTGAATTTGGTGATGCTAGCCCACCTTACAGAGGCTGTTCCAATATTATTTTCTTAACCACTTATCTATGTGAACTCATTATACCTTATTATGGACAAAAAAGTGGGGGGTATATTGGATTAAAACTGTTGGTCTGTCGGAGTGTCCTTCCATCCACTGTTCTGTCCATCCATCAACAATTGTTTTCTTCTAGAGATCTATATATGAATTCCCTACCTGTATGTGACTCACATTCAGATTTGTTCAAATAAGTTCATCAGGTCAAATAGGAGGGATGCCAGGGCCATAACATTTTCCCTCCATCGTAATTCTAACTATTCTCAAGAACTTAGTCTAATTAGCCTTTATTTGTGTATGCACGGTCCTTGGGTGGCATGTTTAGATCTGTTCCAAAGGGGTCCTTTTTGGAAAATCAAACTTCAACTCTTAAAAGCGAATGTTTAAAATTATAAGATGATTAGATATCAGATGGGGATTCATGTTTGTTCAAATAGGGGCAGAGGTAAGAGATTTAGATCTGCCCTACCCAACCTGTATCTATGCTGTACGCTACTGGTATAATAAGATAATGTCATTTTCTTGCAGGGATGTCCCCACAGTGTTGGGGAGGTGATTTACAGATTTGTTCAATGAAATGTAATTTTTGAACTCACCTAAGACAAAGCTATAGTCATCACTTCTCATCTGCCACCTGCTCATCTATCTGTCTGTCCGTCCATCAATCTGAACATCTGCTCTAGATCACAAGACTGAATGGGTTCATATTTGGTGTGCATTTTTCCCTAGGCGACTCAGATTTGTTCAAATGAGGTTTCAAATTTATTCATATGGCGTCACCAGATTAAATAGGGTGGGACCAGAGAGATATCTGATAACTGTATGTCTCTATAGTAATACTTAAAATGTCTTCTCTCAAGAGAGGTTGGACTATTTAGCTTACATATAGTATGGAGGATCCTTTAGTGACTGAGATTCAGATTTGTTAACATGAGGCAACCTGTTAAGAAATGACGGGGCTATGGGGACTTGACACTTTTGTGTCTACTAAAATACAAATTTCATTAAAACATCTACCTGGGAACTACCCGACTGATTAATCTGACATGCATATATGGTGTTTTTGGGTCCATGGATAATTGGGCTTCAAACATGTCGAAATAGTTTTATAAAAAGGTGCTTGTGTTGCGAGATCAGGGGGGGGGTCGGAAAAAAATTTCAGGCACGTATGGCATTTTTTCCCTTTCGATCATTTTTTGTACCCACCCACCCCCACCGCCAAATTTTTTTCCGTTTTCGGCAGTTTTTTCTGACCATTTTTTGACACCCACCCCCCCTTTTAACACTAAAACAGAGATTTGCGGGGGAAAATTCACTGTAAACAGCTGTATATGAATTTCTGTGCATACTATTTATCATGGATGTTACCATGGACATGTAAATAGGAATGAGTAATTTTGAGGTCATTCGGCCAAAAAAACATGGCTGCCAGCGGCCATCTTGGATTTCAAAATTTGCAACAAAATACAACACGATAACTGCCTGCAGTCAGTTTACCAGTTAGAATTACATTATTTCTCTCATTCAAACTGATTCAAAGTGGTTTTGAAGCCCAACTCATTGCCAAAACACTAAAAACAAGCAGGATTTTTTTTTTTAAGTTGCGGAAAAAATTGCTTGTTGGTGGCTTTGACCACCCACCCACCCCGGCATACGTGCCGGAAGAAATTTTTTCACCCCCCCCCCCCCCCCCCTGGCGAGATAGGAAATTTCCAACAATTGAGAAAGTTTGAGATGTCTGTTGTGAAATTCCAATCTTAAGACTTGGGAGCCTGGTCGGGAAGGGACACGAGCTGGATGAAAGGGGGGGGGGGGGGTGATCAGTAGCGTACAGTTGGTAATTTAAAAGTAGATATTCGCCGATCTACATACATAAAGTTTAGATCTACTTTTAAAGTGATTATGAAAAGTTATGGTCTCCAAAGTCAGTCTTGGAATGTCTTGTTTGCTTCCGCAGTGGACACGTTTGTTCAGATAGATAGCCACAACAACATGCTGGCCTAAGAGGTAGCCATTGTTGCTGTGTGATGTTAATTGTTTACTTTCCAAAGCACCGGCTGTTTTCAATGGGAGATATGTATCTATTTACAGTGTGGATATTACCACAAATTTAATAAAAATATATAGAGGCAAGTATCAAGACTGATAGTGAAAATATGTCAAAAATCATCCTCACAAAAGCAAAATGTTTTATCAAATTGATCTGGAATTCTAGCATTATGTGCCCAAGTAATAATATTTTTTGTTAAAGTTTAGCTTTCCGTGTTACTTTAAACAAGTGAGCATAGAAAATCATTCGAAGTTGTCAATGAAATTAATTTTTTTGTACCCGAAACGTCCGTCCAATGAAATCAAATAATCCAACCCCGAAAGCTATACTATTGTCATCAAACTAAATAGCCCGTATTGTCAACAGACGTTGTTTCATGCAGTACAGCTAATTTGGGGGTGGTAAGTTATGTCCTTTTTTTTTCGTTGGTTTTACAGATTTCTTTTTGCAAAACTGAAATCGAAATTAACTTTAACTTTATTAAATTAATTTTAATATCTCTCTTTTAATTGATATCCGGCATTCTTAATGACAAAACTCATGCCGTGGATATATAATGCCCACTAGATAAGGAATTGGATAAAACATTTTTTTTTATCGATGTAAAATTATTTTATTTTGGAGTGATTTACTACAGCGTTTCTAGAGTTTGTTTCGCACTTTCAAAATGGCCTCCCGCCAAAAGAATCATGGAAAAAAGACAAAAATCGTTATTGAACTCTATGCATGTTGAGTACCACACCCAAATTAGCTGTCCTTCGTGAAACGTCTGTTTGACAATAGGGCTATTTAGTTTGATGATAAAGAGTATAGATTTAGGGGTTGGATTTTTTTATTTTTCATTGGACGGACGTTTCGGGTACCAACCAAATAAATTTGATTTATCAACTTTAAATGTTTTTCTATGTTCACTAATCTAAAATACGACGGCGAACCAAACTTTTTTTGAAAACTATGATTATTTGGTCACATAGTGCTGCAATTACAGATAAATAAAAAATAAAATGTTGCTTTTGTAGAGAAAAATGCTGACCTCCATCAAAAATGAGATGGATACCTTTCAGAGATTTTTATTAAATTAAAAAAAAAAATTCCACCAGAAGCGACAGCCATGCTTTTATCCCTGTTAAATGCGTGAAACATTCAGATACCATTAGTCCAGTGCATTTATGGTTTTACCCAGAACTAATTGCAACAGAATTTTTTTTTGCTGGAATTGGTACATATACCCTCCGTAAACAACATACTAAAAATCGGAAAAAGGGAAATTAGTGAATTTCGTGGAAAATAAATTGGGAAAATTTGGTCAAATCATCAATATATGGATTTTCATGAATGTATATAAAAAATTCAAATTTACAAGTCCTACAAATATCATGCCTATTTTGTCGACCACATTTTCCTGAATCCAGAACTGGAAACCATTCCCAGATTCCTTAAGTATTTTTCGAGTTGTGTGCTTTCAAAAACGCGAGTTTACCTGATTTTGGAGCCTTAATTTCGCAGAATGAGCCAAATGCCGTATTGTATGGTTAATTATTTAAAAAACTAGTGCCAAATTAATGACCTTTTCACTGTTTTAGCAATTTCCTCACTAGATTAAACGCAAAATATGTTTAATATGTGCATCTATGAATAAGGAGAATAAAATATTCTCAAACAAAATGTGTGTTCCATTGTATGGACTTAGCCAAATTTTCCTTGCCACAGAACTTGTGTGATGAAATGCCATATTTGAGGTCATGTAACTCAATAAATTAATATCCATATGCTCTGCTTTTCTCATAACATTTTGAGAATACTAGATTGAAGAAATTGTGAAGTAATTTCCAAATACATTGGTGAATAAAATAAAATTATGGTCCTATGAACTCTTAGTCTAGCCTCTTTTCCGAAAATGCTATTGTGGGGCGTTTTTGTCAATTTTAAAAGGATTTTAGGCATATTAAGAATAATTAACGAAAGTTTATTGTGTAAAATTATGTGATCTGTCCTCATAAATCATTTTTTTGTTGAGAAAATAGCATTTCAATGGTTATACCAATGAATGTCACTGGATTTCACTCATCATTATGGAAACTTACTCCAAATTTGAACGGCAGAACAATGGGGTAGGGGAAAGCATATCGACAAAAACTTCAAAATTATGCATCTTGAAGCATAAAACTTTATATTAACAGCTTCTGCTTACATTGTTCTTTCATGCATAATTTCATATTTCCTTTGTTTATGTTTATTGCCAGAGCTATAATATTTGTTGTCATAATTTGGCAGTGAAATGTCAAATTGGCATTTTGAGATTGTTTTTATACAACATAACCATAAAGTTCTAAATCAACGTCCGATAACGTATTAAGCAGTTTTATAATGCAACAGGAATGTACACAAACTGGAAGAAAACAACATTGTGTCTGAAATGGCTGTAATTTGGTGATAAGATTGCATTTTGTGATTTTTCCTACCCCTATACCAACGTTAAAATTTGGAGTCAGTTTCCTGAAAAATGAAAGAAATCTAGTGACATACTATGGCATAACCAATGTAAGGCTAATTTTTTATCACTTACGTGTTGTGGAAGGAAAGTTCAAATAATTTTACACATTAAAACACCCTTTGTTTTTTGTTTTTATGGCCCAAATCCTTTTAGAATGGACAAAAATGCCTCAAACTGGCATCTTTGGAAACAAGCTAAGACTAAGTATTCAAAGGGCCATAAGTTGATTTTCTTAAATAATGTCATGTTAATACCTTTACAATTTGTTCAATCCAACATACTTAAAAGGTTATAAGAAACGCATGGCATATTGGTATTAAATTATTGAGTTACATGACCTCAAATATTGCATTTCATCACACACGTTCAGTGTCAGAGGCAAAATTGGCTAAGTCCATACAATGGAACACACATTTTGTTTGAGAATATAATCTTCTTCTTAATTATAGATGCACATATTAATCATATTTTGTGTTTAATCTAGTGAGGAAATTACTAAAACAGTGAGAAATCCCTTCAGTTTGCTCTAGTTTTTTTTAAATAATTAATCATTAATAAGGCATTTTGGCTCATTCTTCGAAAGTGAGGCCCCGAAATCAGGTAAACTTGCATTTTTGAAGGCACACAACTCGAAAAATACGTAATGAATCTGGGACTGGTTTTCAGTACTGGGTTCAGGAAACTGAGGACGACACAATACACATCCTTTTTGTAGGATTTGTGAATTTTATTGTTTTTATAAACATCCATGAAAATCCATAAATTGAAGATTTGACCAAATTTTCACGAAATTCACCAATTTCCCTTTTTCAGATTTTTGCCGATTTTTAGTATGTTGTTTATGGAGGGTTTATGTACTTACTCCAGCAAAAAAATATTCTGTTGCAATTAGTTCCGGGTTTGGCATTTTTTCTCATAAATGCACTGGACTACATTGTTAGATCGCAATACAAAGTTTAGACTTTTAAATAAAGTCGGTCGGGTTGTGGAAACAATGTTAACAAACGTCTTTTTTTTTTTTAGGCCCGATTCATTTTGGGGGAGAATCTCGAGCACTTGGTGGACACTCCTAGGCCACAGCTCTTCTGTATTCTGGTGGAATATATACATTTTTATGTTTACCGATACCATAGTATGGTAAACATAGTGTCGCCCTTTTTCGACTTGGAATTCACGAATTCTATGATAACTAAAAATAAAATTTTCGGGACTAATGTCATTTGCAGAATGAGGTCCCCTGAGGGTGAATTTAGTGATGCTATCCCGCACAGCGGCCTAGCATCACCAAATTCACCCTCTGGAGACCTCATTCTGCTTAGGCCTCATCTTCTGGGAAGTATCTATAGTATCAAATTAACATTGTTGTTAGTTACATTTCCCTTCTAGGAAGTTTCTATATCCCCTAATTTTCAGAAGATAAATTCATAATTGAGGTGCCCCAATGGGTGAACATAACCAACTTCAACTGGGGAACTTCAATCTTATCCTAGGTCTGCCATAGCAGTTGGGGGGGGCCTTAGCACAATGATGTCCCCAGATGGTGAATTTAGTGATGCTAGCCCGCTGTTCAGGATGGCATCGCTAAATTCACCCTCTGAGGACCTCATTCTGCAAATGACAGACACTATTTCAAGGCTTGATTGTATAATACATTGTGTTGCTTGAGGCCAGACATGCACAATGTAGGAACATACATGCTTTTAGTGATGCTATCCCCCACAGCGGGCTAGCATCACCAAATTCACCATCTGGATACCTCATTCTGCTTAGGCCACATCTTCTGGGAAGTATCTATAGTATCAAATTTACATTGTTAGTTAAATTTCCCTTCTAGGAAGTTTCTATATCCCCTAATTTGCAGAAGATAAAATTCATAATTGAGGTGCCCAATGGGTGAACATCACCATCTTAAACTGGGGAACTTCAATCTTATTCTAGGTCTTCCATAGCAGTTGAGGGCCTTATCAGAATGAGGTCCCCAGAGGGTGAATTTAGTGATGCTAGCCCGCTGTGCGGGATAGTCACTAAATTAACCCTCTGGGGGGGGGGGGACCTCATTCTGCAAATGACAGACACACTATTTCAAGGCTTGATTGTATAATACATTGTGTTGCTGGAGGCCAGGCATGCACAATGTAGGAACAGACACGCTTTTTGTGATGCTATCCCGCACAGTGGGAAGTATGTGGGTCACCAAATTGACCCTCTGGAGACCTCATTCTGCTTAGGCCTCATCTTCTGGGAAGTATCTATAGTATCAAATTTACATTGTTGCATGTTAGTTAAATTTCCCGTCTAGGAAGTTTCTATATCCCCTAATTTGCAGAAGATAAAATTCATAAATGAGGTGCCCAACTTCAACTGGGGAACTTAAATCTTATTCTTATCAGATTTATGAAAATGGGATCACAAAGTCAAATAAGGGCAGAGCAAGAGACTTAACTATTTCACTACATAGTAATTCTTAAAATATATATGTTTGCAAGAACTAGTTGGCTTATATAGAATGGAATGTTCTTCCTTGACTGCAATTCAGATTTTTTTTTAATGTGTCACTTGGTCAAATAGGGGCCCAAGCGAAGGACAGTTTCCCTTTTAATATGCTTCCTTCACAAGGACCATCAGGTCTATTTTACTGATATTTATGATATGTATGAAGGGTTCTTGGGTGTCTGGGATTCAAATTTATTCAGATGGGGTCACCAGGTTAAATAGGGTGGGACCAGGGACATAACTATATGTCTCTATAGAAATTCTTAAAATGTCTTCTCGAGAGAGTTTGGACTATTTAGCTTACATATAGTATGGAGGATTCTTTAGTGACTAGATTCAGATTTGTTAAAATGAGGTCAACCTGTCAAGAAATTGCAGGCTATGGGGAGTTTTAACACTTTTGTGTCTAATAAAATCATCGAAATACCAAATTCATTAAAACATCTACCTTGGAACCACCTGACTGATTGGTCTGACATGCATGTACATGTATTGTGTTTTGGGTCCATGGATAATTGGGCTTCAAACATATCTAAATGGTTTTAGAAAAAGGCGCTTGTGAGATTGGAAATTTCCAACAATTGAGAAAGTTTGAGGTGTCAGTTGTGAAATTCCAACCTAAGACTTGGTAGTCTGGAGCCCGGTCGGGAGGTGACTTGTTGAGCTGGAGGAAGGGGGTGATCAGTAGTGTACAGTTGGCAAGTTCAAGGTGGATTTTCACCAATCTACATACTTGAAGTCTCTCTAGCCACATATCCTGTTTAAATCTACTTCTTTTAAAGTGATTATGAAAAGTGCTGACTGTTTTGGTCTCCAGAGTTGCAGTCTGGTGAGCGACCCCACAGTCATCGACTGTCTTGTGTATACCAGAGTTATGGCCCCTTTTTAACTAAGAATTTGAACAGATTTGCTTACAATATATAACCATAGCAGCTTACAACTATTTACCTGTGATATCAGTAAGAGAGACAAGAGATAACCTGTATTATCGATAATGAAATCTGATACTCACGGCTGCACTCTAATAGCCATCTGTTGTTTATTGCATTTCCATAGTGTGTTGGCTCAGGATTTATCAACTCCCACATAGCTCTCTGATTTAGCCTAGCAATGCAGTGTTCAATGGCATACCTGGTACAGTCCCCTAATTTTATAGAGTTAAAATTGTTAACCCTGATCATCAATTTTATGCTTTTGTATATTTTTCATGTAATCATTCTATTATATCTCCTTCACTTGTACGGTATGGATTTGTGTAGTTAAAATGAACCTAAACATTCCTGATACTTAGTAGAAATACCTTTCATCTCATATATCTCATTTTATTGAGATGTATGTAAATTTGGTATGAGTTTCTCAGCCCAAAAAAGTTCGAACTAGGGTTTGATCCATTTTTTTTAAACTGAGTTATGGATTTTCGCGTCCAGACTGAAAATAGCTGATCACTATCGCCAAGGCATGGGTTAAACATCTGCCGATCGTGATCGGCCTCTCGTTGTGTTTACCCATACCATAGTATGGTAAACATAGTGTAGTTGTCCGGATTGACCACTCATCGTTCGTCCGTCTGTAAACACTTTACACGCATGGTGCGATAACTTAAATATTTTCTATCTGATCGGAACCAAATTTTTGTATATGAATTTCTCAGCACAAAACACAGATAGAGTTCGAATAATGGTTTGATCAGACTATTTTTAACCGAGTTATGGCCCTTTTTCGAAAAAATATTCACTCTTGCAAAAAATTTACATTGAATCCCTTGCTCAATTTAAACTAAAAAATTTAGTTTTTAAAGTTAACAAAATTAGAAAAATTAACACCATTATAACTCTGCCAAGGGTACCCCGAGTCACCACACCAAATTTGTTTAAATCCGTCCCAAATCTTGTGTTATGTACTGGTAAATTGTTTAGAGAGACATTAAATCCAATTCACCAATTTCATCCCATGCCTTTGGACTACTTAGCTATTGATAAGGCTATATTATTTTCCGATGTCTCTTATGCCAATGTGCAGATAATCCGATAAAGAAAGCTATGGTATCTAATTTAAAATAAAGATTCAACAATGCACATCACATGATATTAACAACAGAGTTGGACATCTCTGCACAGCTGAAGACATTACAGGTGGACTGAGGTCATTATAAATGTTATTGGTTTAATAGGGACGTCCGCTTTCAAACAAATTCTTGTGATTTGTTGACAGCTCTGCAATAATTGATATTAATGGGTCAGCTGAGAGGTGGCTTATCTTTGTATTGTTGGTATAATTTGATACAGTATAATTGTAAACTTAAATTGGACTCAACTCGAGTATTCCATGTCCAGGTCACCTTTCACATTTAACCCAAGGCTGTGGTGGTGCAGCATGACAGATCCTGTACCAGTGCATTCTCTTGTATAAATGCGAGTGACCCATAACTTCCAATAATTTGTGTTATGTACATCTGTCGATAATAGTACATAAAAGTATACTCTATAATTCAACACCAAAACTCTCATTTATGATTCCGATCATAGTAATTTACTATCGCCAAGGGATGGGTTAACATCTGCCGACCATGATCGGCCTCACCCCGCACAGACGATTTTTTTTTAAATAAACTGTCAACATGATTACAAAGTTAGCTTACAATTAGTCAAATCATGATATAATGTCCAGAATCGGAGACCGAATAGAAAACTGGACAAATGTTCAATCTATTCTCTAAAACTGATTAAATACTGGTCTGTTTAGAGGCATTACAATAGTTTGTGGTTTAACTATTTAATTTTTCCCGAGATATCTTGGTGTCCTGGAATAAGAACCTTATATCCAAATGGTGTAGACTTTGATGTTGGAGTAAGTTTCTATATGCCATTATATCCTCCATCACATTCGTCCAATTATAGATTTAATAGAACTGCGATGCAATGGAAATAAATATTTAGCAATATTAAGCATGATTTAAAGCTACTCAATCCGATAAAAACTCCTCTCTATTTCAATGGCTTCGGGGGTCAAACATATTTGATTCGAGTCGAGGAAGTCGCCCATCAAAGCTCAGATTTGTTAGAAATCTATTATTTTTCATTATCGGGAATACTTTCTGGCCCAGAACTCAAGTCAAAATTGCGTTATTATTACCACTTGATTTTAGAGTTATCCATCCTTGTCTGTTTGAATAGATTTTGGTGTACACGTCCCGAGCAGATTACGGCAGTTGAAGGCAATTATTAGTACTCGTCTCGAGTAAATAACAAATTTCAAAAATCAATATCTAATAACTCGGAGCTTTGTTTGATGGGTTCCTCGGCTCGAATCAAATATTTTTTACCCCCAAATAAATAGTAATATAGGACCCTCTGATCGGATTGTTGTTGTTGGAATCTGTTGAGATGGGGACCCTCTGTTCGGATTGAGTACCTTTAATGTGTTGCAATTAGATTTATTCTTGGTGTAAGTTAGTCACTGTGGCTGACAGCAGTTAGTCTGTCACTAACTGCAAGTTGTGGGTTAGGTCAAAGTGACCAGATTTGTTTTTCTGTTCAATGGTATAAAGTTATATGCAATGTTATGTACAGTATTTTCTTGTACTGTCCAGGTTGTGGTGAAGTCGTTGGATTGGACGGGGTGCGCAGTAGTCCAATGACAGAACCTGGACGAGTACAAGAATAACTTGCTGTACACAACATTGTATGACATTTTTATTATCCAGGTTTTATCGAAATGACTATAGCAAGAGTCCCCAATATGACCCCCCCCCCCCCCCCAATTGTCATGTGACATTTGCCAAATCTGTCAGTTAAGGGGTGGATATTATAAATATGATACCAGTATGTATACATTCATATATACACAAACATACGTGTATATAATTACATAGTGTTTTCGAAAATGCGGAAACGTTTACTATTAACCCACTTCATGAATTGGTCCAAAACAGACGTGCTTTACACCATTGATCAAACCACCGTATCTCAATAACCATTCGCTATTAATTTCAATCAAAAGTGAGTCCATTGTGAAGTTTTAGTTCCAACATATGCACACTTATTTTACCAAAAATCTGTATCCCTGATGTTCGGGTAATGTACAATGTTGTGCCCCATCACTAGTGAAGTGGAACATTTCTGAAAATTGATAAATTCTACTATTCCACGTTTACTTAACAATTTCCGGCTAGAATGTTTTGATAGTTGAGGTAGTCGGAAAGGTATATTCAACAAATCGGCTGGATATATTTCTGTTGCGGAAAACTTGCGTTATTTACCATGGGTGTGGGGGGTGGGTTCCCAGTGAGCGGAAAACTTGCGTTATTTACCATGGGTGGGGGGGGGGGATCCCCAGTGACCTTGACCAGCTCGGATAAGAACTGGACCGAAAATCGCGCAGTAGCTCCTACCTCGTGAAGTTAGTTTTGAAGTCCAAAGTTATAATAATTGTGATCGCGATGTCGCATTCAATATTTTAACAGAAGGTGGCGCCATAAATGTTCCGAACTCGTTATGCGGGATCTGTTCCTCAAAAAACGATTCAGCTCGCGAGCAAATGCAGATTTCGACGAGAGTTATTCTGCTTGTTGACAGAGCAATTTTCAAATTTAGCAGCCGAAAAACTAGTCCAAGTCTTCTCGTACTAAAACTAGCTAAGATTTTGGGATGGAGATGCTAGTATTTAGTCCGAGTTCCAGGCCCATGCATTCCTATGACACGACTTAAGCGTTAGTGACCCGCTCAAATAAAACCACAATTATATGAAATAAAATATCACAATTGCTACAATAAACGGATAGTTTCCGCAGAAGACATGCTATTTGATCTGAAACCCACATCGGTTGTGAATTGAAAAAGTATGCGAACTCAGTTGACCTTGCGAACTGCGTTCGGCATTTTCCGGTGAAAATATTCCGTAGATTTTCAATCAACCACGCACGATGAATTCTCCATTGTAATCGTAATTATACGTGACAATAAATACATAGATTAAATACATATTGAAGATATAAATGTAATACATTAAATAAATTACGGGAATTACAACCATCTCACAGTTTAAAACAGTGTAAACACAATGAGCATTAGAATATCATGGGGGCCGCCATTTTGTTTGTATCGAAATTCGTCTCGGCCAAAACAAACACCGGACAATGCCGAAGTTCTTCGGAACCTGAGTTCGGCTTTCAGTTAAGTAAACAAACAGAAAAAACAACGATGTTTGTGGCAATCAACCGGAATATTCTATGTGTAATTTAACATTAAAGTTAGATTATTATACACCATTATGACCATAAGATGTCACTCTTTCCGATGTATATAGCATCATGTATTGCTTTGTTAGGTAAATCGAGTAAAATACACCACAGATCCTGGGCGTAACTCGTGTCATAGGAATGCATGGGCCTGGAACTCGGACTAAATACTAGCATCTCCATCCCAAAATCTTAGCTAGTTTTAGTACGAGAAGACTTGGACTACCGAAAAACTTAAACATACGGTTCCAAGTCGCACATTTTTTTTACTTCATTGCGGTATATAGGAAAGCGGGGCAAATAATTAAAGAACTCAAATTACTATTTCTTTGGCTTCCCCAGATAGCATGACATGGTTGGCACAACCACACTCTGAATGGTTGGGCCAACGTAATTTTGCTCGTTGGCTGACATATACGGAGTGTTTGACCAACGTTGATAACCAGTCCGCATGGTTGGCATAACGTTGACCAACTGATGGAAACGTTGGAACCTCAAACTATATTGGTTGGCATGACGTTGGGGATTCTATATGTTTTTGGCCATCCAATAATTCGTTCGTACTTCATGCAGTTGCCACCATGTCGTAATATGAGACAAATTTGTGAGAAACTACTACATGCATGTCCGTGGTGTAAGTATTCTCCGCTATAACTTATATGTACGCCATGCAAACATTCAGAACTTTGTGAATCCGAGAAAAATATTGGGGAAAATAATTAATTTTACACAAGGTAGTTTCTCACACGTAAACTTACATCGGATAGCGACACGATGACTGATGGGCATCTAAAGAGCAAACTAATCCTTGAATTACAAATTAAAGAAACAGAATAATTTATTTGTTGAAATCAATACCACTGAATGAGAACCAGAACAAGCGCACCACAAGGGTCTATTCATATTGCACATGCGCTGGTGATTAATCTCCGCGTTTTTTTTAAGGTGCGTGTTTCCACAACGCAGATCTATTCGTGACCAATTAACTTCCTCAAAACAACCACGTCCTATTCGTTACCAATCATCTGCGATCAACATCGAGATAGCCGTTACAGAGAATGGCATGGTCACTCGGCCAGCATATGATGGGGTATATTTGAAATTAATTTGAAAGCTATTCACCCAAACCCCTTATAAATATGTTGACATTTTCCTAACTGTTACCAAAAACGTCCAACTGTTTGGAAATATTTAGATCCTGCAATCCATATGGTCTGAATATCTACAATTAATAGACAATTCTGCCGGGATTTTTTTTATTTTTTGTTAACAAATCGGATGAACCCAAAATCTCCTTTGCATCAAAGCACGTTTGTGTGCCATTATGATTGGCGTTTCGGGGAAATATGTTTCATAACCATCGCCAAATATCCTAGTTTGTGTTAAATTTCAGAGGATCTTCAAATTGATCATGCCAACAATATTTCTGATAGATAGCCACCTCTGATGGAATTTTAAAGCCAAAGAATAAGTCGGCATACACGTGGTGTTCCAATGAGCTGGAAAGCAATTAAATGACACAATTGTCACTGTAATGATATGACTCCCAAATTGACCCAATTATGTGCCTATATTGTTTGGGGCTTGCAACATGACGTAAAGTTACAAAACATGCGAATTGCAATTTGCACGACAGTGTTCCTGCAATTCGCCGTACACCAAATAATTGTCTTTCGCCAATATTAACAAACAGCCGAAAAATTCATGTTTGGTGCTATGCAAGTCACTGCGGACCTTTCTTGCGTCATGTGCAGAGCAATATGTAAACATACAGACGTTTTAGATATAAGATAATCGGCGTTTATCAGACCAAGTTGCAGACGATCCGTATAATTTAACCTAATAATCGTGTCAGATTTCCGAGGACGTACTTTATATCCAGAATGTATAGATAGTATATTTTAAAAGTATAGTATGCTCTGCTATTATTCAGAGGGATTTTATCTTCCTGATGTGTCCTGGTTTTTAACAATCGCGAATATTCGGTAAAAAATATCGGCATATTGTGTAAACAAATGAAATTTTCGTGCATAATTTCCGGTGTCGGATACACACAGTGATAAAGATTCATCGCATGGTATATTTATAAACCCAGTTGATAGTACGAGCCCTAGGTCATACTAACTCAGTTCATGTACAGTAAAGGTGATTTATACCGGGCGAAGGTCATATGTGGTATACGAAATAACCACCTATTGATTCAATAAATCCGATCGCCCATATAGAATAAATGTATCCATGGCAGTTTTCTTGATGAAAGATGGATATTCATTTTTTTAGCTTTATTTTGACGATTGACACTAATTTTCAGATTTGAAAAAAAAAAATACAGCCCGATATAACTCATTTCTGGTTTGAGTAAGCCATAGGTCTACATCTGGATAAAATATTGTAAGAAATACTGTGTAGTACACATACATTTCACATCTCGCCATGATTAGTTGTTAAATACACATTTTCTGATTTTCAAATGATAATTAATGGCGACATGTTGGGCAGATGGCCGCAGATTTAAAGAAGAAACTCCTGGATCCGTCTATGGATAGTAAAAAATTTGCAGGAAGGTATGCCGTTTTTTTGCATCTGGCATTTTCGGGGACCCACCACCCCAAAAACCTGCAAAAAAAATATTTTTTAGTCCCAATTTTTTGACCACCCACCCTAAAATTGGTCTAATATCTCATAATACTCTACTGATATCGCTCTTGTGACTGGGAATGATCTCAATTAGTTCAAATAACAGTTTACTGCTTCAGAAGCTGTTTTAATTGAGAGAAAAAAAAGTTTTATAAATTGCTAGGTCATTGTGCAGAATACACAAAATTTCATAATTTCTAACTATTTCCTGATTAGTCTGTCAACCAGCCCATTATCTAACATATTCCATACCACTTATGTTAGTCTACTGGAGCAACTTAGTTCTATTATACCAACCTAGCTGAAACGGCCCCTTTGTTCACTTCAAGCACATTTGGTCATTGAAACATTTTGAGTTATATATATTGTTTTAATATTCTTTTTTTTAAAGATTGAATTCCTTGCTCAATTTAACAAAACCAATTTTATTTTATTTTTTTAAATTAAATTTTTTGAAAAACTAATACCATTATAACATCCGCCATGGTACCACGAGTCGCCACACCAAATTCGGTTGAACTCGGTCCAGGGGTCTGAGAGAAAACTCCGGACAGATCCTACTTGTTTATATATATATATAGATGACAAGCAGTCACAGCACTATACCAGACTTGGATACTTTCGGTCTTGTGAGAGATCATCCGAGTTGAAAGACATGCAAACAATTAACTGATTGGATTGATGCACTGATGACATATATTTTCTACCCATTTATAGTCACATTAATGTTTGAGACAGTTGCTCGCTCTTTTCCCATGCACACAATGATCTAGGCATTAGGTGTACCAGGACAAGTTTACTTGTATATGCAAACTTAGGTCATTGCACAGGATACACACAATTCCATAATTTCTAACCATTCCCGATTAATCTGTCAACCAGCCCATTATCTAGCATTATGCCTTAACACTTTTGTTAGACTACTGCACGGAGCAACCTCTGTTGTAATAAATGACAAACAGTCACTATATATGCCATACTTGGATATTTTAGGTGTTGTGAGAGTAACAGATCATATGAGTTGATAGACATGCAAATATTTCACTGATTGGCTTAATGCACTGATGACAGTTATATTCTAGCCATTGATAGTCACATTAATGTTTAAGGCAGTTGCTCTTTTTCCATGCACACAATGATCTTGGCTTTAGTTACATCAAGACAAGTTTATATATTTCATTTTTACATTTTTTTAAGCTTCTTTCCGAAGGGTGTCGGGAAGGAATTTTTTCACCCCACCGCCCCATATGCAACATGCCATATAGCTTAATGTCATCTCTCCTAGGCCCATATGAGGTCACAGTAACATAAATATGGTGTTGATGCAGTTGTAAATTATTATAATATGTTTTAAACAGTTGCAAATGTCATATACGGACACAAAAGGTCTTTAGTAAAAAAATTGCGAGAGGGTGTAAAAAACGCGTTTTTTTTTGCCCCTCTGGCCACACCGGCATACCTTCCTGCAAATGTTTTACTACACCCCCCCCCCCCCTGATAAAGCTGGGAATTATGCATGGAGGCATGTACCATGAGGGGGGTCTACAGTTGTTGACCTGATAGCTTCCGGTACCATGTAGCCCGCTATCGTGGATCGTAGTGACGGCACCACCGCTAGAGTTACTGTCGTGAAAGACTTCCATGGCAGGTCTGCTAAACAAACAGTATACATGACATCTAATATAATTTCATGCCAGATCGAGGCTTTGGCTTTATCATTATATTTTGATATTTCTATTGACTTATGGTTGCTATAAAAAGAATATTGCTATTAAAGTATTTTTAATATTGTCATTTTCTGTCAAATTGGGTAATTCTTTATTATAAATTGCCAAATTTTGCATGAAAAGGATTAACAAAATTTTGACAATATTACCTCTCAGAATGCAGATTAGCATTTCCTCTTCAATTTAGTAATATCATGGTGTATATAGGGGGGGGGGGTCAGGACAAAATTACGGATACAAGGTGGAAATTTTGTGTTTTTCAGTTTTGGGGACCCACCACCCGGGAGCGTAAGTTTTTTCCACCCAGGTCTGGGACACCCACCCGGGAGCGTAAGTTTTTTCCACCCACCCCCAAAATTGATGAAAATCTTGTAAATTCTACTAAATAATGTGTTGTTGGCAGGGTACGGGTCTCTCACTGTGTCTGCACCGGAACTGAGAAAACGATGATCAAGTACACCCACAAAAAATTAACAAACAAAGCACATGGCTGTAAATATGCCAACAAAACCAGTGACAAAACCTTTAAAAACCCAAATATTTATGGTTATAAAGGTAAAATACCCACTTTAACCGGATAGTTGTGTCCCTTATTAGCAATAGGATAAAATATGTGTGAAGTAAAAACACCATCAATTTGATTAAATAAACAGTTCCAGTCCTCTCCATGTGGGAAATCACTGATGAGCAACGAGGAGCTCCCCTTAAAATCATTCTAGGCGAGTAGCTCTCCTACAAAATGTCGAGGCGAGTAGTATCCCAGCATGAGATGTCAAAGGGGGAGAGTACGGGAGGGGGTCGGGGGACATCCCCCGGAATATTTTGAAAATTAGATGCTCTGAGATTGAATCTGGACCCTTTTAATGCTCCAATCAGCGAACAACATGTTATTATGTGACTTAAGTCACTGTAGTCATGTATAGCCATCGACCATGTACTTCGACCACGTGGTCACTGTATTTATCGTTATTCAATATATTGACTGATATAATTAATGTAAACAAATGAGGCCAACGGTTTTTCGGCTTTTTGACAGCAATCATACATTACCGGTATTTATTTAATAGTACTAGGGTTTCCAGTGGGATTTCAAGAAATGAGGGAACCAAGAACTTTTAAGCAATATGAATTTCTATGTTAGAGGATAATAAGTTCAAAAAGCCATGATAAACTATGAGAAAAGACGAGAATGGATTTTTTTTATTGCAATTTTTTTCCTCGACCAAAACCGGACCCACCTCATGGTTTCAACTGTTAAAGGGAGAAATTGTGAACAATTTTTTTAAATATAGAGCCCCCCCCCCCCTCACTTGTATAAGGCTATAGCATGCACTACTATATGAATCTGATTGTTTCAATTCATTTTGAAGCTGTAATTTGTCTTAGAAATGATTTTGGAAAAAAACTGCATGACATCAGAAAAAATCTGCATTCCGGGCTCGGGGACACCCACCCACCCGGTCCTTGTATCCTGTAATTTTTGTCCGACCCCCCCCCCCCCCCCCCCCCCCCCCCCGGTGTATAAGGGAATATCGCATATTTCAGTTTGTACACGAGACACATCAGCTAATCAAATTGGGGGGGAAATCGTAATTTTTTTAGTTTTATTTTGACGATTGACACTTATTTTCAGGAGATTGAAAAAATAAAACCAATACTGCCCGATGTAACTTTGGTTTCAGTAAGTCTATATCTGGATAAAATACTATAAGAAACGCTGTGTTGTACACAAACATATATATGTTCGCACGCGAAAACAAACACGCTTTGATCCATCACGTTGTTACTCCGAATTTGAACCGCCCAGTTTAATAGAGTTACCCTTCATATGCCACAATCATGCACCAAACATTCGGACTAACATCAGTAGCAAGAACTTCAGGAATATTTTCACGCGGTAATTCAAAGTAAATGGTCACAGTGTCCATGGACTGACTTGGCCGTTTATTGATGGATTTTGAAATGTGTGAGCGAATGTACTCGCACAGAAATTCGATCTCACACACCGCTGGTTAAGTGGTCCTGCTAATATCACATGGCACAATCGTTTCTACGATTCAACGAGCCCAGGTCATTATATGATCGTAAAAATCGTCGCTGGATACTCGGGCCTGATTCGCTGCAAGAAGACAAGGGGTGCGTTCATCTTGGCTTGTGTCAGGAAAAATTCGCAAGTAGCTCCTCATTTGCTTCAGACGTCGCAGCAAAACTTAGGAAAACCTTCTTCTCTATGATTGGCAATGACTCTCTTAAATACGCCACTCTGACAATGAACCACATGTTACGGACCGTTGTCCTACCCAAATTATTATACGGCACGGAAATCACATCACTTCAAACACAATAATCTGTTAAAGGGGTACTGTACGCCATTTTCATTAAATTTCCGGTGACAACAACGATCTAATATCGATAATATATAGAAACATAAGTAATTTGAGTCGAAGATGTATTCTGTAAACGCTCAGGTTAATAGGCTATCTTAAAATTTAATAATTTAAAAGTTAATAATTTGATATAAATTGAATTTATGACTGGAGCCATAAAATGGCGTCAATTAAATTACGAATTACCGTAATCAAAAATAGTAATTGAGGGATACTGGATTTTTAAACCGATCGCACACACGATTGCTTAAAATATTATGATGATACGGGGAGAACACTCAAGCCACTCACTGACTAGCGACGATACAATAACTTAAATGATTATATGGGACTAGTATGCATATAATATAACTTTTATTTGATTCATTTGGTTGAAAACTTTACAAAAATTACTCGACAACGACAATTTGTATTTTTGCATTCCGGTAAATTTGTCATCCGTAACATGACTTCGTACTCAACAGACTTTAAAATAATGGAAAAATTGTTACCTTATTCTCCGACTCGGAGACTATAGAAACCAACAACAACATGTGGCGTACAGTACCCCTTTAACATAATAGAACGTTCTCTGCGCACGTGTGTAAAATACTCGCAGCAATTACCAAAACGCACAAGTACTGATATTGCGCTTGGATTAGTAGGACAACTTCCTGTTCAACGAGAAATACATATCCGCAAACTGTGCTTTCTGGGGCAGTTGATTCACCTTCCTCCTGGATATCAAACTCCGCTTAAACTATTTATTTTCAAAGCACCTGTATCGTCTATTTCGTCGCCCAGCTTCCGGATTTGTTTCTGATGTTTTCCCTTTACTTGAACAGTATGGACTCATGGTGCACGTTGACAACTTTCTACTCCACGGAAACTTCCCTGATCACAAGTCATGGAAGACAATCGTTAAAAGTGTTGTAAAGATAACGTACACGACACAGTGGAAAGCAAATATTTCCAACGAAAGAAGGTTTTCTATTGTCAAACATGTTCTCCGTGACCCCCTATCCGGATGGAGACTCTTTCAATGTCACCCAAACGCAGCTGATAAATTCTATAACTTGGCCAAACTTCTCAACAAAACAACCTACCCAAATAACTTGACCTGCCACCAGTGTTACAAAGCATACGACAACGAACTTGATCACTTAATGTTCTGCTGTACAGCCCACGCAATTCTGATGTCAAGGAACCAGTTATGGGGGACAATACTAAATCATAACGGCGTTTCAGTATTCCTCTACTTGGACGGCTTACCTAAAAATGAATTTCTAGCAATCCTGCTTGGGACCGAGGATCCGTACTTAACATATCCCATTCAGAAATGCCACAACCTGATTATCGAGGTGTCATCATCTTTTCTTCGGACAATGTCCAGACTGGTGTCAAATACATATCAACTGATATGACAATGTCAGGATACAAGCCAAACTTCTGAATTAACATTAGAACCTAATGCATGTAATATTTTCTGTAGTGTTGCTCCTCATTTGATCACACGGTTGTGATATACATATCTATATATAATTTTTTTGTGTGTGTGCAGGCTAACACATATAAATATAATTTATTTTCTAAATAGTATATGGTGCCTAACTATTATCATAACAACCTCACGCATGTGAGGTGCTCTTTAGTGACGCCCGTCACTCGACGGCTATATGGGTGATGGATACATACATCTGCTTTGTGCACCAAACATGTGTATCATCTGTTTTCTAAATTATCTAAGCATACTATACATAACGAATAATGTCATGACCTCTCGCACGTGAGATATTCCTTGGTGATGCCCACCAGCGATCACACGGATGCGATATATGTAAATTTATTTTCTGCACCCAACATATATATAATGTGGTATTCTAATTAGTCTTTGCATGCATAACATTGGATCACCATAATAATCTCACGCATGTGAGATATTGCTTAATGACGACCATCATCGACCACACGGGTGTGATATATGTAACTTCGTTCTGCGTATCCATTTTATGTATAATTTGTTTTATAAATAGTCTATATTTCGAGTTATACGTTCAGCACTCGAGAACACAAGTACTATGTTTACATTGTATTTACAATTATACACCATTCGCATGTGATCATTATAACGTCACATGTCTATATTTATACATTGAGTTCATGTGCTTGTGATTTGATCTCTTGATTTATGTACAACATATTTGTAAATGACCATGTACAAATTATATCTCTCCTCAAAAGGAGGCAATAAAGAATATATAAGTGGTCCTGCTAATATCACACGGCACAATCGTTTCGACGATTCTACGACCAATTCCACGATTCTGCGGTTTGACAACCACGGTGCTACGGCGGTTTAACGATTCTGCGACCAGGCTGATGCGATAAACACGAAAAAAACATTGAGAAATGAATAATTCCAGAAATACGGACAGGAATGTACCATATATTATATTTCTATTAGGTACGGCGATCTTCGATTCGATAATATGTAAAGAGTTCAGCACTAGACAGTTAGCACAACAATACATAATCTTTGACATAAATAGACCGGTTGTTTTGGTTTTACACACATCACTGTGTGAAATTCGTCTTTAGAGTTGAGAAAATATATATAACGTCCTATAAAATTGAGTGGAAACCAAATAATAACATAGCCATACGTCTTTGTGTGATTTTTCATAACTAATGTTCACCTCAGTTCTGTGATTGATGGCGCTGTGTCCTTGAGCTCAAATTTCGTATATAAGTGTAAAATCCCACGGACACCGGCGTGGTCGCGTTTTGGAGAAGCTCAGAGCACATCTTCTCCCTTCCCAATCATCAAAAGCACCGTAAACGCCACTTCGAGGGGGCATCAGCGATCTTTATATTGACCATATACGGAGATGTTAACGACGAACGCTCTTTATTGCAATCGGCAGTTTGTTTACCGAGCACCGAGGGGAGATATATGTGGTTTCCTATGCGGGGAGATTTATTGGATGCCATAGTACTCTTACAACATTTCTGCAATAGAGTGTTCAGCATCATTGTTATAGTATTAGGTCAGGGCTTAGGGGGTAGTTAGTGTGGATATAGACATAATGCTTCTCAGAAATCCCGGCAGACGAGATCTCGGAAACGGGTGGAGCTATCGACTTAAAATTTGGTATGTGAATGTATCTTGCCCCGGATACGAATTTTATCGGGTCGCCGAGTCCGTGCGACGCCAGCTTCGCGCACGCGCAGACCAGATCTCGGAAATGGGTGGAGCTATCGACTTGAAATTTGGTATGTGAATGTATCTTGCCCCGGATACGAATTTTATCGGGTCGCCGAGCCCGTGCGACGCCAGCTTCGCGCATGCGCAGACCAGATCTCGGAAACGGGTGGAGCTATCGACTTGAAATTTGGTTTTTGAATAGCCCGGACAACGTCGGGCTCACCATTAACTCATTGAAAAACAAAAAAATTGTCATGTTTCTGACGATTGAAATTTGGTACAAATGCAGCACAAGTGTCTCGGAACCTGTTGCAATTGCTTTTTCGAACAAAGCCATGGGACGATTGCCGCCAGTGGCGGGCTAACCTGCTAGTATGTATATATAGAGGGAGAGAGAGAGAGAGATTGTGTGAGAGGGGAGGGAAGGGTGAGAGAGGGAGGAAGGGAGAGAGTGGGGAGGGAGGATAGATAATCTCTAATGAGTTTATTCGAGCTGATCTTAGCGAGGCTTGGACCGACTTTAATGGACGAGGTTAATAAATTGTATTTAATTGGGACGAATTTGAAATCCACTTGATCACATAACCACATTTTAACAAGGAAAACGAGCTAAAAAAAACTGCGATTAAAAAAAATAATATTGATTTCCTTACCACAACACAAGAGGAAGTAAAGACACATTCGAGACAAAATAATGTTCCATTTTAAATGTGTCTTTTCATTTTGGCAAAGTTGTATATATTGTATCATTAAAAGAGCCATTGCATATTTCCTTATATCCACTAAATGGCGAATAGGTGCGTGCTTCCCGGGATACTTGACATCACACCAGCAATGACCGCGCGGATTAATACTATTTTCGAAAAACCTCGCATGACACCAACACTAGATATTGCAATTTTTTGTCCAACTTCTTTGCATTGACGAAAATAGATACAAAAACAAAGAGTGCAAATTGTGGGACTATAATTTTTGGTCGCCAGCCAGAGTGTGCTATACTGTCGTATACGTTTGTGAAGCGTCTCGGCCGACGCCGTAAATATATCCATTCTGCATGCATTTTCAGCTTCTTTTAAGGATTTTGATATTTTAAAAAAAAGGTATAAACACAGTTAATAAACTCGTTTTATAAAATGTTATATCCCAACATAACTCGTTGGGGATCCTCTATATAAATCATTATTATCCGTCCTTAATTACCACTATATATTTTCCGTGAACGCGGGCATGTATTTCATGAATATTCAAAAATCCATATATGGAATGCACCTCCAGAACTTTGACATGTAGACTAAAACCGCAATTTTTCTGTTATCTATCCCTTTAATTTTTATTTTTTTAAAAGTGTTGCTCATTATTTTTCAGTTTCTGATAACCACACCCGCCCCCTATTTCGAAGAATTTTAACTAATACTTTCATACAAACACCTTTATAAAAGTAACTAAACGATCAATAATTTTTTCGAGGACATCTTTATATGTAGGGCCTACCTGCTAATCAGAATATGACTAAAATAACTCATGTTATGGTAGGCTAAGTGCAGTCTATGTAAACATACACTCAGATTCATACTGATACTGATTCACTATTTGTTTTATATGTGGGTATGTAGTTTACTCCAGACTGGGCTAAGTGGTGACATTTTCGTATGAACAAGTCAACTTTACAGTAATTACAAAACCGCTGGGTGCACTAAGAAGGAAAATGTTCAGGTACATGTAAGTTGGGCATTTTGTGATGTTCTAATCTAAGAATGCTCGTTTAGCGACAAATATCTTATGTGACTTGGTCTCTATATCTTCACATGTGGGGACCAGTAAATACACAGTACTGTATTGAATGATCCAGGACATGTGCGTTGTATCATGAAGGTACAGTTCCAAATATTATTGATGCAGTATAATGGGCTTATACACGCAGAACTAAGCTGCCCGATCAGTGACAGATACGTCGTATACAAATGAAAATTACCGTTCAACGAGTCGCACAATCGTCGTTGTCATGGTCGAAGCGGGGCGTTGCCAAATAGTTGACATTTTTACTGCATTTCTGTGTTTAGTTTAACCGAATATTGCGTCAACAGAGATACGAATTTGACAAATAATACATTTATGCTTATCAAAGCTTACGTTGGATGTTAATTTTCGCACTGGTAAGGTCCCTTTGTAGCCCAAGAAATGACTTTTTGCGATCAGTTCGCGGTTTTATCTAATTATCCAGATTTGACCGAGCCGATTGTGACTCATTTTATGTATATATCTCATCTTCGTATGTATTCCGTGAGTCAACCTGGTGGACCTGCAAAGTCTACTCTACACGACGAATACAAGAAGACGCCCACTTTTATCGTCCTAATTCAGTAAAAAGCCCCTTTATCTAAGTTTGTCATAAAATATCACGTATAATAAGGTCGCAGAATCGTTAAACTGCCGTAGCACCGTGGTTGTCAAGCCGCAGAATCGTGGAATTGGTCGTAGAATCGTCGAAACGATTGTGCCGTGTGAATATGCTATGATGCTGGTGGTCCCGCTGGACTGATATGATGCGGGTAGGACAAACTGATGCCTTTACGAAAAAGTACCGTTATGTTTTCTAAAGTTGTCATTTTCGCGGTGTTTGGCTAATCCGAGCGATTTGAGGAAAAACAGTGCGTGTATGAAACATTCACGAACATATATATATTTTGAAAAATATAATAATGCCTGCGCTTGTGTTTCTAAAACGACATTGAATAACCATCTTGATTATAGCCTGATTTATTTTCAAATACTGCACAAGACTGTTCTATTGTTCAGCAGTATAAATAACACATTTTGGTTTTGGAATGGCAATATATTAAGTTACGGGACGCTTAGTGGTCGCGGATATTAAGTCCAGGCGCTTGGTGTAGAAATACACAAGAATTGTGCAAAAGGTGATACAAGCATGAAACTTGCCACATATGTTCCTTATACACAACTGATCATTTTCAGATATGGAGGCATTCGCGGGAGGTCCTCCCTTAGCAATGGTTGCTAGGCAACTACCCGACATAAAAGAAATGCACATATGACGGATATTATGGCAGTTTTAAGAAATTAAACTAAAGTCATGTAGCATTTTTATGGTGAAAACAATTATACTATTTGTTGTTAGTGTAGACCTGACAGAAAAAATACCACATTTCTTACTTACATGGGTGGTAACGGTTGCTAGGGACATACCCAAAATCGAAAAATATACATATAATCATATCATGGCAGTTTTAACAAATTAAACTACACCATATAGGATCTTAGGCTGAAAATAATTATAATAGTTGCTAGTGTGGACCTGATTGAAAAATTACCATACTTATTACTTATAGGGGTGGTAAAGGTTGCTAGGGACATAACCCGAAATCGAAGTAATGTACATATGGCCGATATAATGGCAGTTTTACAAACTATACGACACCATGTAGCATTTTTATGGTGAAAACCATTATAACAGTTGTTGGTTGTGTGGGAATGACTGGAAAATTACCATATTTCTTACTTACAGGGGTGGTATCGGTTGCTATGGACATACCCGAAATTGAAAAAAATGTACATATGACTGACATTATTGCAATTTTAACTAACTAAACTGCATCATGTAGCATTTTGTTCATGAAAACAATTATAATAGTTGTTGTTAATGTGGGCATGATTGGAAATTTAACATATTTCATTCTTACAGGGGTGGTAAGGATTGCTAGGGACATACCCAGAATCTAAAAATGCACATGACTGATATTATGAAAGTTTTAACAAACGAGAATAAGTCATGTAGCATTTGTATGGTGAAAACCATTATAATAGTTGTTGTTAGTGTGAACCTGACAGGAAAATTAGCATATTTCTGACTTACAGGGGTGGTAATGGTTGCCAGGGAAATTACTCCAAACTCCAAAGAATTGCACATATTAGCTGATATTACTGGATTTATGACATTTTTAACCAACTAAACTAACTCATGTAGAATTTTAAGGTGAATACAATTCTAATAGTTGTAACTGTGAGTCTAAACAATACATGGCACAAATATAGTTTTAATATTGGTACAACGGTTGATAGGCAACTACCCAAAATCTAATAAATTCACATATGGCTGATATTATGACAATTTCAACCAATTAAACTATCTCACATAGCATTTGTATTGTGAAAGAATGATTTAGAATCCATAATAACTGTTGTTATTGTAAGCCTGATTAGAATACATAGAACAATTTAGTTCTTAAGACTTATGTTGGTAGTAACTGTTGCATGTAAAGGAAGCATACACCATTGAAAAAGTACTATATGAGTCAGAAAAGTTTGTAAATTTAACTAACGTAACTCTTATCATATACCTGTAGAATATATCAATGGTGGTATTCAAGAGTGCGATAATCTATAACCACGTGTCACAAAAGTAAAATAAGCTATAGACACACACATATAGATGTTTAGGTCACAGTTCCATATTTATGACGAGCATGGACCCCTTACAGCCTTAGTATTTTGCCATGGACCAGCCCACAATAGTTAGACAAGTACCTAGCTATATGTGTAGTCAAAACTCAAAAGAACAATGCCCATATATATAGGTCATGAACCAGGCCGCTACATATAAGCCATATCATATCAGATCCATATATTTATATTGGACATGGGTGGACCCATGTTAATATAGGATCATATAGCTATGCATGACCAGGCATCTGTAGATGGGCATGGACACAGCCACTTATACAAGCTATATGATATCTAAGCTGCATGGCACGCAATGACCATGCGCTGTTACAATATGGAAATACCCAGATACCCACAAGTAGGCCATGGATCCAGATGCTTATATGCAGACCATGTACCCAGTCAGTAGTATATCATGTATTCATATGATTTCCATATATATGGTAGGAACACATGGGGCAGTTATGCCACATATCCACATATACATAGATATTGGACCAATTCCCTAGCTATTTGAAGGACATGGGTGGAGGTCCATTTAAATATTTCTGTTGGTTGGCCATGGACCGAGGGCCATACATGTCATGGACACATGTCAATATAGGTTTGGCATGATATTGTACCCAGGCATTAGCAGGTGTCTATATGTAGGGCATGGTTCCAGCTCCTTATACGTGATATAGCTACACCATTAGCCCCAAAAAAGTATGCTGACGATGCCTTTGTGGAATGAAAAAGACCTTCAATATATACAAAAACGGCTGTTGGTAAACTTAACGTAATCTAATATGTTGGATTAGACACACCCAGCTGGCTATGGACCCAGGCATATTTATGTAGTACAAATACCCAGGCGAATATGAAGCGAATTCAGGTGCCAATACATGTATGTAGGATACGGGCTCATGTCCCTCAATAGATGCCAAGGAACCAACTAATATAGTATAGAATTGGCCCAGTTCCCTATTTATTATGTCAGCTCTTGCAATTAGCCAACCAGCGTCGATGTATAGTGACGGTATATGAACCCATATTAGGTCGGTGACCTAATATGAAATCAATATTAGGTGCTTATCCGCCATCTTGTTTTTTCAGAAACTCAGTCGCCTCGGGAATATTTTTGGTGTATTTTGGCGTCAAGAAAGGGGATATCTGTCGGATATCATTTTCTGTGAATTTAAAGACATAGTACCATGTACCAAAACCTGAATGCGATATATACAGTAGTTAGGACACGTCGTGGATTAAAATCACTACTGGTAAGCCATTCACACACCCCCCAAAATTCAGGCCATCCATCCATCCATGCATGACTCAATACATAGGTGTTGGACTGACGTCTGACGACCCTATATGATGTTGGTCGTTGTGGACACATGGATGTCCATATAGCTATAGTATATTGGAAATGGATGCCGGCTCCTAAAGGTATGTCATGGGATCTCAGTCTGAAATAGATAGGCCCATGAAAGGACCCATTGCGATGTATCGACATACAGCTATAGCATAGATAGGTAGAACAAACAGTTAGTTCCTAATGTATGGCAAATATTATTCCGGAATCCGGATGCCGTCACCATGTAATAAGAGTATATTCTGCATGGATGACATGGACAAATATAGTGCGGAGGTCGGATTTCAGAGGCAGGTGCCAACAAAAATGTGGGTCAATGTTATTACAAGCCTGTCTAATGGCTCATTAAAATGTATCCCATATGTCGATTTATGACAGATACAGTCACAACCGTCATACAGGTACATGCCATTCTAAATTAACTAAATGGTAATATAACTTAAAGGTACTTTTGTCAATGCATTTTGCCTGGAAACACTTTCAACTGCAATATCATCCTGAAATAGGCTCATATTGCGTCGGTACACCCCAACACACCATTTACTGATGAATTATTTGTCAATATAAGCATAACATGAAACAGATATATCAGTTAAATTGTCAGAAAATCATTTTTTCAATGGTGGGTATGTCCCCTAGCAACCATTACCACCCCTGTAAGAATGAAATATATTACTTTTCCAATCATGCCCACACTAACAACAACTATTATCATTATTTTCAACAACAAAATGGTGCAGTTTAGTTCGAAAAAATTCTATAATATCAGTCATATGCTGTCATATGTACATTTTTCAATTTTGGGTATGTCCATAGCAACCGTTACCACCCCTGTAAGTAAAAAATATGTTAATTTCCCAGTCGTTCTCACACAAACAACAACTATTATAATAGTTTTCACCATAACAATGTTACATGGTGTAGTTTAGATTGTTAAAACTGCCATAATACCAGCCATGTGTGAATTACTTCAATTTATGGTAATGTCCCTAGCAACCGTTGCCAGCCCTGTAAGGAAGAAATGTGGTAATTTTTCAGTCAGGTCCACACTAACAACAACTATTATTATTGTTTTCACCATAAGATCCTACGTGGTTTAGTTTAATTTGCCATTAATATCAGCCATATGTATATTTTTCGATTTTGGGTATGTCCCTAGTAACCGTTACCACCTCTGTAAGTATGAAGTATGGTAAATTTCCTGTCAGATCAACAATAACAACAAATAATATCATTAATTTCATCATAAAATGATACATGGCATAGTTTAGTTTGTTAAATAGTGCCATAATATTAGCCATATGTGCATTTTTCGATTTCGGGTAGTTGCATAGCAACCGTTGCTAAGAAAGGTTCTCCCGCGAATGCCTCCATGTCTGAAAATGACCAGTAGTGCACGGGGAACATATATGCCAAGTTTCATGCTTGTATCACCTTTTGCACAATTGTTACACCAAGCGCCTGGACTTATATGGTGTCATGTGAGGCGAAGTTAGATCAATATTGATTTCGCTGAGCCTCGCATGAAACCATATCCGACTACTAAGCGTCCCGTAACGTTTTTATTATGTCAGCTGATGTCAGTGGACAAAATCCAGCATATCCCTTTAATTAATCGTCGCTGTAGTTTATTTTAATTTATAAGTTAAATGTGTCGTCTGTGGCTATTAACTTATATAAAGTCACAGTGACGCGCCATGGGCGTTGGACGACAACACATTGAGTCAATGGCAAATCACCAGAGTATGACAACACATTCAGTTTCATAGTTAATTTATGAGTCTTTAGAATTCCTAAACAATATATCGCATGCAGGTTCTGGTACATGGTACGGTGTCTTTAAAGATGCATTATCCGAATTAACGCTCCTAAATTACTATTTCTTTGGCTTCGGGGGTAAAAAAAATATTTGATTCGAGTCGAGGAAACCACCCATCAAAGCTCAAGAGTAATCAGATATCGATTTTTGAAGTTTGTTATATCTTGAGATGTGCAATTGTTTGTGGGCCAGAAAAACGTGGTCAACGGACGGTCTTGGACAAAATTGCGGATGACAATGGATAACTCTAACATTATGTGGTAATACGGCCGAAGTTCGTGATACTTAAGTGATAATACGCCATATTTTGTTGAACAAAATGTTGATAAATAACACGTTTTGGGAAATTTGATACCATAGTTGACAGTGGTTAGCATTATTTTGTTGCAATAAATCGATTTTGATAACTAAAGCGTATTTTGAAGAAATGTTTTATCTTGATGATGTGGGGACCGTCTGATCAGATTGAGTACCTTTAAAATGTGCTTATAGTGTTCTAAATATACTATAACATCAACCATCAGTCCTTCGTCCGTCCGTCCGTCCATCTGTCTGTCTGTCCGTAGACACTTGCTAATCGACGCGATGACTTAAGTATTTGTATCGGATCGTGTTCAAATTTTATGTGTATGTTTACGAAGACACACCCTTCACCTGTATACTTTTTGGTATCGATCGGTTGATCGGTTTAGAAATGATTAAAACTTCCATCCACGCATGGTCATGTTCTATCCGATACCATAATTCAAGTATTTTTTGTCCGATTGTGTTCATATTTTATATGCAGGTTTATGATGACACATGCCTCACCTTTTTTTTTATCGATCGATTGATCGGTTTAGAAATAGTTAACCCTTTCACACATGTCATCCAATGTGATAAATCAAATAATTTTCTTCTGATTTACCTCATATTTCTTACCTAGGATTTCCTTCGCACACTCTTCAACTGTATTGATTTTAGTTTTCATTAATTAAACCTTATACTCTTGAACCAGGGTTATTAATGAATACTCTATTTGATAGTTTTGTACCATTAATTAGGTGTGATGTCCTGTTTTGAAAGTATGAATATTTTATTGCAATAGTTGCATGTAATATAATGATTTATCACATAATTTGTCCATAAAAGCAGTTTCATAATTATCGATAAGAGACACGTTTAATATCAGCGCGTGCGATGACGTCACATCGTTCTTCAAATGACTTGCGATCGCTGCGGTTTTTATCGTTGTTTTCGATGGATATTTCGCATTGCTTCGCGTTTATTTGATCATGTGATAAAAAGTATCTCACACTCGTCCTATTTTATACGTAATTTATCAACCTCGTCCACTAAATTCTATTTGAGCCTCGGTAAACCTCGGCTCAAATCGAATTTAGTGAACTCGGTTGATAAATTCCGTATAAAATAGAAACTCATGTGAGATCCTCTATATCAATAAGTTATCATGTGAGCATCCAATATGCAGTGTTGAGAGTACATTTATTATACACGTAAGTCCAAAACCAATTTAAAAGCTAATCCGTGGAGCGGTGGACAACTCTATTAGAAATTTAATAATAATATTCTCTATTGATGTCATTTCACATGAAAATCATTGGCCAGTGCTAGATGGTGGCAAAGACAAATCACACTGGGATAATTGTTGATCAAATATGTCAAAAAGTGAAAAAAATTAATTGAACTTGCCGCACTCGGGACATGTACTGCATTGAAGACTCTGTCAGTATCTGAGTTGTGTGCAGTGTTTGTTTATTTTTGTTATATAATTTTGAAATACTGTGTTGTATCAAAGAAACATAACAACCTGGTACAGTCCTATAATTTGATGGGCTATTAATCAGACGCTCACAGCTCACTATACTGCAGAAATGAAATGACTTTAATAGCCAACTGTTGTTTATCACATTTCCAAAGTGAGTGGACATTGCTGGCTCAAAGTTTATCAACTCCCACATATGTCTCTGGTTTCTGCTGTTTACAGAAAATGTTTACAGACCTCTCCAATGATAGCCTATGAACGCAACATTCAAGTGACAAACCTGGTCCAGTCCCCTAATTTTATGAGTTAAAATCATTAACCCTGGTAATCAATTTTACGTTTTTTTATATTTGCATTTAATCATGCTCCTATTATATTTCCAGGTTTCACTTGCAATGATTTTTGCTTTTACAAATTAACCCTTCTCAACATTCCTGATACCTTAACTGAAATACCTTTCATCTGATATATATAACTCGTTATATATATATTTATTCAATTGAGTTGAAGAGAATACAATGGAATGGTCTATTTTTTGTTTGTTTGTTTGGATGTTCAAGTAAAATAAAACCAGATGGCAGACAGACAAAAAATAATACAAGTAAATTTTGGATTTATATTCTTGGGTGTGAAATGTTCAGATATGGTTGTTAGTTGAACTTAGTATCTGAACATTTTCTAATGGGACTACTCGTCAATGAACATTTATTGTAGAACGAGTTAAACTCAGATGTTGGCTGCCAGCCAATATGGATTACCTGTCCAATGTCCAACAGTCAGATAAATATACCTGTTTCAAATATGAATTTATCACATAATTTGGCCATAAAAGCAGTTTCATAATTATCGGTAATAGACACGTTTAATATCAGCGCGTGCGATGACGTCACGGCGTTCTTCAAATAACTTGCGATCGCTGTAGTTTATGATTGTTGTTTTCGATGAATATTTCGCGTTGCTTCGGGTTTATTTGATCATGTGATAAAATGTATCTCACACTCGTCCTATTTTATACGTAATTTATCAACCTCGTCCTCTAAATTCTATTTGAGCCTCGGTAAACCTCGGCTCAAATCGAATTTAGTGAACTCGGTTGATAAATTCCGTATAAAATAGAAACTCATGTGAGATCCTCTATTTATTGTTTCAACCAGGTTCATTAATGAGCATTCTATAAATCATTTCAATATTAGATGCGATATCTTCTTTTGAAGTTCCTATGCATATGGGCTGTTTGATAAAAAATAATGCTGGTACATTTGGCACTGACTTATTGAATGGGTTTATCAGGCCATAATCACATCAAGATTAATGATAATACATTCTCCACCTGTATAGATTATGCTGTATAGATTTTGGATTCGATTGATTGGTTTGGAAAAATATCAACCATGACATAAACACATGCTATCCAAAGTAATACTATATAATTATCAGTCTCATATTTCATATATAAGTGAATGATGGAAACACAACCCCCAATATATAATAATTTCCACGTCATGTATACAGTTCTATGTCGCTAATATCACGTTGGTATGGTTGAAGGTATATGTGTTAAACTTATTGGCCTCTCGTTTAAAGGTACTCAACCCGTAAAGAGGGTCCCCATCTCAACAGATTCCAACAACAACAATCCGATCGAGGGTCCTATATTACTATTTCTTTGGCTTTGGGGGTAACAAATATTTGATTCGAGTCGAGGAACCCATCAAACAAAGCTCAGAGTTATTAGATATTGATTTTTGAAAATTCTTATGTTCTCGAGATGAGTACCAATAACTGCCGTCAATTTGGCAACATGCTCGAGATTTTACGCCAAAATTATATTCAAACAGACAAGGATGGATAACTCGATGATCAAGTTGGTAATAACAACGAATTTTTTACTGTCTTCTGGGCCAGAAACAATTCCCGATAATGAAAAATAATAGATTTCTAAAATCGATATCTAACAAATCTGAGCTTTGATGGGTGACTTCCTCGACTCGAATCAAATATTTTTGACCCCCGAAGCCATTGAAATAGTAATTGAGAGGAGTTTTATCGGGTTGAGTACCTTTAAATAAACAGAATATCAGTTCTTAGAATGTACTTCACAAATATAAGTGCATTACATGGTCTACGGTAGACTTTCGGTCCCTCCTTAGTTATGATATGTCCCATACATTTCACCTCTGGGAGACGAAGTTCAAATTTCTGCTTGTTCGGTTTTAATTTCATTTCACGACATCGCTGCAGTGGCACTCGTACTATTAGTCCAGGAGATATTGGTCGAGCTCTGCACCCCCCCCCCAGGACTTAACTTCACCCCACTAATTTTCTTCCTTAAGGTCTCCTCTAATTTTGTTCACTTGTTAACAAGATAAAAAAAAGATGGCGTCCATCATGGCGGCCATTTTTTTTAAATGCACCAGGTCTCTTTGATCGCCGTTATAGTAAAGATGATGTCACATGCCGTCTTGTTTTCCG
Organism: Siphonodentalium dalli; assembly: GCA_032622095.1. NCBI lineage: Eukaryota > Metazoa > Mollusca > Scaphopoda > Gadilida > Siphonodentaliidae > Siphonodentalium > Siphonodentalium dalli. The sequence goes on along the minus strand of CP136065.1, from coordinate 192,634,731 downwards.
CTCGATTCGTTATGCTAATATACAACCCTTACAAATTAGCCAAAAATCCGACACCAGAATCCAATATGGCGGCCAAAATGGCCGCCGAAATGCGAAAATATGCTATTTTTCTGTCATGTTACCACCTTTCATTTGTCTCTGTGGGAAAATTTTAGAATTTTTGCGTCATGTTATACATTTATCATATCGAGGAGTCATTGGCGAATACATGGGGACCATAATATGCATTCATTGCGGGATATTTTTGTCCGATATCACGTTTTCCCAAATGCCGGTATAATAGGTCAAAGCCGAATCTCCGTTAATAACGCGATGTTATGTTTCGAATCAATGAATGTTATTGCTATTATAACAACACCCATGCATATTTATTTGCAGGAGATACTCGAGCTAGGATTCCTCTTAAATCTGAGTTGAGGAATATTTACACAAATCCAAGATGGCGGCCAAAATGGCCACCAGAAATTTAAAAAATCGCTGATTTTAACAACAGTGAGCATTATTGTCATGACAACTCCACACCTGCTTACTATTGTAAGTTGGGAACACTTAGGCGACGAACTTTCCTTGAACCATATCCAAATAAAAGTTCCCCAAATCCAAAATGGCGCCCACAATGGCGGACAGATTTTGAAAAATCACCGAAATTCCCTCATATTCACATCATTGGGCATTATTGTCGAGACAACTCCATCCATGCGTACAGTTGAGTTGGAAATACTGAGGTGAAGTAATTACCTTACATCTCATGCAAGAAATGGTTTTCCAAATCGAAGATGGTGGCTAAAATGGCGACCGAAATTTGAAAACACGCCTACATTCCTTTACTTTCTTAGGATTGGCGTTATTGTTTCGCGATTTCTACCCACCATTACATATTGATATGTATGAATTATTCATTATGGTTTGGCAAGTGATACTCACAGTCAATATGGCGGCCAAACTGGCGGCAGAAATTGAAAAGAAGCCGATATTATCACATACTGATTTCAACTTTTTGTCATAATATTAATTTGTATAAACGAAACGGTACATAATATAAGCCATCTATTAGTTCCAATGTAAGTCGTAGCCTTTTGGAAGGATGAAAACCCACAATCGCGATGTGGCATTTCAATATCCATTCTCCACTAAGGGCTCATACTGGCCGTAACCGTATATAGGTGCACCGAATAGTCATATTATGACTTCCAAGAATCATAACAACAGTACCTGAGCTTCATCTGAATTGCCACATTCAGCATTATCTAGACTCGTTCCGTCTCTTCGTCAGATTAATCTATCTCACTCACAACAACAGTTCACTACTCTTCTTTGTAGAAGGGTGCCACTAATCGGAATGTTCAAACAATACATATGCCGGTGTCCAGCTCACTTGTTTGTTTCGAAAGCTTGGAATTCTTAGCGAGCTTCATTCGTGGTATAGCTTATGGTATAATTCAGATGCTACATATGGGGTATATGCGTCATCTTGTGCGATACACTATAAAGGTATTCGGTCGATGCATATACTAGCTTTCAGAAAGACCTATCTATCTGCGTATTGTCAGCTTTGGTGACCTAATGGGGATAACAACGTGTACACCTGGTGATTTTCCCAAACAGCCACTTCTCAATATATGGTTCATCAATTCACATACCCATCTAATGCACTGACGTCGTACCCGGACAACTTCTGTATATGGCTTCGAATGTCGAAAGCCCGACATTTGACGGATGCATTTCTGCTAAGGCGTAGAAGACCATAATGCATAATATACCCAAACTCCTTGAACATGATCATAAGAACAAGCTTGTTGGCGTCCAGCAATCGTCTCACCGAACAGTTCCAAGCAGATGATAACAATACACACGGTGCTAGTTTGTGGGTATGTGTCATGATAGTGGAAATGAAATTGGACCATGACTGCACCGTCCCTTATTTTGTTATGTTTTAGATTCAGACAGGATCTCATATTTGGCTTTGCTTTCCTTGTATGCTAAGATTGTATGTTCCCATCCGTTTGGCAGCCGTTCTTAAACAACTGTACCAGGAGTATGCCATTGGCTACTGCTGTATAAGCCCCACCAAGACTGGGGTGTAGTCTTAAAGGCGATACATTTGATAGTTGGTTGATATGTCATACTCTCGCTGGGTGATATGGTTCAAGAAAGTACAAATGCCATCAACAAAAGGGTGAAATGTTCAACGCGAAGAACATCCAGAGGAATGTTACGTTGATGAGCTCTTGCATTCAGTTCAACAAACGTTGATACACCAAGTGATTTCTTGGTAACATTACCATTGCGACCATTTTCCTACATGAGACATTAACTACTATATTCTAAAGTTATATATATAAAGCTATATGATCATAAAGTTCGCGTTCCCCAACGTCCACAGCCATTGCCATCGAGACTGTAAATTGTTCTTTAAATACATAGTGAAATAAATGCACCACAGTTCCTGACATTTTCTTGAATAATACCGCCCACTTACTGACACTAACCCCGAGAGAGGATAACAAAACACGCATACATTCATGCTATAAAGACATTATCATTTAGTCCATCCGACTGTTTTAAGGGAGGCTAGCATAGTATTATCCAGACAAAAGTGTACGTAGTTGAATCAGAAAGGCTTCGAAACGGATGTGGAAATACAATCTTACCACACCAAATAAAACCGACACGCATGACATTCGATATCTTAAACATGCACCAGGTGTAGGGGTGGTGTATACAGTGGCCCATTTCATTCACACTATCATGGCGCATGTCCACAAACTAGCACCGCGAGCATTGTTCTTTTCTGCTGGGAGATATTCGACGAGACAACTGCGGGGCGTCACACAGTTTGCTTCGGATAATGGTCAAGAAGTGTGGGTAGTCTGTACACTAGGGTCTTCTCCTTAGAAGATAGACATCTGTCCAAGGGAATGAGACAGCTAGCAACCTTCGAAACACTGTCGAAGTTGTCCACATATGTCAATGCGTTCGCTGAGTTTGTGAGTTGACGAACCATCTATTCAGAAGTGACTAGCTAACTGGTTCGCCAGGTGTACACGTCGTTATCACATACATAGAGATGACCTTCTGTAAGCTTGTATACTCATCGGCCATATGCCTTCCTAGTTCAAGATGACGCACAAATATCATAGTTAGCAAATATTTAAAATCGTAAGCTAGACACCGGAAAATGAATTGTTTGAAACATTATGATTAGAGGGACCCTGCTCCCAGGAAGTGGTGAATACTTTGTCGGTGTGAGCGACCTAGATTTATCAGACAAAGAAATGGAAGCTGGTCCAGATAATTATGGACGTGCGTGGCAAATCAGAATCTGTTATCAGGTAATTGTTCTGATATAACTATTTCGCGCACCTACGCTTACGGTCATTATCGGCGCTAAGTGGAGACTGGATTTTGAAATGCCACATCGCGATATTAATTGTGGTTTTTCATCTTTCCAGAAGGATACGAGCTATGTTATGCGTTTTGATAAGTTGAACTAGTAGATGGTTTATGTACAGTTTCGTCCATACATACCGATATTATGACAAAAAGTTGAAATTAATATGTGAAAATATCGATTTATTTTCAATTTCTAGCCGCCAATTTAGCAGCGATCTTGGCTGTGAGTATCAATTGCCAAACCCTAATGAATACTTCATGTCACTATTCCATATCAACATGCAATGGTGGATAGAAATCGCGAAACAATAACGCCCATCGTAAGAAAGTAAAGGAATGTAGACTTGTTTTCAAATTTCGGTCGCCATTTTGGCCACCATCTTCGATTTGGAAAACCATTTCTTGCATGAGATATAATGTAATTACTTCACCTCAGTATTTCCAACTCAATTGTAAGCATGGGTGGAGTTGTCTCGACAATAATGCCCAATGATGTGAATATGAGGGAATTTCGGTGATTTTTCAAAATCTGTCCGCCATTGTGGGCGCCATTTTGGATTTGGGGGACTTTTATTTGGATACGGTACAAGGAAAGTTCTTCGCCTAAGTGTTTCCAACTCACAATAGTAAGCAGGTGTGGGGTTGTCATGACAATAATGTTCACTGATGTTAAAATCGGCGATTTTCGGAGATTTTTTATTTCTGGTGGCCATTTTGGCCGCCATCTTGGATTTGAGTAAATATTCCTCAACTTAGGTATAAGAGGAATCCTAGCTTGAGTATCTCCTGCACATATATATGCATGGGTGTTGTTATAATAGCAATAACATTCATTGATTCGAAACATTACATCGCTTTATTAACGGAGATTCGGCTTTGACCTATTATACCGGCATTTGGGAAAACGTGATATCGGACAAAAATATCCCGCAATTAATGTATATTATGGACCCCATGTGGTTGCCAATGACTCCTCTATATGATAAATTTATAACATGACGCAAAGATGCCAACATTTTCCCACAGAGACAAACCAAAGGTGGTAACATGTCAGAAAAATAGCATATTTTCACATTTCGGCGGCCATCTTGGCCGCCATATTGGATTCTGGTGTCGGATGTTTGGCTAATTTGTAAGGGTTGTATATTAGCATAACGAATCGAGCGGAAAACAAGACGGCATGTGACATCATCTTTACTTTTACGGCGATCAAAGAGACCTGGTGCATTTAAAAAAAATGGCCGCCATGATGGACGCCATCTTGTCTGGAGTCTCTGCGGCCACTTTTTTTATCTTGTTAACAAGTGAAAAAAATTAGAGGAGACCTTAAGGAAGACAATTAGTGGGGTGAAGTTAAGTCCTGGGGGGGGGGGTGCAGAGGTCGACCAATATCTCCTGGACTATATGTTGTAATGTTCATCTTCATTACAACCCCATACCAAAATGTCGTCAACTACGTATTACACATCAGGTGTATGTCGGAAAACAATTCTCGCACTTTCATCGAAAATACTTCGCTTGATGAACACAATCCAAATGGGAAATAAGTCTGAACTGGGTGAACTATTAAGACTATGGCTGTATGCTGGCTATACTTATAACACTGTCCGATTGGAAAATCATTCCTTTAAAGGGGTACTGTACACAGAGATAGGCGATTTGTTTTATTTACTCCCATTGAAATAACTTTCAAGTTAGATTGTGTTCGTGTTATATGAATTTCGTATAAACCTAATTTAGCGAAGAAAATATTGATCTTGAAAACAAAATTATTACGATTTCAAACTACGCGCCATGGTTTGATCTTCACCGGAGAAGACGCAGGTCGCAGGAAGCACCGGAAGTTCATTGCTCACAGTTTCGATTGATGCCTTCAATCTCTTCCATCGAACAATCTCACTCCCTATAAAAATACTTGACGCTTTATGACTCTTGTTTCTTTCTCCTTTTTCCGAATCGGTTATAACGGGCCTTCCTTTTGCAGGTAACATGTTTTGTTTGCAACTCAATAATGTTCGAAAACGGCCGTCGACAAAAGACAGGCAACAGATGCGATTTCAAGAACGGTAACTCGTAATGGCATAATTCTCCATTTTATGACTCCAGCCATAAATTATTTTATATTAAATAATTCAATGTTACTTTTACGATAGCCTGTTAACCGGAACTTTTTCAGTAGACATTGTCGACTCGAATTAGTTATTTTATAATATAATATTCATATTAGATCGCTATTGTCACCGGGAATTTATTGAAATTGGGGTACAGTACCCCTTTAGTAGAATAAATAATCATCACAATTCATAAATTAATTGTAATCCTGTTTTTTTAAAGAATACTGCAGGTAGGGTGCATATTTTGGCACTTAGGACATACTGGAACTTAATTAAACTATGAATAGTTCAAATGACACCATTGAACTAAAATATTCGTTAGAATGGCCACCTTGTTCTATGTGTCATAAATATTAGGATAATTAGCACTTTGAACAAACAATATAATATCACAGGTCTGAATCTTAACAGGACATCTTGGAATTCAGAGAGCATATTACATATAAGTGTTCTATGTATACGCTAACTCAGATGATATTTTTTTATTTCAACTAAGGTCGGAATTTGGTATGTATGTCGGAATTTGATCAACTAGATGGTTGACATGACACCATGTCACCCCCTATAAATCTAAAACCGACTAACTTGACACTCGCTCCGAAACGGAGGCCACTATATCATCTAGTCGCTGTTTAGACTCCATTTTGAAGTGAACATAGAACAAATAGATAATAAGCTGTTTTCGACGTGAAAAGCGTCTTGGGAAACATTTTCTACAGCTCTTTGAAATAAGTACTATTTATGGCTTGTATGATAATTTTGTTTCTTTTTTTGGTCAAAAGACAAGGATATGTAAAATAAAAATGGTGAAATTGGAATCTTGTTAGTCAACAAATCTGCCGACTACAAACGCCGAGTTGAGTTTCCTGACTGCAAAATATGACCACAAAATAACTTATCCTAAATTTTGATGTGTTTCATTGATGGAAAGTCATTATTTAGGTAAACAAATGTAAAAAAAAAAAAAAACATTGTGAAAATTGGAATTTTAGTCCGAAACAAGGTCCCTCAGGATTGCATTTAATCCATTTTTGTTTTGTTCGTTATGATGTTTGCTCAAACTATTTAGACTTTGAAAGATGTCCGTGCATATATATGTAACAGGTATTATGGTGGTCAAGATAGCCCAGATCATTTTTCTGGAGTTTATACCCGCTCACTTCAATGTTATAGATGTGACAGAAAAATGCATCAGAAACGCATTATTCTTCTTGCCATGGCATAATTATGCCTGTCAGTTCATGCAAAATTTAAATGAAAAATCCAAAATGGCGGACAAAATGGCAAACGGAAGGATAGTAACATGATATATTTTCCATTTATATGAAAACAGTAGGCGTAAATGGCTATAGTAGTGCCACCATACATGATGTACAATCCTAATCCGATAATATTAAGTCATAGCCCGACGATTTGTCAATTCAGTGTTTTAAAATGTTTCAAAATGACGGCGAAAATTGCGATCGGAAGTCAACAATTGAAGTGTGTTTGTTTATTTTTCACTAAATCTTCACATATCGAATCCAAATATTGTCCCAACCTTCCGAAAGAGTGTCCTATGCAACCCACCCATAGAGTTTCCTTAACCAGCCAGGTATAGTGCCTACAACCATATGCCAATAGTATCCAACCCACACATATAGTACCCCAAATCATGCATCCCAAACACCAAATGATGTCTCAATCCACCGATTATAGTGCCCCAAACAATTCAATGAATGTTCCAAACCGCACTGGTAGTGCCACAAACTATACAACTGGTGTTCCAAACCACACATGTTGTGCCCCAAACCACCCAACCGGTATCTCAAAGTACCCAAATGTATGTCCCTAACCATCCAATTAGTGCTCCAAACCATACAACGTGCACACACCGAGTTTGTCAAACCATTCAACGAACGCCCAAAGCCACACAAAGAGTGTCCCAAACCATACAGTGGGTCTGGGTGTCAGAAACCACCGAAAGAATGACAAATAGGCATCCATGATGTACTTCATGCCATACATCTTGTGTCCCAAGCCATCTGGGTAGTGCCCTGTCATACAACGGGTGTCCAAAACCACTCAAATTTCGTCTCAATCGATTCAACTTGTGCCCCAAATGGCACAATCAGTGACAAAATCAGTGTCCCAAATCCAACCAATTGGTGTCCCAAACTATCCAACGGGTGTCACAAACCACCCAGCTGGTGACACAAACTATAAAACTAGTATGAGTTCCCAACCCATCCAACAGGCGTCACAAAGCATCTACTAACTGTCATATATAGTGTACACACCCTCCATCGAGTATTCCAGACCATCAAATGACTGTTCCAAACCATCCAATGAGTTTACCAAACCATGGACACTCGCTGGATGGTTTGAGATATTCGATGGGTAGTTTTCTACACTAGTTTGTGACACTCATTGTATGGAGCGGGTGGTTTGAGACACTAGTTGAAGGCAATCGTCTTGTGGCTTGTGGCACTTACTGGATGATTATGGACACTCATTGATTGGTATGGGACACCCATTGGTGGTACGTTGGGGTACTCAATTGATGGTTGGTTTGAGACACTCATCGTGTGGTTTGGGACACCATGGTTTGGAACACACATTTGGCGGGTTTTGACAGGATTTGAATGGTTTGGGACCCCAGTTGGGTTGATAGGGATACCTGTTAGGTGGTTTGCGACACAATTTGGCTGAGTTTGGGATGCCAGCTCTATGGACTGAGACACTCGTCGGTTGGTTTGGTATACTATTAAGAAGGTTTTTAGACACATGTTAGCCTGATTAGACGAAACTTGATCATGCTATGAATTTCTACTCTGTTTAACACCCGCGTAGAGATCATATTCCACCAGTAAAAAACCCGGGCACTTTTGATGTTGTGACACGGAAGAATTGTGTCTTATGTAAGATTCTGGAATCGCTTGTTAATGAATCTGTGATGGCAACAAAATACTATTATTACACCATGTCAGCATGGATTCAGACAGAAAAGTTCGTGCAAAACACAATTAATTGAATGTCTATCATATCTAACATCCAATTTAGATGAAAATAAATCCGTCGATACCGTCTATCTGGGCTTCAAAAAGGCATTTGATTCCGTCCCTGGTGTGTTGAGTGACAATACTTTCCGCGAACTTTCATCATCCGATTTTATCTCCAAAAATCTATGGGTAACATCAAAACGAGAGAATATATGTTAGCTCCTGGAAGTTTTTCAACTATTTCTTCAATTATCTCCAAGCGGTAGCGCTCACGTTTCACATCTTTATTTAGGTATTTGGTATCGATGCATACTTGAAGTTTATTTCTTTCCGAACTGTGATCATGCTGCTGTGTACCCAATCTTGTTTTGCCATTACACCCATCGATGATTCGATACTATTCAACTCTCAATTACTTGTCTTACTGGCAGCTGGCGTTTTTCGTGGTGGGTGCACAAATGGTGGTACATGCAGTTTAATCAATTTCAATTGTATGTGTACCAGGTAATTCTCCAAGTCCATTGAACACACCTTGATATTCTCTGAGAATGTTATCTTTCCTTAATTGTTTCAAACAATGTTTTTGTTTACAGGTCCTGGGATAACATACTGTAGAGTTGTACATCTTTTTAATATCCCCAGATGTAATGGGAGCTTAATGGTTCATTCGCCCTTTCCCGACAGAAAGACATTTGTTTAAAGGGGACTGTACACTAAGATAGGCGATTTTTTTATTTACTCCCATTGAATAACTTTCAAGTTAGATTGTGTTCGTGTTATATGAGTTTCGTATAAACCTAATTTAGCGAAGAAAATATTGATCTTGGAAACAAAAATATTACGATTTCAAACTACGCGCCATGTTTTTGACCTTCACCGGATAAGACGCAGGTCGCAGGATGAACCGGAAGTTCATTGCTCACAGCTTCGATTGATGCATTCAATCTCTTCCATCGAACATTCTCACTCCCTATAAAATACTTGACGCTTTATGACTCTTGTTTCTTTCTCCTTTTTTCCCGAATCGGTTATAACGGGCCTTCTTTTGCAGGTAACATGTTTTGTTTGCAACTCAATAATGTTCGCGAATGGCCGTCGATAAAAGACACGCAACATATGCGATTTCAAGAACGGTAACTCGTAATGGCATAATTCTCCATTTTATGACTCCAGCCATAAATGAATTTATATTAAATAATTCAATTTTACTTTTACGATAGCCTGTTAAAGGGGTACTGTACCCCAATTTCAATAAACTCCCGGTGACAATAGCGATCTAATATGAATATTATATTATAAAATAACTAATTTGAGTCGACAATGTCTACCGAAAACGTTCCGGTTAGCAGGCTATCGTAAAAGTAAAGTTGAATTATTTAATACAAATTCATTTATGGCTGGAGTCATAAAATGGAGAATTATGCCATTACGAGTTACCGTTCTTGAAATCGCATCTTTTGCGTGTCTTTTATCGACGGCCGTTCGCGAACATTATTGAGTTGCAAACAAAACATGTTACCTGCAAAAGAAGGCCCGTTGTAACCGATTCGGAAAAAAGGAGAAAGAAACAAGAGTCATAAAGCGTCAAGTATTTTTATTGGGAGTGAGATTGTTCGATGGAAGAGATTGAATGCATCAATCGAAGCTGTGAGCAATTAACTTCCGGTGCTTCATGCGACATGCGCCTTCTCCGGTGAAGGTCAAAAACATGGCGCGTAGTTTGAAATCGTAATATTGTTGTTTCCAAGATCAATATTTTCTTCGCTAAATTAGGTTTATACGAAACTCATATAACACGAAGAACACAATCTAACTTGAAAGTTATTTCAATTGGAGTAAATAAAAAAATCGGCTATCTTTGTGTACAGTACCCCTTTAACCGGAACGTTTTCAGTAGACATCGTCGACTCAAATTAGTTATTTTATAATATAATATTCATATTAGATCGCTATTGTCACTGGAAATTTATTGAAATTGGGGTACAGTACCCCTTTAACATCGCCTTAAATGCTTTACAACCTTGGGCGAAGATTGGATTTGTCAATAAATCAGGTCTCCTCTCCATATAAAACGCACCATGGTACTACCACGATTGTACAATGGTATTTTGTGTCACTGTAGACTAGATTATTCTACTGTATATATTTCAGTTGATACTAACGTGGTAATACCAATGGGCAGTGTCGTTTGTCGTAGTAGCATACTGGTTGCATTGTATTGTAACATGATACAGTATCAAATAACATTATATACCGTGCTATCACTGCGGTGATATTGTGCTACCTTCTCTTTACCCAACAAAACGGCCAATAACGGCCAAATAAAGCTTCAACAGCCTAAAATATCTTCGGTCTGTCTCAATAACACCATATAAATATGGATATCATTGGAACCGGTTCATTGACCACATTGTGATGGTTACAGTTATGCCCTGTGCCAATGCATTCTCTTATATATGCGAGTCGACCATAGGTCGCCTCGCATATATAAGAGAATGCATTGGCCTAACAAAAATTATACTTACATTTTTTAACAATTTGTATAATGTTTTTCTACATTCTTTGACAATTTTATCATTTTAATATGTGTTAAGCCAATGCATTCTCTTATATATGCGAGGCGACCTATGGTCGACTCGCATATATAAGAGAATGCATTGGCATAGGGCCGTTCTGTTGGGTAAAGGGTTAATGTTCAATAGCTGTAATTATATTACTACGGTATAACATAGCTAACATAACAATACGCTAATAAAATTTGATCACTTTTGTCAGTAAATTTGAAAACATTCCTTATTTTAAAAAACCACCATAGTACTGCCATATGGCTGAACATGACTTTCATCCACAAACCATGACAACTGATCAGTTGTTTAGGTAACACTCCAGAATCCATAAGACATTGGCATTGTTGTACTCCGTGACAGTCCGTGTTGCTAGGGACGACGAAAACAAACGTATATTTGAAGAGACTCTCAGACCAAGCCTGATAATAGTGTGCCTGTCATTTGCAGAATGAGGTCCACAGAGGGTGAATTTAGTGATGCCATCCCGCATAGCGGGCTAGCATCACCAAATTCGCCCTCTGGGGACCTCATTCTGCTTAGGCCCCATCTTCTCTGGAAAGTTTCTTTAATATCAATTTTTTTCTTCACACAGATTCTATTTCGTTTTTGGTTTTAGTTTCTCTATATCCCCAAATTGGCAGACGACACATTGCATAATCGAGGTTCCCAATGGGTGTACATAACAATATTAACCATTTTGGGAATTTAATCTGAGTCGATGTCTCCCATAGTAGATGAGGTCATGCAGAGGGTGAATTTGGTGATGCTAGCCCGCTATGCGGGATAGCGTCACTAAATTCACCCTCTTGAGGACCTCGTTCTGCAAATGACAGGCACACTAAACTCAGGCTTGTCTCAGACAGTCTCGAGCTATCAGTATACTGGCGTATATATCGAGAGGAAATTCAAAGTACGCCACCACTGTGAATCGCTATCGAAGAAATAATGAAGACGACGAGCCCAGATTATGTTAATATACCAGTGGAAACTTTCAGACATAATTGTTCTTCATACATAACGAGCCTGATGCGCATCATTACCTATATCTAACTAGCACTGCTAATAGTTTGTTTACATGAAATCCTGGGCTCTTTCCAAACAAGTAAAATACTCTAGTTATTTGCTGTAAACATATATTCAGCAGAACTTATATCCTCAATTGCATGGTGTTGCATTGACTGTAGCCAACTTCTGAAGTCTGCGGTTCGCCATCTTAAATTTGCAGGAAATCTTTTGGAGACATTTACTGCATGGCACATTCGAATATGAGGTGGGTTTTTAATGTTTTGCTTCGTCCTGAAGCTATTGTGTTTCGACGATGATACGGACTCGATGGGAATCTTCTTAAACTTGAAAATACTTTAATTTCTCTTGTACACTGAAAATAACTCGCCGAAGTCATAGCAATAGCTCAGCTATTTTAAATTGTTCGCACATCGTGAGACAGACGCTCTATATATGTTAACCATATCAGGAATATACGAACAAGGCACGCTCTTTATTTGTTGTACTCTTTTATTTCTTACCTGCATGAAGGTCGTGAAGACCAACCCTTCCGGCATCTTTTGCCATGTATAGGAGGACTATCCGAGCCATGACTTTTTCAACTTTTCGACACACGTTTACAACACTACCCCACTTTTTGCACAAAATTTGAACGGCTATAGAAGGCCAATACCCAGCCTCAATCTCCCGCCATTGTATGGATACGAACGCATTTCAGTTTAGGGAAAACCCACATTATTATGCACCAATATCAGAATTTTTAAAACTCGTATTCGAGATTTGGTGTAAAAACGAAAGGAGCGTAATTATACTTATTTAGTTACTTCTAACCACATCATAACACATTCAGAGTAACGTACCTTCGGGAGTATCGGATCTATATTGATCTGCGACTAAGCAAATTCTTATCAAATGGAGCCCCCCCCCCCCCCCCCAATATCTCAACCCAAACCGCACCAATTTTGGCCCCTTTAAATCATACGATTAGATTCTCTGTATCATGGCGAATAATGTGTAACAGTTTGGTACAAATCAGCGCTAAAAAATATAGTTATCAATTTTGGAACCCCTCTGCCCTTCGGTGCACCACTACTCGAATGACGCCACCTTTGACAGATTTAAGCCACACCACTAGACTCCTTATATCATGGCGATGATTATGTATAAATTTAGTGTTAATCGGCGACTAAACAAATGTAGTATCCCCATCTCTCATCCAAACGGCACCAATTTGGCATTTTTAAATCACTTGATTAGATTCCTTGTATCATGGAGAAGAATGTTTTCAATTTGGTGGAAATCGGAGCTGAAATATTTGTTGTCAATTTTGGTGCCCATATCCCCTTCCATGCACTCCTGATTCGAACGGTGCCAATTGTTGTCATCTTTAACCACACCATCATAGTCCTCATATCATGGAGATGATTATGTATAAGTTTGGTGGAAGTCGGAGAAAAATTGTTTTGCTGCCCCTCCCCCTTTTCTTGCCCATGATAACAACAGCGTCACTTTAGAAAATTCTAACCCGCACAATTATCTTCCTCGTGGAAAGTTACCCCTGATATACCCTTTTGGTGCCATATAGATGGTCCCGTGTATTTCTATACAACAGCAACAACACAGACAGACATTCGCAAATACAAATATAGATATGAGAATGCCGCTATTATTAAAACGAAGTTCAAAACACGTTTTGGCCGCCTTAGTTTTCGGCCTATAGCTTTCGATAATATTATAGGCATTGTGATTTGTTATCCAAATAATCGCCGGTCGTTGTGAGCGCAAATATTCGAATACGAAAATGAAGCAAATGCCAAACACTATACACAGATCATCCACGACCACGACAACGCTTTTATGAAAACGACAGGTTGAGAAGATGGTGGTATTTTCTAACTATGGCATTCACGGGACTAAAAGCGATATCCGTCTAGCCAGAAATATGTGTTATATACGATGGGGATGATAATAATATTTTTAAATTTGACAGACCTCTATGACATTTGATACAAATTCTACATATAAGAATGTCTCAGACAACTTCGAATTTGGGTCCGGTCGACGGAGTTTGCGTACACCCGATGAACAATGGTATTGTGTAACACGGTGGTCATCATATAATACCCGCTGCGGGCAAATATTGAGTAAACCCTGTTGTGAAGAGTATACAGGTGGTTTGTTTTGAGTGAAATTTTGTTATTAATTGTTTTTCTTCGGACAAAACTCCGGATCCACGAGGTGCATGGTGAACCCAGCTTCACACAAATGTTCGACGAATAAAGCTCCATAAAGTGACGAAATGCTCGATGAAGTGTGAGAACAAGCTTCCATGTTTCAATTTTGTGTGTTTTCAGCTCCAAGGTGAGTGCGTGCATGGTGGTACATTTGGACAACGTTGTCAACTTTCCATTGATACAGATACTTTTGGAAACTAAATCTACATTCACATTGGAATTTCCTGCATTTAAATAGGAAGGTAGTGACAATTGCATGAGACACTCCAAGATGTTGGAGTAATTCATAAACCCATTGCGGGCATGATTTTTGCCCGCATCGGAGTTTACTCCTGCCCGCATTACGTTTTACTTTATCGATGTATACGGTATGTTTGGAAAGATGACTTTATTCGAGTTATTGGATAGGGATTTGGGGTTTTTAGTACTAAAACACGTCAAGGATAGAGTGTCCCATATAGACTGCTCAATTAACGTTTTCAAAAAAATTCTTGAGAAGTGTCTGCAGTGAAAGTTTTGACTTAAATTTACCCGGACATTCCGAATGCGCGCTCGACTAAGATTGTATTTTTCTCGAGAACTGATGTCTGAATTTTCTCTAAACTCCTGCCACGGCATAAATATGTATTGCCTATCATATACGTCTTCCATTGGTTAGTATAACTTCTAAATTGACTACTTTTAACTAATTACACTAGCCCTGGTATGGAAATTTCTAACTGTTATGGCCCGATGTGCGGTTTACTGACGCCCGCACCGGGCTTTACTGCCCGCAGCGGGTATTATAGGATGGCCAGCGTGTGTATGCAGTCTGCATGTCAGTGCGTCCGTCGGTCAACACTTTTGGTTTCCAGACGATAACTTTATTGCTCGCTTTTCGATCGATGCTATTTGATCACAAGAACCTAGAGGTCAAGTAGGCATAGGGGTCGGTCCGATACACGTTGCCTGAGTTAAAGGACTTAATTGCTTGACGCCAAATATCCCCCTACAAGGTTGATTTTGGATTGGCTCTGTGCCCTTTTAGTTCAGATGTATCATTATACAACGGGCGTATTAAGTCACCCTTCAGGGGTGCACTTCACACTAAATTCAAAGTTGCTAAATTAACCCGAAAAGTAGTAAACTTTTACTACTTTGGGTAGTTCGTATTCATCGTTCGTATTGGGAAGTTATTTTTACTACGTGGTGGGTAGTTAAAAATTCACATACCTTTGGTAGTTAAAATTATCTGCCTTTGGGGGCTATTTAACTACCCAAAATATTTTAACTACTTTGGGTAGGATGAATCAGGAACCAATCTGAATAGGACATTATTTAAATACTATTCAGTCACATGAAAAACTTCCGCGGGTGGGAATATTTCCAATGTAAAATGGCTGGTGTGTATAATGTTGACTTAGAAGTTAGATTTTTGCTGCAAATGATGGTGTCCGGATCAGTCCGGGTAACTATAAATCGGTCAACAGGCATCATATATGCATTTTAGGGTTAGCGACTATTGTTCAGAACTACTCGTCAATGCTTCTTCAGCATAGGACGGGTTAATGGAACACATTCGTCATTGCGAGACAACTTATGATAACATAATGCGATATGCACCTTTCCAATTGAACTACAGGAGGTACCTCGCGCATGCTAATAATATCAACAGAAGATGGTACAGAGTTGGTTTATTTGAACATTGATGGTCATGACAATTTTTTTAGAAACTTATGGACTCGCCGAAAACGTTTCAAGTGCAAGTATTGGTTTATTTTTCGGGCAAAGATTATATTAAACTAATTTTGGACATTTCCCCGCCTCAAAACGACACTCTCTGGCATTCAACTGAAAATCTATGTTCTGTGCCAAAATGGAACTTATGAACCAGTGAGTGTATTAGATCACAACATTGTCATTAGATTTTATTTTTGTGTGTGTAATTTTCATAAGGATTGAACAATTTGAACTACACTTGATTTAATTTAGTTTCTACAACTATTTGTTTCTCTTCAAAGGCATATCACCTAATTCCGAGGAATAAATTATCTCCCTTTGTATTTCATTGGTACCCATAGTTCAAAATAATGTCTGGCCTACTGTGAATGCAGTCCAATGGCATTAGGCAAATTTTGGTATCCGGATCAGTCCGGGTAACTATAAATCGTTATACTTGTCAACATGCATCATATAGCATTTTAGGGTTAGCAATTATTGTTCAGAACTTCAGAGTTGTTGAATGCAGCAAGAAAGTGTGGTGTCTACGTGTTGCCTGTTCTTTGTATATCAGTCAGTTTACGCTGCATATGTATATACGGTTTGGATGGAAAACGCCCATAGGCTACAATCAAATCCCTTGTGTATTGCGAGCGAATGCAGCACGTGCATAACGCACAAATCAAACCAACCACTATACATATAACACATGGTTAGAAACGGCACAGAACTAGAGGTTAAACACTAATAATTCTTATCGCTTTACGTCATGGTATACATCTCGCAATCTCCAACATGCAGCTTTCATGATGTACCAAGAAATAAAATCTTTTGATTCGTGCCTAATGACTCTGTAGATACAAATCATTTTAAAAGTAAACATTTGAATCCATAACGTCCGGTGTGTACCTGTATGTGCTCTTCCTTCAACCACAAACTATATTCATCTTCGAGGAATAATTCAAGGTAAGTCATATCTACCTTGGTGGCACACATGCACCATCAAATATCATTTGAGTGCATAAAGTTCCGTCTCAATCCCATTAATAATGTTACCTGTGGAATTACCTCCCGCACAGAATGCTGTTCTCTTGATTGTTTCTGAATGCAGTGAGGAAGTGAGTATCACTCCTGGTTGAATGGTCCTTCTATAATGAGCAATTCTATTAAACCTTTTTGGCTTATTTAAATCTTCTTTTTACGCCAAAAACAATGGTTACCAGTTACACGTAGACGCGGTGAACTAAATAGATATGCTGGAGGGTGGAATCAAATGAGAGTTTGTGTGGGGATTTTGGGATTTCACTATTCCCTAGATACTATATAGTCAGTGTCATTTTATTTTTCCTGGCTATAAAAAACTAATTGTATGTGAATTTTGATATACACCACCCAATATATACCACTTTCGCGATAACGTTTATTGTATACATTTATATATAATGACTGCACTTATTGATGAAAACAGACCATAATCAATGTGACTGATATTGCAGCGATTATTTAACCCTTTACCCAACAGAAGGGCCCTGTGCCAATGCATTCTCTTATATATGCGAGTCGACCATAGGTCGCCTCGCATATATAAGAGAATGCATTGGCTTAACACATTAAATATTATAAAATTGTTAAAGAATGTAAGAAAAAATGGTAAAAAGTGTTAAAAAAAGATTTTTTTAGGCCAATGCATTCTCTTATATATGCGAGGCGACCTATGGTCGACTCGCATATATAAGAGAATGCATTGGCACAGGGCATAACTGTAACTATCACAATGTGGTCAAGGAGCCGGTTCCAATGATATCCATATTTGTATGGTTCTATTGAGACAGACCGAAGATATTTTAGGCTGTTGAAGCTTTATTTGGCCGGTTTTGGCCGGTTTGTTGGGTAAAGGGTTAAATAATTTACAATATATACGTTCTTGAATGTTCATTCAGACCTGGTGATTCCTCGAACCATTCGGGTCAGCCAAGTATAATATTTTTACTAAATCATCGATGATGAGCAGTTATCCCATAGGAATGTTCAGATAATAAGTTTAACCCTTTCTATAGAGTGTGATTTCACTATTCCCTCAATATACTAGACAGTGTCATATTTACTTTCCTGGCCAGGGGGAGTGTCTCCATTTTTTCCGAACACCAGGCGGGGATGGGTGGGTGATTCAGCATCCCGGCTTACACAATTTTTCCTGGCCCTGTATATTTTTTCCTGGAGTAATTTTTCTTCGAAATAATTGGACAAAAGGTTTTAAGAATGGTTCTAATATGACCATACGCTAGCGTAATTAACGAACCACAGCTAAAACACACGCATTTTTAATCCTATAAAATAACTTCATAGATGCGTATTCCCATCAAATAAGATTAACTTAGGCCTTATATCGTGGTGTGATGATATATTACACGCCAGACATGCACTTAGGGTTCATCGACAGAGTGGGTCCTATGGCAATTTCGTGTATAAATTAGGTCATTCATATCATACATCAAGGCATGTGATAAATCAGTGATTCACAATGCAAACAGACTACGAGCTCACCGACTCAGACTTAAAACCTAAATAATTTTTTTTTTTTTAAAGCCGTTCATCTTGAACAAATTATTACAGAATATAAACTATATACCAACATCAAACTGAAAGTTTTCAAAAGTCAAGACTGTTGGCATTATAATATTGACGCTGTGTACGCAATTCGATGTGCGACATAAGCGCTCGCAAAAATTCAAAACAGCAGTGTCGTATTAGATAATAATTGGTGACGTCACAAAATCAGATATAGTCTATATACGACCCAAAGCGTCCGGCTTTGGTTCGTTATTATGTAATATGTATGTACTTAACTCTTGGTAGGGGGTTTGAGTTCACCGTCAGTCAATAATGAGGGATGCCACCAATGGGTAATAAAAGGTCAGCTTGCTAAATGTTTTCATCAAGGATCTATCAATGCACATTGGCATGGAAAGGCTCAGATTTAAATAGTTCTATTAAAAATCATTTTTATTCAACCTGATATAAATGAAAACATAACAATAATAGATTCTTCAAATAAATGTAAACACTTCACTGAACTCTTCAAATAAAAATAGACTATAATTTGAATGATTTTCGATGAAAAATATGGCCACCGTCAGCCATCTTGGATTTTCTCTTTGCATCACTAATTCCTTTAACACACCCTTTAGAGCTTATCCCTCATCTGATCATCACCAAACTGCATATGGATCCTCGATGTGATCTCTCGATGGGTACCTACAATTTTGTCCAGAATTTTGTAAAAAAAAACATGGCTGCAAGCGGCCATCTTAGATTTTACTCTTTGTATGACCAAATCCTTTAGCACACCTAACAAGTCACATTTCTCATCCAATCGTCACAAAACTTCATATTGATTTTCGAGGTGACCTCGAGATGGGAGCCTCTCTTTTCCCAAAATTCATTTAAAACAATCATGGCCGCCAGCAGCCATCTTGGAATTCAAATGTCAATCCATCAGCACACCCTGCAGCCCACATTTATTGGAGAAACTTTACAGTCTTTTTGGTAAATAAAAAGTATGTCCCTATCCCAGAATCGGGGAAAAAAAATTAGTGCGCCTGGTGTCCAGAAATTTTCTCCTGACCCCCCTGCCCTGGCTATAAAGTTAATTGTATGTGACTTGTGTATACAATACCACTTCCGGGATAACGATCATTGTAATTCAATCTAGCACATATTCGACGTTATTTCTTCTTTGACCCTTTCTATACTAAATGCTCATTGACGAGTAGATTTCTTAGGAAATGTTCAGATAATAAGTTCAACAAACGTCGTTTATCTGAACATTTCCCACCAATGACTATGAATCATTAAAGATACGGGCGGCGTTGGCGATGGGTATGCTGTTAAAATATTCACCTCCGCCAAAAACCGCCATAAACACAAATAATGGTAAAATATAGACATACCTTGTTCTTATACCAATCAGAAATATGGCATTAACATTATGTTATTGTCAAATGTTTTTCTTTTGTTGTGTAAACAAAAGCAAAAAACGTTACAGAACCTGGCTTTTGTTTAGATCCGGATATGGTAAACATAAAGAGCGTTATTTGTTACTGTTTTCCTGATATGGAAATAATAAAGAGCGTTTATATCATTTGTGTGTGATTAACCAATAGAATTGCGCTGTGTTATGTAAGCAGAAGCAAAACTTCTGTAACACGAGGAGGTTCTTGTTTACGTACACCATCGTACGTCTTGACGACAATATACTATTTACGCGCTGATTATGTTTGGCATATGAACAAACTATATATATTTTAAAATTCCTTCTGATGATGGCGATTTGAACAAATATGAATATTTCTGCAACGAACGCCGCGCGTGCCTTTAAGCATTCTTCTGCTCGTGTATTATCTGTTTTTTTCTGGTCTTCGTCTGCTTCTACTACCTGAACACCCCTCTAAATGAATAATATCAAGTTTAAATGTATACTTTTTATGACTGCGTAAAGGGCTAGACACAGGGTGGAACAATGGCAGGCCAGGGTGTTATACAGCCCCCCCCCCCCCCCACCGGTTGTCCGGGAGAGTTAACCACCCATTCTAGGAAATCTGCAATGGTCAGCCCGATAGATTCCCGGATACTATATCCCCTTGTCGGGGATCATAGCCCCTGAGTCGGTGAAATCCTGCATGGCTCCACCCTGGATAAACAACGAACATTGTAATGGTAATGCAGTCAGTATCGACTCTGATTTAGTTGGTTCTGCTCTCGTATAAGTCAATGATGTTGGTGGATACAGCCGAATTAGCTATGGTGTTTGGCGGGTCCAGCCGAATTAGCTATGGTGTTGGTGGGTCCAGCTGAATTAGCTATGTTGCTGGCGGAGTGGTCTGATGTTGTTAATCGAAGATACCGTTATTTTTTATTTCAAATTGTCATTTATATGTTTTTGGCTAGTCTGAACGATCCAATGAAAAGCCAGTATATGTATGAAAGATTATTAACACATGTTAAATAAACTTTAAAGTATTCTGGTGATAACTGTGTTGATTGTTGCAAGCCAACCAAAATCAAGATGGCTCTTCCAAGCATCGTGATAATTATTGCAACAACATGTGAAGCAATTCTATTAAACATTTTCGACTTATTTAAATCTGCTCTTTATGTACACCGAAAACAATGATTAACAAATAGGTGTGGTGAATAATAACCAGTTCATACTTTTATGACTGAGTGTGATAATCCATTCAGTAAAGAAAGGGTGTAGACACAGGGGTGGCACAATGGCAGGTCAGATGTGTTACAGCCCTCTGATAATATATCAGCGTGTTTTCCTTGTCCCTTAATGATTGTTAGCAGGAATGGTCCCGAATGGAATAACAGTCTCCAGAAGTAAAGAAATTAAATTATGTTCCATATTACGTGATAAATTATGTTGTTTGTTTGGAATGACACTTTTTTAAGACTGCAGTTTGAACCTGGCTGGCAGAAGAAACATAACAAAATATACAATCTGGTCTACACCTGTCAAACTAGTCGTTCATCAACATTAGTTACCTATGAATTCTACCTGCAAATTGCCAATTAACATCACATGTTGTAATTGGAAGCAGAGCGAACTACACAGTTTTTGTTTTGCATATTTAACGTGCAGCGGTTGTTATAGCAGATGGTCAAGAGGAGAGTATTGACCATTTCTACTTTATTTGCATGTAATTGACCACTTGTCACTGACATGGACCATTTGTTCATCTGGAGACTAGGGTGTATTTATTTCTAAAAGCTATATGGAGACAATCAGGTTTTGTTTCTCGGAATTAGGTCTGTGTGACCTATATATGAATTCTCGGCAACCAGGTAAGAAATAGAACGCACGTTATCGTAAGAAGTCGCGTCCTAATTATTGTGCTATGTGTGCTAATTGCTTTAGCAGGCGTTGTGTTGAAGGAGAATTAGATGGTTTGACCTGACCGCTACCTCCTAGCCCACCTGCCATGCTAGAAAGGAGTCAATGATAACATGCTCTCGTTGTTCTGAACGGATGGCTGGTAACGCTCTGGATCAACAATAACATACGCATTTTAATATACTGCAGGCTTACCCGTAGCAAGGTTTGCAACATGATGATATCACGGGTCGTTGCATTTCCATTAGCTCCTTCAAACGTTCAACATGAATGTTATGGCTACCACAACAAGATGATTCCACAAGGAACAGTTCTATAGTTCATCCCTACACTTGTGCAAACATATCCAGATTGGACGGCAAATACGATATACTAGCAGCGACCCTGGTATTTCATCAAAAGCGTAACTGCAAATCTATCAGCAAGCAAAAGGCCAATCCATGTCCAATTCACTGGGAAGACTATATAACTAGATTCAGGCTATGCAAAGTACTATATTATAGCACAGGCTGCTCAGTTCCATTAGTAAAACACTGTGCGATAAAAAGAACGTTATTTGTATGAAATGGTAACCAAATGTCGTGATGCAGCTCAATAAGAAAAAAATATGTGTGGTGTCACCCAAACAACGCATGGACTTCGAAGGTTGGACGCATGCTATATATACCGGTGTTTATTTTTCGGAGAAAACAATTTACCTACATTGTCTCCATGATCTCCGCACCTTAATATGATTATGAAACAGCATGGAATATCATATCGAGCGTTTTGAGAGTCCACTATAGCCTGTGCTACGTCACTACTCTCGCCAAAGTGTCTATTTGGGTGTGGCTAGTAATAATGGTCAGTAAATGACCGACGGCTGTAACACGAAGAAGAAGGTATGTTGCCTATGTTCCAACGTCGAATTTACAACAGTTTCTGTAATCGACCCTACTGGGCGGGTACGACAAATTTCAATATCTGAGAAATTCCTTGCACCATCTCCCCATCAAATCCCGATTTGAACATTTACAGACACCTCATTTTTTTAACCCTTGCTATGATAACTCATCATCATTTCCCTCAACAAATAGGGCTCTTCTGCACTTTCATTTAGCTGTCGTCTGCTTTTTATCCTTAACATACCTCCAAATGTAAAATAGACCATTCCAATGTACAATGTTAACTGACTGGAAGAATCCATTTAGTATATAAGGGTTAACTGCTGACGTATTTCAGTCAAACACCTGAATGCTTATGTGTGCGATAAGGCATTCTAACTGGTTCTGGGAGCATTATGCTGTAAGTCAATATTCGGTCGGATGAACATTTTCAAATCGTGGTCTAAAAACATTAAATTTACACTGAATTGGTCAATTGGAAGACACAATCATCAGAACATCCTATTCTAGAATCTGAAGTTTCCAATAATAGTCGATATACCTCTGGCACGCATGATATTACGAGCTGTTACCATGCCCCTGCTCGAGATGTATATGTCTCGTCTGCTAGACGTCGCACTGATCAGCCGATTATCTTATCAAAGACGCACCGTCGGCCAACCAGATCACCCCGTTGTCTATACAAACATTGTGTTATTTTCCCATCATTATTTCCAGTATACATGCTCACCTGCAGATGATATCTCTCACTGTTGCTTAACAAAATACCTGGCCAATGTTGCGCTATCTCGAATGAAAACCCGAGAACACCTAATTTTATAAGAGGTCTTCTTTATTGGTACCCCTGTGATACATATTCCTTCCTATCAACGTTAGATGAAATCGAATCCTCCCTTGGTGTCTTTATCTCCAGATTCTTGACATTAATTGGAATTTTTAATATTTATCTTCATGTACCTCATATCTATTAATGTCTCCCATATCAAACTACGAGAGAATCATCATCTATAGGCTTTCTCGTATGAAATCACAAATTATTCAAAGAGGTATAGGAGATAGTGAAAGGTTGATGTCTGTGTGTAATGCGTGGATTATCATTTATAGTGAATTGTTGAATTTTTGCAGAAAATCTTACAACATTTTTGGATTATTTGAATTTCAGTGTGATATTGGAATACATTCCACGCCATGCGGCGATCGGGTGTATACATAGTGAATGAACCAAAGGATGACGTTAATCTGATTCAGTCTACAAACGGTCCATGCCCGAAGAAACCCGACAGACCGAAGCCGAAAACACCCGAACCATCACCACCGAAACGAAGCAAATCTAAATCACCAGAAGATACAGGGTCCAATATGGCCGAACTTCCGGTTGACAGCTCGCGGAATGATTCGTTTGGGAAAAAGATACACGCGTACTACAGGTGGGTACAACATCGTGTAATTTCCATTTCAGTTTCCGTGTCATATTCTTCATCACTATGTCTGTATCCGAAGATTTACTTTTAATGTATTTATTTCGAATATAGCATGACTAAAGTGAACAATGCTGTATGAAGTTGTAAAAACGTGTGCGTCAATTCCATTGTGATGTGTTTGTATAAATACTTAAGGTACATTAAATTACATTAAACATGTTCAATGTAATTGCTTTACATTGAACATGTTTAATGTAATTTAATGTACCTTAAGTATTTATACAAACAAATTGCCAAACAAAATTGACAGGGTTGTATGTCGCACTCCTCCAAATTGTTCCAATGAAAATAAAAAAGAATGGAAATTCGTAATCTTAAGCCGGACGTTGGACATAACTGTTACGTGATAATAAATGAAATAGTTACTTTCAATTGATTTTCAGTCATTTCCGAGTCAAATAAACATTTCCGATTTTGATATGAATGTCTGATTTTGGAGATAAAAAGTCTAATTTTCTTAGGACTTGTTGCTGATGAATGTATTCTTTTTGTTGGCAATTGGAAACCTTGGACTTACAATGGAAGAGTTTCAATTCAAACGGATGGGTGTAAATATAATTTCACAATGTTGGTAATTTATGTTGCCCCCCCCCCCCCCCAAATGGGACCTATATAATAAATAAATCAAGATGACATACCAATAACATTTGCCTTATTATATAGCAAGACCAGTTGACCGTATCATGCCTGTTGTTTCTTCGATGTTTACATCAAACTGAAGTTCTCTGGTGGTAATCAAGTTAGTCTATATTTATTCGGCCTTTGACGTGAAACATACTACCGCTGATATATAAAATGTACCCTGAGATCCAACGATAAATCAAATGTACCCACGGGTGATGCATACTCCCAGATTCTATTTTATCTCGCACCATAAACACTCGAAGTTTTTGAAGTATTTAATGGATTCGTAATCTAACTGAGGTGATCTGCTGTGCTCATCTGGAGAATCAATGTACTGTTCCTTTATTTATTTAACCCGTCTGACGGTTGGTTTTTGCCAGCATTTATATCCAAAATGTCTATTTATAAACGTCAACGCATTGATAATATGCGCATGTGATAATGAAATATTAACATTAAGTTTCCAGTAATTCATTTGTACTGAGAATATATTCGAATCAAATCATCCTAGAATATTATTAGAATTATCCGAATGCAGAAATATTTTATGCGGTGTTTTCAGTTGAAAATATTAGTGTATTGACGAGATACGCTCTCTCATATCACATAACACGCACGCGATTGAATAGCGAAAGATACTAAATCGGGGTCACGATTAGATAGCGATTGGTATTCAATCTGAGCAACAGGGGACACGCGATATTAAAATCAGTTCTTCTGTTAAAAACTACCCTAAAATCTCTTTAAAAAACAAAGAGAAAAAAAAGCTCTTTAAATTTTGTTGTTATTAATATTATTTTTTATTTCTCATTATCTTCGTTATTTAGTCAAGATAAAAATTCTACTTCGATTAAATCTAGATAGCGGTACTCATTTTTTAAATATCTGTTACCCAGATTGAATACCAACCCCGATTAGCTATTCTGTTATATCTGATCCTTGGCGTTTTGGTTGCTCATACATATATAGTCACATTCCTTTATTGTTTAATTGGGGGTTGTGTTTTTTCAGCATCACTGCCCAAGATATATATCTATATCGAACGGCAAATCATTGATAACGTATACCACGGGGAGCGGTATACGTACATGCACGGGGGGGGGGGGGGGGCATCGAACATCGACATGAGTTATTAATGTCCATTTCGAAAAATAAAAATAATATATTAGGGGGTAAGTTTGATTTGTCAGTAATGTTTTGCACCTTGGTGATATTCGAAGCAATTTGTTCCAGAATATTATTGAGAATATCCGAATGTGGAAATATTTTATGAGGACAATGAGGTATTTTCAGATGAAAATATTAGTGTATTCAAATTGAACAGTCACACGCTCTATTCCATGTATGTTCACCGAGTTTTTATTGACCAGATCAATAATTTAAGCGCGAGGGGTTGATATCAGACTGTATGCTTTCTGAAGTGAGTTATGTCAAATCTATATATATATGGCTCCAATACACTATAACGTCATACATGTGGAGATAAACAAGATTTCACAACGAAAGGTGGAGGGTCTCACATGCTGGCTACAAATATGTTTTGTGTATGCTATTAATCGCTAGTTCGGTCACGTGGTATTTTGCCACATAGTTATGGGAGCAATTGGACCCACATTTCACCGTCTCTTCGTTATCTCTGTCCCTCGACACCCTATCTGACTGTCACGTATTTCATGCCAAGAATCTCTACGCTGGCTAACGCCCGCTCATATTCCATCCGTTGAAAATCTGGGAATTTTTTTAAGTTTTGACAGAGAACCTGATAAAGTCGAATAATAACGCGGTGAATGTATTTCGTTTTTAATACCTGTTGCTTAATAATGTATACACCATGCAGTGGGCGAATGTCCCAGCTCGAATTTACATTATTTACGTGACTTTTGAGATCCGATTCCGAAACAAATATTTATTTTGTTCCCTTTCAACAACCGAATATATCGTATAAGCGACCCAACACGGAAGCTTTCCGATTGGTCGATCGCCAAACAGTGGTTATATAGTCCACGAAAACGGGTCAAGCTCTCCCTGCGTATTTTACTAAACTGCCTCTGTTTTATGTACCACTGTGGATGAACGGAAGTAACAATCTGTACGCGTGTTCTTAGTACTGTAATTCGAGGACGATAAAGAGCAAATAAGTTGGAATGATGAGTAGAATTATGATATTTTCTCGCAAACACTCGTAAAATAACTACCGAAAGGTAGTTCGATATATAAGCACTATATAATTCTTTGCCAAATTTGTCCCGAATCGGGTACGGACATTGGACAGTCTAACAAAGAACATACTAATTTCGCGCAAACGAGTAGCCAGATTTGTTTTCAAACAGCTATTCACCGAACCTGGGCTCTATATATAATACCCTCAGTTATTATCGGTGACACATATATGTTGAAATCGATCTACACGGCTTTGTTATTATACCTTCATTAAATCGTTTTCTGGTGACCTAGTTTTGTCCCCTATTGTCATGACAGTATAATAATACTCCGCTTATAATAAACGTACTACGAAAATGCGTACAAATAATTACTTCCGCCCCCACCCGTCCATCCACATGCAGTGTACCGATATTTTCGTTCTCTCTAAAGTTTAACGCATCGAGACCCGGAAGGTTCAGAGGAGGAGGAGAGGTGTCCGAGCCGTTCGTGGACAATGAATCACACATGGGTGGGGTTCCCCGTGTTCACCCTGGAGTGTGAAGAAGACGAAGAATATTACAGGTACATGTAGACGGCTTCGTGTTGTCATCATCATCGCCTTGTAGTTCAGCGACGTGTTGTACGTGTGTATATTAAAATTTCAACATTCTCAAAAGATTGACTTTCATTGATTTTTGTGAAAGATACGTTGAATGTTCTGGGTCATAATAACGGGTTCTCTTCATACATGTCTTTAAGGGACGTTCTCATTTATGAATGAGTGGACTTTTACCCACAAACGGAGAACTATATATTAGCAATATACTCACAGAAGACGAAGAAACAAACATATATAATGCTGTTGTGTCATTGCTTGCCAGTATTCTGCAACGAATTCATTCGTTAAATCACCAGCATGATTTGCTTATTGTGGTGGCTCATGAACGAAGGAGACAAAAAAAAACTCGACATGCACAGTATATATTTGCGCTTATGACATCACCTAGCTGCTACATTGCATGATCATAAATAAGTGTCCTACTACTCACCGAAGCATGATTCTACATTTACAACACACCATCTGAATGTTCGCTATACGCATTTCATTGTCAGGGCTGTGATATTCTGTTGATCCTTTGTCGGATGCTATAATACAAATAAAACACCGAGCTATGTGCGAAGTTGGGACATTTAGATCATAAAGATCATAAGTAAAAGACGAACTCTTGTATTATGTAACTATAGCATAATTCTCTTTCCTGTCTTGCATTTGTTTTAACCCTTTCTTCACTATAAATATACGCATTATCGAATATAATTCCCTCATGAAATGTCTAGATAATTATTTCAACAAACGGTTAACGAACTTTTCCCAGCAATGAATAAGAATCCTTCTGCACTTGTATTATTTGTCGTCCGCTTATATTTCAGTCTTAATCGTCATTCCAGATAAATAATAAACCATTCCAATGTATTTTTATAACTGAATGGGAGAATCAGTATAGTAAAGAAAGGGTACTAAACACATATTCCCAGCAAAGCACAATCTGTGGTTAGAAGCGAGATCACCGCATGATGAGTCGCGGTCGTATTGGATCCATCCAGCTCCGTTCCATGGTTTCAGAGATTCATCCAGCCCGGTTCCGTGGTTTTAGTGCTACAGGTCAAAGTTCTGGAGTAGCATTTCCATATATTGAGCTTTTGAATATTCGTGACTTCCATATATGGAAATGCTACTCCAGAACATTGACCTGTAGACTAACAACACGGAACCGGGCCTGGTGGATCAAATATGGCCGCGAGTTAGTGACAGTGTCTATTGTTGCCAATTGTAAGTCTGGCATTGTCCTGAATATATTTTGTATATACTGTAATATACCCATTGGAACACTAGTCTGAACACACCTCGTGACTGCATGTAGAGATGCATACAGTACAATACAATCATGTAGACATACATGATGTACAATATAATCATGTAGACATACATACAGTACAATACAATCATTAGTCACTATTTTACGTATTATCTACCCTAAGTGACTGTGAAAATTAATACAACATATATAATAATTGGCATCGTATACTAGTATATCAGTTCAAACATCAAAGAAATTGAATATAAACAAGCAGATTTTTTAGTGACAGAATATCCATGCACTATACTCCAACGTCAATATCCATGCACTAAAGGTGAGAACAATTTACAAGACGACAATTCGGCACTATATATAGGGCCATTCTGAAAGCATATAAATGTCATCGTCGTCATCATCATCATTCGTCATCGTTATCAATTAGCAGTCGGACCTCCAGACAGCTTGGATCGCCACCTCTCAGGATGAACTCGCCACCGTTAATCCCAATTAGTGTCACGCTTTGTCTGAGCTGGTCACTCCACGCTCATAAAGGCGGATACCAGTTGATTCTGGATTTCCAGTCCGGTCCGGCCCGACCCGACACAGCCATTGTCAGGGCTCTCTATCGGGAGTGGACCGGAAAAAACCAGATCAGCACGGAAACCTAGACTCAAGATGAAGAAGAAGAAGAAGAAAACACCATCAAGGAAAAAGAGAGATGCCGAGAGACTCGCTGCATGGAAAGCGAAAACGTCGACGGAAACTTCACCAGTCGACTCCGCCCATAGAGCTGAAACCCCGGCCCAGTCTGTCCAGAGGTGGAACCGCCATCACCAGCACCACCACGGCCAGACAAGGATGACGAAGACGAGGACCCCGAAGACTCCGGAGTATATTGAGCCGGAGCCTTCGTCCCCAACCAAAGCAGAAGCCACCGGATCCATGAGAGGTAGTGACATCGAAGACGAAGATGAGCCTTCACCCTCAACCCAAGAGAAGGCTACCATTCATATACCTCTCACGGTAAGATGAGCCTTCACCCTCAACCCAAGAGAAGGCTACCATACATAGACCTCTCACGATACGTGAATTTTTCGGCGACTACGAGGAAGACACCTCAGATGAAGACGAGCCTTCACCTCCACCTGATCCACCCGACCCGCGGCCTGACTGATGAAGATACAAGACACAAGAATATTCAAGACAGGGCGTAAGGGCGAACTTCGGATGAGCTCAACACCGTCCTCGTGCAGCCCTTCGGGCGGGCACGCAAATCCGTTCACTGCTGCATATAAATGTTACTCTGCTCTTAAAATGTAGCGAATATGTCAGTTTACTCACACGATCTTATACTCGGGCAACGCTCAAAGTTACGAGGTAAGTACATAATCTGTTCTCATATCCCATTTATTATTTTAGCTCATTTAAAAAAGTCAAGTTTAAGCCATTGCCATGTGTATCTGTCGTTCATGTGTGTGTATGTGTGCATCCATAAACAATTCCATTAGCTACAGGTCGTATCTTTGGTTGTGTCATTATGAAAGTTTGAGTAATTTTCATCTGTAATTTTTGGTTAATTGGTATAAAAACATAGCCGCCAGATAGCTTAATCGCCGAAGCGACATGTGCCTGCCTAGTGATATGAAAGACACCACAAGCGGCTCCTTAACAACCATTCTAAGCCATAGGAAATTTACGAACACTAGAGCAAAATATGTGTTAAAAAGCTACAATGGTGTTGAAATGTACATGGGGAACATGTCCGGTTGACGAACGATATTTATACACATGTTTTAGTTCGGTTTCCTAAATAACAATCGATCGATGATGCGTTATGAATATTAATTGTGCCGCGAGTATTTGTTTTATGTGAAGTGTTTTTCGTTATAAGTGTATACATGTGTTGCTGTTATAAAACCGTGGTAATATTGAGTTCAAATGTCTGCTATTCACACTAACCTGTAGGATCTCCTGCGAACGTTTTACTGAATCCATTTGATAATCTAAAGCTTCCTCCATATTAATGCGACAATGTACGTGTAAATGAGAATCAACAGATGTTTTCCAAGAGAATTACACGATATTTCACACATTGCACGTGCTTCGCGGTGTATGTATACACGCAACCTTCACCGAACGAGTTCACTTTGTGCCATTGTTGCCACACTCATGGCAACATGTAACTGACTCCACGATAGTCGGCGTTTTCTTTAATGTACTTTAGTGACGGCAAAATAGGATGTGGAATTTTAAAAGACCATTATTTGATAATCCTTTGCATCCGGTCTGATGTCACCGAGGCTCATGCGCTCGAGGTATGGGAAACTGATATCGTTATATTTATTTCGACAAAAGAGGGATTACATATTAAGTACCACATGTACACCTCCGTTTGGTTTATTTCATCAAGGTGTGAACTATTAGCATAGCTTCGATATTAAATTTGCTATTTGATATTGAAGTTATATTAATGGCTTCATTTACACAGTTTGATTCAACGTAAACATCGATCTGTGTTGGTTATCGGAAATGGCCTAACAATCACACCTGGTTTTTTGTTTAAATCTGGTTCTATTTTTGTTTATATCTAACGACAGTCACTTTTACAAGATGCATATATACAAACATAGGTATCTTGAAAATCGTGAAACTCAAAAAGAAGCTATATTATCGTGTTACATGGCGGTTAACAACACAGTCCGTTCTCATCGGAAGCCATTTTAGTAATGAATATGTAGCGAGATTGAGATGGCTTATGGTGCTTAGTAACAGTAACCATGTAGCCTATTGGTGGGCGGTACGTACGGATAGGTCCATTAATAATTCAACCCATTAGCACGGGCTATGGGCCGTACCATTTGTCTGATGACAATGTAATTTGTCTTGGATGTTGACATTGACATATAGAAGGGAAACGAGTTGTCAGCATGTTTGTCGACCAACCTTTCGAGCAATCTGTATGCGTTTTAGCGGACTGTGTTATATGGTACAAATATGCATTCCTTGCATCAAACGAGTTTTCTATAACAAACATGATATGCTATGATCGACGTGTTGCTTAGGCTACATTGCTCACCTAATTGACTGCTTTGGTACACCTTTAATCAGCGAGACTATTATAAGCTCTCGGTTACCATACAGTATCGGTGCTAATGGTTATTCCAACATCACACAAACTTCGCTGACGTCCTTGGTTATCGCTGGCCCGAATTTCATTTACTATCGTAATTTCTCACCTGTGCTTCGTTATCCATGTGATTGATATTAAGAATAACCACTTATCAGAATAGTTGCATCGGTGGCTGTTATCCAAACTAAGCACAGGGATCTCTCATCTTTCTTCGAGTTTGGATAATCCTACCTCAACAATACACTGGAAAATATCATATACTTCTTATACGTGTTATATAAACGGGAAAATAATAAAAAATAAAACCCATGCATGGGCCACTTCGTCGTCTTCGTCTGAGGTTTTGATGGTCAGATATCTATCGACTTTTCATAAAAATTGGCAGTTTACTGGTCGATCAGTTGTCATAAAGGGCATAGATCTATGCTTTCTGTCCCTAACATGTAGGTATCGTGATACTTAGTATACCATGTTCGGTGGTACTTCCGCTGTCATTGAGCTATGGTGTAATTATTATGTGCGTAATATATACAAAGTACATTTGTATACGCAGTATATAATGTCGATGCGAGTATCTGTATTTGGGGAAACTGGTTGTATTGTGTCAAAAGAACAGTAACTCTATTGTTGTAATCTCAGTTGTTGACAGCCCTGTCACCAGATATATTAGAATATAATATCTCTGCTGGTGCACAAGTGATCTGCTTACCACTGTCAAGAAGAGAACACATTGTTCTCGGGGGGGGGGGGGGGGGCATTTGTGCATACATTGCGGAGGCATGGACATTCTGACTCCAGAATGTCGACTTGATGTGCAAACTGCTCATTCGGGAAAAAAAACGATATAGACTGTCGAACAAATGGACTGAGCTTTCATTTCGGTGCATGAAAGTGATATCTTGTATGCCTACTGAAATAATGTACCATTGAACCCAATATTGTCAAATTCCGATAACTGCAACCACACCATCGTAGACTGAATTTTAGAAAACACAGCGTCCGAACATCAGACAATTGTGACTGTTTACTATAATTCTTGAAGTTATCTCCGGTAAACAAATGGCGATGATTCCACCAACGATGATCGATCGAGAGTGCATAAAAAGTGGCATTTGAGTGACACAATCTGATCTTTTGACATTAAGCTTCACATCGGACTAGAAATGTAGCCTTGTTATCCATCTTGCGCATGCGTGGTTTCTTTCGACTGCTGTCGAATTATATTATTTCGGTGTCTATAGATCCGACTTCCCGGGTAATGCATACAATTATAATGGGCCACAATATTCAGAAATGCACTTTTATATACGTTTTAATCATATTTAGTGCAAAATGGCAAGTCAAAATCTCATTCTAATAATGATCATCTTTGACCAAAGTTCAACAAACCGATTTTAATATATAACCACATCAATTTTCCAACGTGAGTGGATCATACTTAACTGATTAGGGTTGCATCCGTTTAATCACTTCAGTGCCGGAAGATTTCGCAACATGACGCTTCTTTTGGTGGCACGTGCATCGATATTAATTGCGTTTATGCACGATTCCTTGAATGTTATGATTTCAATCTGCCATATCGGTCGATCCAAAAGATATCCGACGCATGTGGCCATATTTAAATATTAAAATAGAGGATTGCGCATGCGTGAACTTCAAGAGGATCCCGATTACAAAAACAGTATGCTGGCTATAATGTTAAAACAAAAGATAAAAAGAAACAAATGGAATTCAAAAGAAGTGCCAATGGATATCCGACTCCAACATACTGAACATAGTGCATCAGGTCAAGTTAATTTCAAAAGTATCAAATGTCGTCTTCTGGTTGGTCGGCTCCGAGTTCCCATGAGTCTGAGGAACAGAGTTCAAACTGCACGTGTCCGTTACCTGGTGATAGCCAGTTAATAAAACATCTGCAGAGATAAGCAAATAGCCAGTGCTTACAGTCTTTTACAGATATCTGACATACGGGAGGTCATGTTTTCAAGCTCCGCAGCAAATATTCCACAACACTCCCTGTTGATGGCTGTTCGTTGTTATCTTTTAAGAAGCAACCTCGGTGTTTAAGGAAGTTATTCCTGACTGCGCCGAGCAGTTAAAATTCTGACAAGCAGATTTTTCACAGACGCCGGTATCTTCTAGCAGATGCCACGGGATTATTTGCGAGGCCGGTTTTATTTTGATACTTTGGCTTAGCCTGCGCGTTACTCCAGTCTGCCGAGATCTCCTTTCATTGAGGATTTACAAACATTCGTAACTAATTATGCAGTCGCTCAACAAGTTCCGCAAATTGCTGCCGACCAAGGGAAAGCAGCAGAAGGCGGACGGTTGTTATACAGTTACTCACCCAGAGTGTGCTGACGAGATGAACGGTGTTGAGGATGACACGCCACATCCGGGCGTTTCAGCGCGACCCGATGCAGACGACAGCGCCCCAATTGAGAATCCTGCGCCTGTCCCCGTCGCGACAGAGGACACGCCCACACCTGTGGAAAATGGACCTCCTGTTGACGAAATAACGCCGGAACCTCTGGTAGAAGAGAAACCTTCGCCTGGACCACCCAAAATAAAGAAGACGCCAAAACCCAAGAAGCCCAAGAAGGCAAAGTCGCCCGAACCTCCGATTGAGGATCCACCGGTTGAACCTTTGGTGAATGGAAGTAATGAGGCTCCCGTTCCCGAGCAACCACCAGAAAAACCAGCCAAACAAAAGGAGGAGAAACCAAAGAAAGAAAAGAAAGAAAAGAAGGAGAAACCAAAGAAAGAAAAGAAGCCAAAGGAAGCCAAACCGGAATATGAGAATAAATTCACGGATACGGAAAATGGATTCGAAAATGGACATTTGGGTGAACGTGAGCCAATGCCGCGGAAGAAGTTTACCTTCCCAGCATGCCCTATTCGGTGTCCTTGTGTCAACTGGGATCACGTGATGGGAGGAAAAAGGTAAGTTCTTGGTCTACATCACAACGCTTTGTTTTCGCAATTCAAATATAAGCATCCTATATAGGTCCTGTGTGGTGGGCCTGTCGCTTTCCATCTGAAAGACAAACTACCGTACTCTTTTCTTGTAAATACGAGTTCAATAATGCCATTTATAACTTAATTCGTTATATATGTACAGGAGAACACAAGCTTACAACTTGAGCATGTTTGTAGACTTTTGTTTTATTTTACGAACGGTTGTTGTCATAGTTTGTCCACATACTCACAACAAAGTTAATAAATGCTTTTACAAACATATTTTCTTAATAAAAATAAAACAAACATCACCCTGATAAGACGACATATTATGCTACATCAATGTATTCCAAACGAAAATGGTAATAAGGTTACATGTTTTCTGGTTAGCTAATTCTCCCGAAAACACGAACATTATCTGCTTATAATATAACTTGTTTTATAGTTAGATAATCTTCTTAGAGTCGACTCATTTTGAGTCGATAATGTGCTGAAAATGAGAGCGTTTTTGTAACATTATCGATTCATAATAAGGCGATTCTAAGCAGATTGTGTGCTGACAATGACACAAATATGCCAACACGCGACTTTTCATGTGTACGCTATTTAACATGTGTTTTTCCGCTCCATAAAACGAAATAACTGGTATGAGTCCATTAACAGGTTATTTCAGAATCAAATATTCACATGTTGTGTCCATTTCACATTATAGGTCGATTATATGCGTATTCGCGTGAAGATATGTTGTTCTTATAGTCATATGTTATAGAACGGGATCCTTGGGCATCTATGGTGTGCAACCAACATGTACTGGTATTTGCCATGTGCAGTGATTGATGTGTTCACTCCAATGCTACTATAAAACAAGGGTATTTCAGCAGCAACATGCACGTGTCTTCAATGAAGTTTCAAGAAGCCCCCTCGAGATATTGGCGCTTTAGCTGCTAGTTATACACTCCGAATTGATAGCCCACTTGAACCGCGCCAGTTGTAACTCTTCGAAGAATGTTTGTGGTTTTCACAATCAACGCACCGAGTCGTTAGTTAACTATGAGCACAACAACCGGTGCCAACAACTCTTCAGTTGAATTTGATGAAACCACATTCAGATGTTGTTACCTGAATGTATAATTATTAATAAAGTGGGATAAAACGCTCTTTATTTTAACCATATCCGGAAAAGTCTAACAATTGACGCTCTTTATTGTTCCGTATATATTGAACGAAAGATGGTACTCGGCTATTGAAGACATTGACTTTGACTATAAAGTGCATTAATTGTTTGCGTATTCCGGACATGGTAAACATAAAGAGCATAATTTCTCCCATCTACATTAGAAATAAAGCAATGCGAACGTGTTGATGACCCCTCAATCCGCCACCTCTCCTTACAAAGTTACAAACGCACCAGGGGGGGGGGGTGAAAAAAAAATTATGCCGGGGTGGGTGGGTGCGTGGTCAAAGCCACCAACAAGCAATTTTTTCCGCAACTAAAAAAAAAAAAATCCTGCTTTTTTGTTTAGTATTTTGGAATGAGTTGGGCTTCAAAACCACTTTGAATGAGAGAAATAATGTAATTCTAACTGGTAAACTGACTGCAGGCAGTTATTGTGTTGTATTTGTTGCAAATTTTGAAATCCAAGATGGCGCTGGCAGCCATGTTTTTTGGACGAATGACCTCAAAATGACTCATTCCAATTTACATGTCCATGTTAACATCCATGATAAATAGTATGCACAGAAATTCATATACAGCTGTTTACAGTGAATTCCCCCCCCCCCCCCCCGCAAATCTCTGTTTTAGTGTAAAAAAATGGTCGGAAAAAACTGCCGAAAACGGAAAAAAAATTGGCGGTGGGTGTAGCATGGGTGGGTACAAAAAATGATCGAAAGGGAAAAAATGCCATACGTGCCTGAAATATTTGTCCGACCCCCCCCCCCCCCCCCCCCTGAACGCACGTCCAAATTGTTATATTCGCGGCGATCCTTGTCAAGTCAGATACAAAGCAAATTAGCGTAGAGATTTTTCAAAATTGTATCTATTTCAAAAATATTTCAGCAACGGATGTGAAATTGGAGGGTCGTTAGTTTTCAGCAATCGACGCAATAATTCGACGTTATACTTATATTTATGCATTTATGACTCAAAACTGTTGTAAAGTGACCCTCGACTCTATCCATTGATTGTTTATCCAACTATTAATACATGCTATATGCAAGGAATATAACATAATATGCATATTGTAGAACATTATTGTACAAAAATAAAAGTATACAAGTATCCATGTGCACCGCGAGCAAATTAAACGAATGAAGTTCGGATTACGATCGGCGATTGGTTACCAATACCTCCAACCGCGCCGAACACTAATGAATCAGTATGACATGCCACATTACAGTTTACCGTGCGCCTACATAAGTTAAATGATTATGTCCATGAGTTCATGGTCCAAATGCAAAATCTCTCGAATGAAAATGCTGGGTATTATATAAATTAATTTTAAACATGATATATGCCAGCATAAATGTATGGGGTATTTCATCGATGGCGTTGAGTGTAATATACATTACGAACAGGGGGGGGGTCGGAAAATTCTTCCAGGCACGTAATCTTAACATATAAATTGAAGGCCAGCCAGGTCAGCCAGGCCAGCTTGAACAATTTCAAATTGTTTTCCAAGTTAATGTGGATCAGCTTGTAATGTTAATCACAGTAACAACGATTTTATCGTCACTCATATCGTGAGCAAAAAAGAAGTGAGATTGGGCTATCCATCCATATGTTATTCCCAATTATTACGAAGCCTATTACTTCAGGCAGTGGCTACCAGCCTGCCATTACACGCTATATATAACATGTTTCCTCAGTTCTGGTTTCTGAGATGCCACAAGAAGAGTCATGCGGGTATATCATGGTTATGTTTGGTATGAGCACTGGTATGAGCATTATTCTTCAAACTGGGATGAACAGTTGTATTTCCACATGTTTTGATAAACAATTTGGTTCAAGCAATATGTCACATAGCAAATATCAAGATATCAAATAATCTGAAATGTGTTGTACCATGTAGTCTGTAGAATACTCAAATGTGATTATGTGACTAGATCATGTGACTATATATTATGAAAATGAATGTTAATAAAAACTTTGGCACTCTTTGCCTATCCCTAGAAATGTGATTATGTTGACACATTTGTTGATTAATGACACTTATATGATAAATTCAAATAGTATCGTTATCTTCATTATGCACTGTTCTATTAAAATATCACGCAATAAACTATTTAGGGGGTGTGTGTCCAAAACTGACCGGAAAAAAATTCCTGAAACGGAAAAAAAGGGCGGGTGTCCAAAATTGGCTGGGAAAAAAGGCCGGAAACGGAAGAAATTGGGTGGGTGGGTGATCCGAGGCCGGAAAAAATTTAAATGATCATACGTGCATGCCTGGAAATTTGTTCCACCCCCCTGTTACGAATATAATAAACATGGGTAAGATATACTTAGGTCATCATATCGGATAGACATAATAAACTAGCTATTAATTGAACGAAGAGTGGTTGATCATTTCAAAAGTTTATATAGATAATCAAAGGATTCATATACTCATTTGGGATAAGAATTTCCCTGAAGTCGGCTAATTTCGGACAAACAATTATAAAATGATATTCGCCTGATATAGAGGACTGGATGGTTGTCCTATGACATTCAATCAATCGAACCTTTCCCTCACCTGCTTCAATGTCTATCAATAATCTGTAAAATTTATACACATTAATCTGTTGTCAGGCTGGATATCATTTTCTTGTTTCTGTAAAAAGGCCACAGACCGAGCTCACCATATATGCCATGTACTTTGGAGTACTACTCATCATATATGTACATTAATGACTTACTGAAATTTAAATGTACAGCTTCAATGTCCCTTAGATTTTCGGACACCCTAACTTCGCACCCGTAAAGACATAAAGAAGTATTGGCCTAATGATCCTGTCAAAACGTTTCAGTGGCAAGTCGGTGGATAGGGACAGTTTTTGGTTGTTTCGATTGGCAGCAGTAAAAACTGTTTCCTATTTCATTTCGTTGTGGTAATTACAGCTATAGAGTCCCATCAACTTCGCAGAATCATAGGGTATATAGGGTATAGGACAAGTTCGCAGGTACCCATTACCTGGAATATGTTATTGTGCTCATTTTTAAATTGCTTCTGTTGTGCCGAGTCTCATCAACTGCCATTGTTGTAATTCATCATGTCAACTTTAAATGTACTTATCTTGTGTAGACTAGTGCCTAGACGAGTTTTCTAGATAATTTTCCGATGGTATCCGACTTAATTTAGTTGTTCACTCATCAGTTCAATAATCTTAACGGACGCAAGTTTTGACTCACGCCCGCCCATGTATATACTACTGACATCAGTGCTATGAAATTTACACAACTCATTGCAATGAATCATCGTTTTAAGGAAAGAATAATCGCTCCCCCAGCAAGGCACCTTGTTGTAGCGATAACCCAGCATATGAGTGTATACTTATGTTATCAGCCTATGAATATCTGTTGAACAACATAAATATAAGCAAGATATATCATCGGTCAGCCATGAACGTCACTACTCTATCTGTAGGTCAGATGTATGGACTGTGCTATATATTACTTGTCTGATTTTTGTCGGGGAGAACGATAACTATATTGCAGAAACTTAAAATATGTGACCGCTGATGTAGGCACCTACGAATCACAGAATCACCTCCTGTTGCTTGTTATCTTAAATATCGTGTAACGGCTTTTTATAACTATTTTATCGTGATTGATTAATAATGCCATAACCTTGTTATTGAAAACATACCGGATCTGGTTGTAACTTCGTTGCGTTGTGTCAGAGAACTTAGATTATAATAATCTGTGGTTGTATGTTTTCGTATCATATTCGACCTTGACGAAATGACGTGTTTGACTGAAGATATTATAGTTTCTCCAACCAATCGTGTTCTATTTCAAATGGCAATTGTTCCAACATCACACCAACAATATACGTGTAACAACGGTGTTATACATTCTAGTCAAACATCATTTTTGGCGTTGACCGAAAATCATTGTTAGCCAAAACATTTTATGATAATTTATTTTATATATAAATGCCAAACGAAGTACTTTTATTGCAGATTAATGATTATTAATGCGCCAATTGCTTAATGTCCGTTTAATCATCAGAAATGTCCCTTTAGTTCATCATAAATATACATAAAAAATGGATAGACAATTCAAAACAATAACATCACCACCCCAGCATGCACTCCAGCATGCACTCTCGAGAATTGAATTTTGAAAGAAATGGTCACGTAAACGTTAGCATTCAACCATGTACATGTAGGGACGTGCGGCGTGGGTTTGGGTGTCTCATCCCACAGTTGAACATTTCATTTGTTGGAATTTTCCGAACACAAGTAAGTTAAATTTTTACTTATATTTAGTTATTCCAACCATGCAGCATTTAGTGTGAAATTTGTTTTTAGGTCAACAGTCGAATATTTGCCCACGTTGGTCTTCTGATCCCAATGTTTGGACTGAAATCATAGACTATTGTAATGGCAACCAATTGGACATTTCCAACCATAGGGCATGGTGATACGTTGGGAATTTCCAATCGTTACATAGTTTGAGGTACCATTTGGAAAATTCCAACTCAAGGCACGGGGTGCAAATGTAATTTCTCTTACTTTGACATTTTGGTTTGCTTCAAGGGGGCGGGTGTGGTTCCAAGATGGATATGCCCCCCCCCCAACCACCGCAGAACATATAGCCATGTATATGATGTACATGTATATTTGCTTAAATACATATAATAATATATGATGATTGCATCGGCCTTCTCGTGAACAGGAAGCAGACCACAACATGCATGTATATATGGTTGGTTCATGATTGATACAGGGTATGGTATATGATATATGGCTGCCCTTCAGCCAACAAAATATATTTCCGAAGGTGTGTTTCGAGAGTTTTATAGTCGTAGTAATTTATTAAACTCTGTTAAATGCAGCGCGACACTGGTTATGTAATTTATATATACCAAACTTGCTATTGGCAATAACATGATCAAACTGGGGTTTAAGAGTTTTACAGTATATACATATAGTTACACGCTACATGTGTTATGATCATATTATCTACATGAGTTCATCTGAAAGGAAGCACACCACCACATCTGCGTGCATGTATATGTTTGATAATTGCATCGGCCTTCTCGTGAAAAGGAAGCATGTCGTTGGTTCAAGCTTGATACATGCAGGGTATGGCATGGTATATGGCTGTCCTATGGTGTATTTCGAGAGTTTATAGGCAATACTACAATGTATGAATAAACTGGCTTTTAGGAGTTTACATTATATATATATACAGTTACACACTATATTGTATCGTGTTATGGTCATATTCACTACAAGAGTTCATCTGAAAAGTTCCAATTTTATGAATGGTTGGTTGACTTGGATTATATACGTGTTCTTTAATATACTTATTTTACACGCTATTGCTTTCTCGTAAATCTGTCTATATACTTCACGAAACACTCCACACCAAAGCACCAGCAACGACCTCTCGGACAGATTTAGACTGACCACAGACGCCAGTCAGATTATCTTCCCAGGTGTGTGGAGTAGACACATAGGGATAGCATTATATGGTGGATCGTCGACTGAATTTGTAAACGAGAATTCTTGCCTGCAGGGGTTCTTTGATGATGGGAACTGGCGCAACATTAAAGACGCTGTGCCAATGCATTCTCTTATATATGCGAATCGACCATAGTTTTTTTTTAATCATTTTTAATAATTTGTTCTTACATACTATAACAATTTTTATCATTTTTTCTTATATTTTTTAACAATTTTATCATATTTTATCATTTTTTTCTTACATTCTTTAATAATTTTATCATTTTTTTTATCACCTTTCTTACATTCTTTATCAATTTTTATCATTTTTCTTTTACATCTTTTTTCTTACATTTTTAACAATTATAAAAAATAATATAAAATTTGTTAGGCCAATGCATCCTCTGATATATGCGAGGCGACCTATATGGTCGACTCGCATATATAGGAGAATGCATTGGCCCAGGGTTTTCGCAAAAATTCAGGAAGCTCCCATCATGATAGGGATAATGAAACGTACCAACACACTCAAAGCGTGAAAACTCGTTCCAATTGCCGGCCACATTTTATATGAACCCCAAATCTCGACACCACAAAAACTCTCACAATTATAACACTGTCTTGGGCAGAATATCGAATAAATAGCCAACGACGAAGCATGTATACATATCCATTTTGCTGTTTCATGATGGCCCATTCTTTAAGCAAGCAATATAAGCACGGAGCCTAACTGCACATCCCCTTTTAAACTTTGCATTATTACGTTTACCGCCTCATCCGCTTTATACTTTATGCATTATTACATCTTAAGCTGCACACTCCCTTTATACTTTTAATTATTACATCTAGCTGCACAAACTCACTTTCTACTTTATATATATTGCGTTATCTTATGCATTATTGCGTTATCATGTTATCAGATATGCCACAACACGTAACTGAAAGGAAAATTTGCGGTGTTTTCTTTTCGTTATAGTAAAGTGATAGCATTTACATAACGTTTCTGAAATAAAAAAAAAAAAAAAATCTATGTCCCATTTCCATCTGTTACGAGATCTCGAGATCCAAGCTACCTTTTTAGCTCGGATTTCGTGGTGCTGGATGACGTTTGTGGCTTAACTGTCTCACGGATCACGTCTTCTGTTGAACAAGGTCACACGGTCAATTAAGAATGCACTCAGAAAGATAATTTTATCATTGGCTGAAGTGGGTCACCATGTCTACAAAACCTTTGGTAACGTGCTGGCATGTCTGTCATGTTACAACTGGATCGTAGCGAACTAGACAACTGCGCAAACCATCAAAGAAACTAGTTCACGGGAGCAAATCATTATCTGAGAAGGATTCAAATTGGCTAAAACAACAGGTGATGGCATATAACTAAGTGTTTGCACTCATTGTCACAAGTCAATAATGGGAGCTGAATGTTTCCCAAAGGTAGAACGCCACATGTAAAACTCATTTGGAAATACCAAACTGGCTCTATCACAGAGAGCATACAATAATTCATGAGATGGTAGCTTGTTGTGGGAACTTCACTTGAAATATGACGTGAATTTTAAATAACATCACTCTTCAGCAAAGCATGTAGTGTACATACAATCTGTCCTTTAACTTATAGAAGCAAGTTGACCACAGAAGAGTTGAACCAAGAAGAACCAACTTTATAAAAGACCGAGTTGTAGCAATCGTTGCCAGTACTATTGTTGTACACCCAGTTTATCGTGTGTGTATGTGCCTTTAAATTGTAAAAAAGTCTTAAGTTATAAATTACATTAAAATGCAACAAACAAAAATAAAACAAAAACGAACGAATGAACAAAGATGGCTCAACAATAAAAAAAACAAAACAATAACAACAAGCAAATATATCGTCGAACAAAAACTTCTAGTCAAGAACAATTTACAAG
The DNA here is from genome assembly GCA_032622095.1 of Siphonodentalium dalli. Classification (NCBI taxonomy): domain Eukaryota; kingdom Metazoa; phylum Mollusca; class Scaphopoda; order Gadilida; family Siphonodentaliidae; genus Siphonodentalium; species Siphonodentalium dalli. The sequence continues at coordinate 192,591,204 of CP136065.1, read as the reverse complement.
AATGGATGTGTGTTGAACCGAGATTCCTTATCTCTGACTGAATTTCTGCAATAATTAAGTGCAAGGGGTTGTTCCGCATGAATTCGTGTAGACCATCGTCGTTTATTTCTTTTGACAGATTAGATTTTTTCTCACGTGCATCATCGTGTCATTTCACGTGGGATGAGCACGCGCTCTTAATTGGAGTTGTATGTGTATTCCCGGAGTTTATGTTGAGAAGCAGGCTGTTTGTTGAAATGCCAAAACCGATACACTATTACTAATCCCTGGCGCCGTAAACATGGACACGGAACATCCATGTTGTACCCACGGTTCCGTGTTCTCGTGATCATCCCGCGGTCAGTCAATCGGTTCGTCGCTGTGGTGGTCACGTGCCAATTCCCCGTGACTCAGCACGGTGCGAGGTCGGAATGTATGGGTCAGCTGATGATTTCTTATATATGAATGATGTTAAGTGGAGTAGACGCCCCTCATGGTGTGTAGCGAGTTCTATGTGGCCGATTGCTCATATACAGCAGCACCCGGGGGGATCCGGCTTTTAGTACCCAGGTTACCAACTCATGACCTCCGAAAAAGTCAACGTCCGATTATGAGTCAACTCACAAACACAGCCTGAGTCAACTCGTTTTCCATGATGAATCATTCCGTACCCATACAACCTTTCAGTTGTGCTGTTTTTCCTCCCACCTGAATCATTCCAAATATATATATATATATGTGTGTGTGCATGTGTGTGTGTGTCAACGGCCACGAAATGTATCATTATACATGAATATTGATAACTCGTTTCACATCGACGAAAGAGGGTATAATATACGAAGTGGTACAGCCTACGATGATTTGTGTGCTCCAATGACTATTTGATTATCCAGTTCATATATACTGCCCATTTTATATTTCCGTTGCCCTGGTCACACAAACAAGTCCTTGACCGTGAGAATATTTATGAGCAAGTCTTGTAATTTACAATCTCAGATTGGTGAAAAATAACGTGTCCCATGCGTCAATTAAATGCAATTCTTTATTCTCATCACCTAATGCATACAGGTATGGAGAAACAAATTTACAATTAACATTGTAGAGTATGTGTTCATATTACCCGACCGTGATAGTGAAATTGGTATGTTGATATTACGTGGTTGTATAGTGTTATTTTGGATCATATATGAATATGCTGAGTTAAAATGATCGGCAGTAAGATGGCTGTTTGAGTGAGTCGAGCCAGGAATCACACGCAGTTCGATCAGGTGTGGTATTGGCATCAAGTATCTATTCGAAGCACAGCCTTCAAGCTATCGAAAATATTAGAGACTGCACATATTGACCGATCTGGGGGGGGGGGGGGTGCTATGTTCGGTGACCATAAATCATTAGATGTAACAAATTACGCACGTGCAGATTATCAAGAATAGGTTAGTTTAAATTAGACCATATCTGTTGGAGTGTAAGTCGACTGAGGCAAGGCTGAGATTCACCAGATTAAAAGTGAGCAATCATAAATACGAGATATCGAGATGAAGGCACAAACAGCCTCCACTACCAGTCGAATATAGAATGTGTTCGCGGTGCCCAAAACAAAGCAAGTTGAAAGTGAATATCATTTTGTGCTGAAATTTGCTGCTTACCAAGATTTGCGCGAAAAAATGTTTTACTCAATTCAGTCAATTGGCCAATTCCTTTCCTATAAGTTGTTAGATCTTTCTGATTTTGATAATTCTTATTTATAATGAGTAATGAGATATAGGAAAATATTATACAATATGCGATATGATATGAGCCTACAACTAGAAGCGACATTTGATAGCGACAACATCACCATGCATGCTGCACATACCATACCGATCAGTTCATATGCATATTCATTTATGTAATATATATTCACATCCTATTTAATGTTCATGTAATTTATTTATGAATTAATAATCGTTATTGTGGAACTTCTCATTGAGTTGTATCGCAATAAACATCTTGTATCTTGTATGGTCTATCGCTGCAGTGCCATGGATGATTCCCCGTCTTCGCTGTTCTGTGCACATTAATTAACATCTCTTTGACCCATAATTTCAGGTGGTTATCAAAGAGAAAAATGAGTCTCAAACTAAGGTAAAATTACGTCTCTCGTAGATAGATAAATTAGAAGGAATAGATAAATTAGAAGGAATTAGTTTATAGTATATAATTTAGCTGAGTCAAACGGCCCGTCTCAGAATGTAAGTAGGAAACTGGTTTTATTTCATATTGCCATTTTCATCACCCACTTGCACGTGTGTTCTTTGTCGTCGTATATTAACTACGGTATTAACCTTTATGCACGTTGTAGTACTATCCATGAGAATCCAATGTCATCGATTTCACCAGAATATCCTTCAGAATTCGTTTTTCCAAGGTACTGTGAATTGGTTGTCCACGCCAGATAGTATAGAGCTGCATGTTAAAATGGCGTCGATCGGAGGGTTGGGTTGTATTGATAGAACTGCATGTCTCCTAATAAGGAAAGTGATTATTTATGTCATGAATGTACTGTATATGCTGTAATGTAACCCTTTACCCAACAAACCGGCCAAAACCGGCCTAAAATATCTTCGGTCTGTCTCAATAGAACCATACAAATATGGATATCATTGGAACCGGCTCCTTGATCACATTGTGGTAGTTACAGTTATGCCCTGTGCCAATGCATTCTCTTATATATGCGAGTCGACCATAGGTCGCCTCGCATATATAAGAGAATGCATTGGCCTAAAAAAAATCTTTTTTTACCATTTTTTCTTACATTCTTTAACAATTTTATAATTTTTAATGTGTTAAGCCAATGCCTTCTCTTATATATGCGAGGCGACCTATGGTCGACTCGCATATATAAGAGAATGCATTGGCTCAGGGCCGTTCTGTTGGGTAAAGGGAAACGAACCTTCGTTCTCGTTCCATGCACACCTATCGATCGGTAACAATGGAGTACAGTTTGTAACCATGCACGCCTATCGATCGGTAACAATGGAGTACAGTTTGTAACCATGCACACCTATCGATCGGTAACAATGGAGTACAGTTTGTAACCATGCACACCTATCGATCGGTAACAATGGGGTACAGTTTGTAACCATGCACACATATCGATCGGTAACAATGGGGTACAGTTTATAACCATGCACACCTATCGATCGGTAACAATGGGGTACAGTTTGTAACCATGCACATATATATATATCGATCGGTAACAATGGTGTACAGTTTATAACCATGCACACATATCGATCGGTAACAATGGGGTACAGTTTAGAACCATGCACACCTATATATATCGATCGGTAACAATGGGGTACATTTTATAACCATGCACACATGTCGATCGGTAACAATGGGGTACAGTTTATAACCATGCACACATATCGATCGGTAACAATGGGGTACAGTTTATAACCATGCACACCTATATATATCGATCGGTAACAATGGGGTACATTTTATAACCATGCACACATGTCGATCGGTAACAATGGGGTACAGTTTATAACCATGCACACCTATCGATCGGTAACAATGGGGTACAGTTTATAACCATGCACACATATATATATCGATCGGTAACAATGGGGTACAGTTTATAACCATGCACACCTATCGATCGGTAACAATGGGGTACAGTTTATAACCATGCACACATATATATATCGATCGGTAACAATGGGGTACAGTTTATAACCATGCACACCTATCGATCGGTAACAATGGGGTACAGTTTATAACCATGCACACATATATATATCGATCGGTAACAATGGGGTACAGTTTATAACCATGCACACCTATCGATCGGTAACAATGGGGTACAGTTTATAACCATGCACACATATCGATCGGTAACAATGGGGTACAGTTTATAACCATGCCCACATATCGATCGGTAACAATGGGGTACAGTTTATAACCATGCACACATATCGATCGGTAACAATGGTGTACAGTTTATAACCATGCACACCTATCGATCGGTAACAATGGGGTACAGTTTATAACCATGCACACCTATCGATCGGTAACAATGGGGTACAGTTTATAACCATGCACACCTATCGATCGGTAACAATGGGGTGCAGTTTATAACCATGCACACATATCGATCGGTAACAATGTGGTACAGTTTATAACCATGCACACATATCGATCGGTAACAATGTGGTACAGTTTATAACCATGCACACCTATCGATCGGTAACAATGGGGTACAGTTTATAACCATGCACACCTATCGATCGGTAACAATGGGGTACAGTTTATAACCATGCACACCTATCGATCGGTAACAATGGGGTACAGTTTATAACCATGCACACCTATCGATCGGTAACAATGGGGTACAGTTTATAACCATGCACACCTATCGATCGGTAACAATGGTGTACAGTTTATAACCATGCACACCTATCGATCGGTAACAATGGGGTACAGTTTATAACCATGCACACCTATCGATCGGTAACAATGGGGTACAGTTTATAACCATGCACACCTATCGATCGGTAACAATGGGGTGCAGTTTATAACCATGCACACATATCGATCGGTAACAATGTGGTACAGTTTATAACCATGCACACATATCGATCGGTAACAATGGGGTACAGTTTGTAACCATGCACGCATATCGATCGGTAACAATGGGGTACAGTTTATAACCATGCACACATATCGATCGGTAACAATGGGGTACAGTTTATAACCATGCACACATATCGATCGGTAACAATGGTGTACAGTTTATAACCATGCACACCTATCGATCGGTAACAATGGGGTACAGTTTATAACCATGCACACCTATCGATCGGTAACAATGGGGTACAGTTTATAACCATGCACACCTATCGATCGGTAACAATGGGGTACAGTTTATAACCATGCACACATATCGATCGGTAACAATGGGGTACAGTTTATAACCATGCACACCTATCGATCGGTAACAATGGGGTACAGTCTATAACCATGCACACATATCGATAGGTAACAATGGGGTACAGTTTATAACCATGCACACATATCGATCGGTAACAATGGGGTACAGTTTGTAACCATGCACACATATCACCGTGCTATGGACACGATTCTAAAACGTCGATCGGAGGGTGTGATTGTATTGACAGAACTTGCATGTCTCATAATAAGGAAAGTGACTATTTTTGTCACGCGTGTGCTATATGTGCCGTATAAATTAAAACGAACCTTCTTTCCCGTTCTATGCTCACATTTCGGTAAACATGGGGTAGAGTTTATAACCGCACATATGCCCGTGCTATGGACACGATTCCAAACATGCTAACATTCTAATTAGTGATATTATTAATTCCCATGCGTCGCAAAGATGATCGCTATTAATATAATCATATGAGTAAGTTTAGATTAGATGTGTATTTATTACATGATCCGATATACCCATATTCAATTAATAGAGGATCTACAACGAGTCCCCAGTTTATAGCGGAATTTACAGAACGAGTTCAGTAAATTAGGTCTGGACCGAGCCTTTGGCGATGTCCAGACGTAATTTACTGGGCGAGTTTTGTAAATTCCGCTATAAACTAGGGACGAGTTGTAGATTCTATTTATTACATGATACAAAACCTCGACAAATCCTTAAATCAGCAAATGGGACACGAAACTAACATCGGCTTCTCTAAGGCATGCGATGATGTTTCACGTAACTATGTGTTGTTTGCCCGCGTAAAGAAATAGTCCCAGATAAATAAAGACTCTTTGGCGTATTTAATGGCATATATTTATTGACATAACTTTTCAAACTCTTCATTCGTTATAGTTTGTTGGGAAATATTGGTATCCATAGTATTTTGAGGCGTAGCTTACGTAAAGTAAACAGCCGACAAACCGGAAGTCAAAGGTCAACTGGTACTATTTCCTGTTATTAAACGAACGTTTAATATCACAATTTATAGAACGGGTTTATTGAATGGAATAAGTGCAGGATCATGTAATAAAACCCAATCTATAATAATGATATACAACGGCCATTGTATAACAGAAAATAGTGCCAGGTGTAGCCGAATTTATTATTGTTGCGCAAACGTGACATTTGACTTCCGGTTTGCCGTCTGTTTACAATCCGTACACTACGGACGAGGAATGAAGAAGAATCGGTGTCTGTGACTGATATTGATATAGTTTGAAACGTTATTTCATTAAATTTACGCCATTCAATACGTCAAAGAGTCTTATTTATTTGGCAATATTTCTTTACGAGGGAAAACAACGCACATTTACGCGAATCAGCACTTGTCCTCCAATCCCATTGTCTATAAAAATGTATGTATCATTTCCTATGTGTTATTGCATTTAGACAAATATATATGTTTAAACTAATCATCATCGCATGCCTTATAGAAGCCGCTGTTACTTTCACGTCCCATTTATTGATGTAAGAATGTTTTACTTGGATCAAGTAATAAATATAATCTACAACTCGTCACCAGTTTGTAGCGAAATTTACAAAACTCGTCCAGTGAATTAGGTCTGGATCTAGCCAAAGGCTCGGTCCAGACCTAATTTACTGGACTTGTTCTATAAATTTCGCTATAAAATGAAGACTTATTGTAAATCATCAATATATTATACTGAGTCTGTAATCGTAATTTGGTTTCACAGCAAATGAGAGGTTACTTGGTGAAAAACGCAGTTTAAACATATTAGTTTGTGTTCTCCTAACTTCTCTCAGAGTCAATACCAGATCAGCTTTCACGAATAAACACCATCTTTTGTCAAACTAATGATAAGTAACCGACAAGTTAATTCTTTGTTTGATTTATAAATCGTACATATGTACTGCCAAATATTAAATCGTACATATGTACTGCCAAATATTAAATCGTACATATGTACTGCCAAATATTAAATCGTACATATGTACTGCCAAATATTAAATCGTACATATGTACTGCCAAATATTAAATCGTACATATGTACTGCCAAATATTAAATCGTACATATGTACTGCCAAATATTAAATCGTAATATGCTGTAGGTGAGAAAATTCAAAACATTCTCCCCTCTCACAATTTCACAAATGCCATATTTATGTAAGGGATTATCTTGTTCAAATGGTGTGCCATAACATGACATAATACACGTATAAGACGCTCATTCATCTATTATGCATCCTTATGACTGAGGGATAAAACATGTCTCTGTCATTGGCAGTGCCATTATATCGGTAAAAACAATGGAGTAACTGTATCCACATGTGTCCACCGAGAAATAACGCTCGCAGCATCGAAAAACCTCCTAACGGAAGTTAATGTTGTGAGGTTCGGCATCTGCCAACATAGCTTGTTGGATATCATTGAAGCGCTTGTGTTCGTTGGTATGAATTTGTAACCTACAATATGACGAAGGAATTTACGGCGCGTTATTTGTGGTCAGAAACAATAAAAAACATCGGATTCCGTAATTATGTTTTCTCCGCTATTGATAACATGTGTGTAGAGTTCTGGGCTTCTGGCAGCTGTTGTGAACATGTTGTTTTCTGACCAGGAATAAATTTTATGCCAGAGTTTTACCACCCGACTTATTATTTGAAGACCATGTATCGGTGGTGATTCGCTGTTCTTTTATGTTCACATCCATGTAGCTCGATGTGGTTATACGTTTATTAAATACAATCTTATTTCTAATGCCCCGGTTCCATATTCCCGATTTTCTGTCCCGAATTAGTATATTCGGCACCAATTCGGGACCAGATCAAATCGGCAGCATTCGAGAGAATTCTGGACGAGTTTTATTCCAAAAGCCGCCGAACTGATGAAAAAATTTAATCGTCCCGAACATTGCCGAGTATTCCAGAATGCTTCCGAATGATAAAGAATTATCCCGAACTGATACCGAAATTTCGTGCGAGTAGCTGCCGAATTGCCCAGATTACTACCGACTTGTTGCCGAATATCCCGAATCAATGCCGAACTGGTACCGAATTGATGCCGAATAAATACCGAATTGGTATTCAATTGCTGCCGAACGTCCCGAATCGATGCCGAATTTTGCAGATACACCGGATCTCAGTATAAAAGCAGCCACACATGGCGAATTCGGGAATAAGCTACCGAATACTGCCGACTACTCCAGAATATCCACCCGAATATTGCCGAATACTGCCGACTACTCCCGAATAGGTGCCGAATTGCTCCCGAATTTCTCCCGATGATTGACAAATCGGGAGCGATTCGGCTTGGTTCCCGATAGTTTTGAACATTTCAAAACTGTCGGGAGCGGGCCCAGAATCGTCCCGAATCGACCCCGATAGCACCGATATCCCCGATCATGTTCGGGGGTAAAAATTCACTGTACCGACTCGTCCCGAACTTACTCCACGATTTTTGCAAAATTTTGATTCGGGAGACATTCGGGAACATTCGGGGTGGAAAATCGGGGATATGGAACCGGGGCTTAACAGAGAACAGTGTACCAAACTTATTCGACCAATAAACTTTACATTTTACGAAGACTAATTTGGGTATGACACTTCTAACCGTTTCTCAAGTTGGGCACGACCGGCAGTAGATTAGCACACTGTGAGTTTAAATTTTAGAATTGCTCTTAGCATCACTCCGAGTATCGTGAGTCTGTTTCTGCTAGAGAGGGTTGCGGACAAATATATCTGCATTATTGTTGTTGTTGCTGCTGCTGCGGTTATTTCTGTTGTTAATTGCATAATCGGTATGAGATATCAATCCACACCGCATGTTTTACTTGAAGTATACATTTACCAACTGAGGCAGGTTCCCGAAATGGGCGTGCAGTCCCTTTGTGCACTAGAGGCTTGCGGATCTTAGAAAGGCTCCCGGAGTGAAGTATTTTGATAGTTTAAGCATTTGGTTTTTAAAAAAAATTAATAAAACAATTAATAAAAAAACAAAAATTAATTTTTTTTTTTAAATGAACTCCTTGTTCAATTTATCATACATTTTGAATCAAAATATTTACAAAAAACTAACGCCGTTAAACTTATATAACAGGGATCCAGGGGTCTGGGAGAAAAATCGCGAGCAGACAGATAGGCAGACATATCTAACTATTTTATATGTATATACTATTTGACTACCCCTCCCCCCGTGCTTGCTGTATGCTGAAGTTCAGTCACATCCTTAATTTCTTTATTATTTGATCCAAATATCATTAAACGATATTGAGAAAAGAAGATAATCGTCGTCATCATTATCATAATAATCATCATCGTCGTCATTCTGATCATCATCTCTCTCCAACGTAAGCATCAATCGGCCGTGTATATTTTACCAGTATGATTTGATGAATCCATGCTTGTTGTATGTTCATCCACCTCACTCATCGCCCGTGTAGCAGACCCGAACCCTGTGGCGTTCAATATTAATAACGACAGCGTGCAATGAGAGATGCGCCATGCTCACACGCGTACGGTATAATGGCCCCGCTGGTACTCATAAAAACAAATAAACACAGCTGCTCGTTTAGGCCACGTGTTAAATGATATAGGTAAACCTTCCCCTCAATATTGATACAGAAGCTCCACAACATCTAAGATCTGAGATAAACTTTGATATTTCCTCCCCGGAGCTTTGTTAGCATGCTTCTATGAACATCCGTTACTTAGAACATATTTCAGTTTAATGTTATCATACTATCAGTTGGTAATTCCCATTTCGTGCGCTGGCTTCTGGGTTCAGATAGATGAACGCCGTGTTGTGATATATAATTCGCCTTCAATTTTCGCTAACAGTTTCTTTAGGAGCCTCGCAAATGGGGGTGTTTAAGTTTGTCATTTCTAAAATAAATTTGTGAGTATTACAATAGAAAATATGAACTGAGTTATGTCTACTTTTGTAAACATGTGCATGTATGTGTACCACTATTTTACCGGTATCTTATTATCGAATATGTTTATAAATGTAGTTTGGGGATAGCAAAAGTATATAACCTATATTGACCATGAACAAGTCCCCCGCAAATATATATTCCTAAGAGACGTGATGGATGGACCAGCAATGTAGGGTGTATACCTTCACATGCTAAACAAGATACATATATGCAGTGTATACATAAATATTTTTGAGTTGAGCATATTTACAGACCCCGCCAATTTCTTTAAGCCTTGGTAAGTTGGTCTGCAATTATTGACTGCAACTCTATATATAGTCGTACGAAATGTATGGGCAACACATTCTCCACATGCACTGTATAGTCTTCTTGCAAAGGTCAATGGTGTGGGAGTCAAGAATGGGATCCAGGGGTCTGGGAGAAAAGAAATGACCGTATGAATACATGTCCTTTCACTACATTGTTATAAATTATATTTCTTTATTATGTATGTATACATTTGACCATATTTGGTGTAAAAGTATAATAAATTGATTGATTGATTGATATTTCACTGGTAAGTAACAGTTTTGGAAATTTGAGGCATTTCATATTTTATACTTATTTTCATCCATGACATCATATATTGGAATGGTGTTATATATGTAATTCGTCATCAAACTTCTCGTGAGGGGTGCTGGTGATTCGCCATCTTATAAATTAACACATAGTTAAAGGCACGTGAGGCCTTAGTGGTAGAAAATATTCATATTTGTTCCAATCACCGTAAACAGAAAAACATTAAAACGCATACAGTTTCGTTCATATATACCATGACCATCGCGTAAACAGCATGTTATCATAAAGATTTACTATATTTTACCTAAGCAAGAGCCTGATTGTGTTACAGAAGACAGCACAATGCTGCTGGCTAATCTCACGCAAATGGAATAAACGCTCTTTATTCGTTCCATATCAGGAATTCACCAACAAAGAACGCTCTTTATGTTTACCATCATAATATAAACAAACACCAGAAAAGTAACTTTTTATGCCTTTGTTTACATAACAATGGTCAAATATATGACAATAACATACTGTTTATGCTATATTTCTTATTTGTATACGGACAAAGTCTGTCTACATTTTGTTGTTCTTTCTGTTTGTGGCGGTTTTTGACGGGTGGAAATATTTTCACAGGATACCCACCGCCAAGGCCAACCGTACCTTTAACCCTTTACCCAACAGAAGGGCCCTGTGCCAATGCATTCTCTTATATATGCGAGTCGACCATAGGTCGCCTCGCATATATAAGATAATGCATTGGCTTAACACATTAAAAATTATAAAATTGTTAAAGAATGTAAAAAAAATGGTAAAAAGTGTTAAAAAAAGATTTTTTTTAGGCCAATGCATTCTCTTATATATGCGAGGCGACCTATGGTCGACTCGCATATATAAGAGAATGCATTGGCACAGGGCATAACTGTAACTATCACAATGTGGTCAAGGAGCCGGTTCCAATGATATCCATATGTGTATGGTTCTATTGAGACAGACCGAAGATATTTTGGGCTGTTGAAGCTTTATTTGGCCGGTTTTGGCCGGTTTGTTGGGTAAAGGGTTAATATAGGACATATATGTGTCATGCATCCCCGAAAATATTTCCAATATTGCGTTGGTATATTTGTTTGCATGTTCTACCTGTCGAACGTACATCTATTACCAATGACGTGCATTTCGTGGCACCAGAATTAGGTACATGTATATATTGTACGTAATCTTGATGTGCAGGTATGTCCAGTTTAGCTCACATCACAAGGCTGACCCTTACATACATTTAACAAGGCCAAAATGTCGACAAATTGTGTAAACATCTTAACAATATATACTGAAATAAAGTTGCACATAATTTATGTTCTTCTAAGGCCTCGTGCATTCATTGAGAATACGACTTTAAAGATTCTTGAGTTTGTCCCAGATACCAGGCAAAGACCGCCGGTAAACGAGCATTCTTTTCTCAAGTGTAATGTACAACATAATTTTCGGATAGCGTGATGATCAAAGGATTAATGCCAACTCATCATTTATAAGCGCTATCTTCTGAGATTCCTCAGCACGACGGCATAACCGATAAACGGCCTGATTAGAGCACTGTGGCGTATCTGCTCTTCCGCGAACCACTCTACGTACTGTGTCTCAAGTCGAGAAGTACTTTGATATACAAGCATTAATCTATGTAGGAATTAATGTGAAGCAACATTCGCGAAGGGTCAGCTTCTTAAAAAAAATTATTCATCAAAACATTAATTCATCCCAGATGTGTTTGGTAAAACGACGAATATCTTCATTATACGCCTGCGTAATTTGGATCCTTCTGATTCTGGCTTCCAGAGCACAACTCAGATTAATATCTAAACTATTCAACCCCTACGCCATATCATTTAATATCAATTACGTTGAAAGTTGTTTTATGGCAAATTTTATATCACTCTTTAAGCATACATTCACATTAGTCTGGCAACAATCTCACCGTGGATGAACTTTGGAAGGCATTACTATATATATTTTCAAAACATATCACCATGTAAATAAGTTCAGCTGGCGACAAGGCCGCCTTGTTAACCAATGCCTTTCATACGATTTCTCCATAAGTCGTTAAAACATGTAACCCAATCGCAATCTGTATGTTAGATAGATAGATAGATTTATTCAGCAAAAGACGCCCCATTATAGGGACAGGTTGCCATGTATAATAATATTAACAGTGTATCATGTGACATCATACAATATATTGACATTACATACATTGAATAATAGTGATAATAGCATAATATATGTATATATATATTCATTAATTGCGTATATTCTTATCTGTAGAGTGAGTTATGTTCCATGATTCAACACATGTAATTTGTCTATTTTACTGTGATCTGGCCTCGAATAACCGCTTGACTACGTTGCAGATTTGGGAGCATATTTGAGCTGAGTCATTGGCTAATATATGTGTGAGTTGGTCCAATCTACTCATCAATCGAAAATTGATAAAATTGTCATCCATAATTTTAATGAGTTCATTCCGTATAGGAAGAAATGTTGGACAATCAATTAGGAAATGCCTCTCATCGTCGATAGCTTCTTCATTACACAAAACACATAATCTTCTGGCTAAAGGAATCGGTGGTTGGGCGTGACGACCCTTTTCAATGGCAAGAGAATGATTACTTATTCTTAGACGTGTAAATGCTGAGCGGTCAGCTAGCGACGCTGTATTTAAAAGATAAGGTTCTAGGACAATATCTCTTTTAAAAAGTCGATATGTTCTTAATTTATTTTTACCAGATTTTGAAACACCATCGCGCATACTTGTTCTGAAGTTTTCAGTTTGATTTTCACGAAGCTGGCGTTTAAATGACTTTAGAAGCTTGTTAATTAGAGGCTTGTTGTTAGTAATGTCGGAGGGTATAGTCAAGCCAAATGACTCCAGACTTTTGAATATCGAATTCCCAGCTACCCCGCTGCGCTGTTCGCGCATTGCATCACTTAATATGCCACTCGTACATCTGGATGAGATTTTAACCGCATATGAAGCCATTCTACATAAAGCGTCAATATATAACGGATAGCTCCCTAATTCAGCTCTGACTGCATTGTTTGAAGCGTATTTACCGACTCCAAGTATTTGTTTGCAATGTGTGATATGAAGTTTCTCACACGGATAACGTTCGTGATTTTTTATTGTTAATTCACTTGCCCATAATTCACTGCCATATAGAAGTATAGGCTTGATTAACTTATCAAACAGTTTAAGGGAAGTTTTTAGAGGGAGGGGCGCTTTATTTGCACACGCACGAGATATTGAATAAAGTGCTTTTCGTCCTTTGCCACTCAAATTATTTACGGCCTGCGTGAATTTTCCTGTGCTGGAAAACGTCATTCCGAGATAGGTATATTCGTTAACCAGATCCAAGGGATTATCTTCAAGGAAAAACTGAGGGTGAACTTTTGGATTCCTCGTTCTGAAAATCAAGCATTTCGTCTTCTCCGTGTTTATTGACAGGGCATTTTGTCGCGTGAAGGACTGGAGTTTGTCTAGACATCGCTGAAGTCCTTCTGGACTCTCAGAGACCAAAACTAAGTCATCTGCGAAGAGCAAATGATTGAGCGCGCTAGATCCAATACGTAACGGTTCACATTTATCATCGAACATGTCCTTAATGTCATCAATGAATATTTTAAATAGTAAGGGCGATAATATACATCCTTGGCGTACTCCAATTGTGGAGAGATGTGAAGGACCGACACCTTTACTTGTATTTGTGCTATAAAGGCTTGACTGGTATAGTGATTTTAATATTTCCAATGAAAATCCTGAAATGCCAGCTGATTCCATTTTTCTAAAAAGAATTTGTCGATTAACAGTATCAAAAGCTTTCCTAAAATCGACAAATGTTGCATAGACAGGTTTCTTAGAGGATTTATATTTCTGTATTGACGCATGTAGGACAAAGGCGCTGTCGACTGTACTTTTGCCAGTACTAAAGCCGAATTGGTTTTCGCTGATTATGTTGTTAGCTGATTATGTTATGTCAAGGCTATTGAAACTCAAGCTGTTACTCAAGCCAGTTCTTACTCTATACTATATAAACGTCCGGTCTGGTCTGGTCATCCGTCGTTCGTTGGTCTGCCGGCACATGAATTCACACACATCCACTCCTCTGCATGATATTTGACATCAAATTGTACACTCATGTATAATTGCCAAACAATTGTGCCGGCGATATTTATTTTTTAATATATAAGGTTCTTAACTTTTCTTGTCTCTTGGGCACTTCAAATAATATGTTATATAGCGACAGTTGAACTTGCATTTTAAGATTCGATTGCATCACCAAGATATATTATTTCCCTCACATTGTGACTCCCATTGTTCAGACAGGCTTGAAAATAAATTCTCAAATCTGGGTTTCCATTAATTGGTGATGGTTGGTTTGTTAATTGGGGTGGTCGTTTCTGTTGTTTGCTCACATCAAAACGGCGTCAGTTTGGTGGCCAAACAACACACTCATTATGGTCCAGAATCTAGACGAGCTGGTAACATATTTATAGTGCTCATGTTGGATGGTGGTTAGATGTACCTGGTTACGATTTGTGGCCTTTGTAACCCTCTGAATGATTTAGTAGATAGTTCCGGCTATTTACGAGTCTCTGGTTCCGTTGAGAGGTGTTCTCTACGAGCTTAGGTGATGCTTATAGCGCTGAGTAATGGGGATAATTACCCCGCAAATGTCAGAACAAAGGGCTTTAGTCGTTAGAAATGAGAATTTATTAGGTCTTCAGTGAATAATACAGAAGCCCACCAAAATTGCAACCGTTTGTTCGAGAACGATTTCGAAGTTTTCAGCTTTGATTTGAAACTTAATTTTTCTACAAAATGTAGATTCTTCCACATTTGAAACCCTTTGTGGTTGGTGTAACAAGCATTTCAGTTGTCGGCTGGTCTCATTGTATTCTCTACGATGTATCGTAATGTCAACTAACCTATAGCGCATTGCTTTTATTTTTGGGGTCGCTGTTATATCGTATTAAAATGCTGAAACGACCATACCGTAGTGGACAACATTTGGTGTTGTGGATCTTGCCTATTAGTGCCTCAGTCTTGTTCATTGCTACCGACAGGTTAATTAACGGGATAGCGTTAATTTGGTTTATATAATATGTCAACCTAGTGACATATACGTTCAACTCTGAAATCGTCAAGTAGCAATGATCCCTTCACCGAGTTGTGACCATTGGACAAATCGACACATATCGTGTTCGCATCTTCGTCAAACAGCGCGCAGAAACCTGGTTAGCATATCTGATCATCGAAACGCCGACTAAATATGTTGGTTGTCATAACTGGTGCGGTAATGATGATGTTAAGCGAATTTACTGCATAATGACTTGCATAAACAAATTTAGTCCAAGTCTTCTTGTACTAAAACCAGCTAAGATATTGGGATGGCGATGCTGGCGTTTAGTCCAAGACCGCCCTATATGCTCGCTTATGACACGGCTTAAGCGTTAGTGACCCGCTCAAATAAAACCACAATTATATGAAATAAAATATCACAATTGCGACAATAAACGGATATTTTCCGCAGAAGACATGCTATTTTATCTGAAACCCACATCGGTTGTGAATTGAAAGCGGTAATTTAATGTGAAAAGAGACATTTGCCGCAGTGTTTACATATTTTTTAAAGTATGCGAACTCAGTTGACCTTGCGAACTGCGTTCGGCATTTTCCGGTGAAAATATTCCGTAGATTTTCAATCAACCACGCACGATGAATTCTACATAGTAATCCGTAATTATACGTGACAATAAATAAATAAATACATAGATTAAATAAATATTGAAGATATAAATGTAATACATTAAATAAATTACAGGAATTACAACCATCTCACAGTTTAAAACAGTGTAAACACAATGAGCATTAGAATATCATGGGGGCCGCCATTTTGTTTGTATCGAAATTCGTCTCGGCCAAAACAAACACCGGACAATGCCGAAGTTCTTCGGAACCTGAGTTCGGCTCTCAGTTAAGTAAACAAACAGAAAAAACAACGATGTTTGTGGCAATCAACCGGAATATTCTATGTGTAATTTAACATTAAAGTTAGATTATTATACACCATTATGACCATTAGATGTAAGCCTTTCCGATGTATATAGCATCATGTATTGATTTGCTAGGTAAATCGAGTAAAATACACCACAAATTCCCGCCACAGATCGTGGGCGTAACTCATGTGGTAGGATTGGTATGCAAGCGGGCTTGGACTAAACGCCAGCATCGCCATCCCAATATCTTAGCTGGTTTTAGTACAAGAAGACTTGGACTAAAACAAATTATGATATGGTCAATATGGTCGCCACTTATCCGCTGTCTCGATATGAAGATTTACATCTATATATTCCACCCTTCAGAGGGTTTGCATCACGCTAACGCGTGTTTTGCATCACAGAGAGTTTATCGTTGCAATGATTATCTTCCTACGAGAATTTATTGTCTTATCTCTCTCGGCGGTAGGTTGTGCAGCATCCCGTTACCAATTATCGTGATTCTAATCGCCCCAGATGATTACATGCAGACGACTCCGTTTCACAGCGTCCCATTAAAATGGTTCCCGTGCACTATAGGATTTGTAAACACTCCAAAGACATAAAGATGGCCAGAGACCCAAACATAAACATCGAGAAGTCCAGAAACCTCAGCCATTATAATTTGATTTTCAGGTAACAGTGCAGGCTGTCCCATTAAAATTGTCTGGTGATTTAGGATTTTTAATCACTCTAAATACTCAGATCAGAGACCCAAACATAAATATCGTACTTGAAGTCCCGAAACATCATCCATAAGCGAGATCACTGGGTCGCGGTCGTATTGGATTCATACAGCTCCGTTCCGTGGTTTCAGAGATTCTTCCAGCCCGGTTCCGTGGTTTTAGTGCTAATGGTCAAAGTTTTGGAGTAGCATGTCCATATATGGAGCTTTTGAATTATTTATGACTTCCATATATGGAATTATAATCCAAAACTTTGACATGTAGCACTAAAACCACGGAACCGGACCTGGTGGATCCAATATGGCCGCGAGTTACTGACAGGGCGTATTATGATTTGATCTTCAGATAACAATGCAGACTGTTCTATTAAAATGGTTTGATGCATCAGGATTTGTAAACACTCTAAAGACTGAAGCGCAACCCAAACGTCTTGAAACACCAGCCAATACAAACTGATTTCCAGTTAACACAGAATGTAAAATCATATCAATGGCTGTAATATATACAATACGCGAACTATCGTTGTCCACAGAAAACATAATTTCAGATAATAATGCAGTACATTTGTAAAGTCGAGTAACCCCAGGCTTTACCACTTGATTTTCAAATAACATAGACGTACATGTATATAACATATACTGAAATGCACGAAATATTGTCCGCATGCAACCGAAATTAGGACAATTTCAGCTACGTCAGCATTACTTAGATATATGCCGAGTAAAGTAGAAAAAATGTAATGCACGCCTCACACATGTGTACTATATAATAGTGTGATAGTATATATCATACATTTGTGTATTTTGCTCTTCTTTCGTTTGCAGACTATACTTACAATCAGAACATTGATATCGTGTCACCTTTTTATCATTGCTGTGGTTTGCGTGCAATATATACACAATTTATTACTCATCATGTCTGCTCCGTGATAGCATTTCTCGTTCATTATGTGCAATTTTACGAGACCCCGAGCGTATTTAGTTCCCAGATCTTCTTATGATTATGCATCCATGGTATTTTATAGGATGTTTGTTGATGAATGTTTAGAATACCTGGCCAGTTCACAAGGGAGACACACGATAAAACTATCAGTTTCTTTTGAGATGCCAAAAACAACATCTTCAAGGGCATAACATGCCACGATATCGCTCATTTTTACAAATTTTCTTTGAATATGCCAGCGAAGGTGATTTATTCCCAGTTCCCCACGCGCATGCATGCCGTTCCACGTTAAATAATTAGATATCATTAATGACGTTTAAACGCTGTGTAGACGAAAACATTTCTTTGATTATGATTTCACTTAATGATTCAATCATCCAAATTTTACACCCACCATAATTTAAAAGCTATCATTGAAATTCCACGGGCTTAAGGAACGCGCGCGGGTCTACCGGGGTTACCTCCCTCCCAAATAACTCTTGCACTCACAATCCCACGTGCATCGTAATTTGGCAGAACTTATAATTATCAAGAAAACAATCTGAAATTATTAAACTGTTACATAGATGAAATTTTAAATATGATCTATCTCTTACTGACAACACTTACCATACATGTAGCAATACAAATAATTGTATGAAACTCGTTTGAGTTCACACTTTCATTGTTGTTCTCAAAATAAACACATGTGATATTACAACCTTTTCTCCTCTACATGTTTTAGAAGATAGACTTTAACTCCAAAATGTAGTAATGTTCTAATTTATAGCCACAATTTCTGTCCCAGTTTTTGGAAAATAATATTGAAAAAATTGTTTCTGATATAAGTCACAGAAGGTCCTGTTGACTTCGGGTTGATAGAAGTAATTGATTCCCGTCAATAAAACAATGTATGTACCTATATCATGATTGGTGTGGACAGCTCCTTTGTTTGCGGTGCCAGTGTCTGATTAGGTCCATAGTCAATCATGAATATTTTATCCATGCATAAAGATAGTCACAGTACTAATTAAGTAAATTCACTTTTATTCCTCACCCATGAAAGTAGAATTCCCATATGTATACTATAAAAAACGTGACCATAATGGCAATAATATCAAAAAAATAAAATATGGTGATATAACGGTCGCAATTCTGGAATAATTCCCTTCAGTTTGACATATGGATCAATCACGCACATCTATATATACCCACATGGAGTATATCTCCGAAACCACATTGGCTCTATACAGGAAACCTTCTTTGCCACAAAATGTTGATTGTAATTATTGACACTGAAGGACAAATCTGTGACAGAGTTTTCAGCACACAATACTTCAATGAGCAGGCAGGCATGTCAGGTTTGTGACAAACATGACATGCCTGCTCATTGAAATACAACAAACAAGAGTGTTGTAAAGTGGGATCATTATGGCGGATTAAGCTCATACACTGTGAATGATAGACATCCAGATTTGTTTCAAATGTCAGTTAGAAATATCAGGAAATATCTAAATTGTTAAGTCAAACGGACTATGACTTTGACTATGACCAGTGTTATGACTTTATGGCATCCTCTTGCAGTATAAGGAAAATATTATTTGTATTTCCTTCCTGTGCTGCATTTTTCCTTTGTAGAATACGACCTGCACCGTTTAAATTGTTGTTCATTGACTGGACCCCCCCCCCCCCCCCCCCGCTATTAGGAATGATCCGTGCATTATTCCCTTCATAAACTGGATTTCCCTTTGTGCTATTCGGATTGCACCGTTTATTATTTTCTTCGTCTGTTGGATTCAGTTTTCACCATGGGACATGCACCGTTTAGTATTTTCTTCATTAGCTGGATTCACCTGAAAGAATGGCTCAGTTTTAGCAAATGGAATGCCCCTTGGATTATTATGTCATCTGAGACCTGCACCAGGTGCATTCACTGCAATGATCTGGCGTCAAAGCGTCGTCCTCCAGATGTGAGTCTGATTGCTCTTTACGTGCCGGAGTATGACTGGAATTCACGCATCTACCAGCGATTGGCAGTATGTTACACTAATCAAAGAAGGTTTTTTTTTACCGATGCCAACGTTCTCCAGATGTTGATCTCATCGACATTAGTGTTATGTTTTCTTCAGGTAAAGGCTGAGCATAAAATACTAATCATTCGTGCTTGTTGTGGCCTGACGTTAGTTTCTTACTCATGTAAGTTTACAAACATTGGGATTAATAAGTTAACTACATTCGTTCGTTGATTGGCAAAACTTATTGTCACACCTGTCTGATTCAACCTACAATCCGAGGTTTTGGGACGAACTATATTTGATCCAGGTGTTATGATACCTCGCTAATCCACAACATATTCTTTTGAATAGGCAAATTCTCAGCAGAATTCAGCGAGATTCGAGTGTTGATGGATGTGTATGATCTCATGGCGGTTTGAATTGGATATACTAAATTGGGCCACTGGAGTTTTAATATATTCTAATTGTTCTTTCGAGTTGATATTGGATTATTTGCGGATAAAACACACATCACTCGAACACATCCGCATGTCATGTATCGGTAGAGTTCTATTACTAACTAAAAGGCATATCGACTGACATTGCCATTCGCTGAAATTCCTCTGTTTTTCATGTTTGCATTACGACTTCTGTAAGAATTTTGCTCAAATCGTATTGCACTCCACCTATATGTGCACACACAATGTTGCTCAAACTTCAGTATATATGTGGACGGTATATATATTTACACGTGCAAATTCATGCCACACGGAATGCACTTTATATATAGCTCGCCAAACAACCACACATAATTATGCTTTTGAGTATCCGAAGAAACTACAATGTTTTGACCACTCATGCCTCGATCCAGATTACGGAAACCCTCATGGCATCATACGTAGTTCTAGTCTTGCAGAATCGTCACATTCATTTAGTCTCATACGAAATCCACACTTAGTGTTGTACATGTTTATAGCTCATGATCACCAACAGCTTTGGTCTGCTTTCAGGTCGGCTCTAACCAAGCTGGTATGTGGCCTGTACGCCCTGTTCCTCATATCTCTGGGAATCGTGTTCTCACTGGCCGATGCCCTTACAGCCACAGAACGGGAACATAAGTATTATCTGGAGGTAAGTTACACCTATAAATAATGGTTAATTGGAAGTCTTTATATATGCAACATATATGGATGACCACGTTGAATGAATGAATGATGCTTTAATCTCAGCCGTTTTTACATGGGACATGCAATGCATGCCACACTGGCACAGGAAGTCACTCACTATATAATTGACTTATGTGTAGATTCAGAATGCTCTACATTTACGTACTTGTTTGGAAGATATACTCGTTTCGCTCCCATTAATCCCAAGCTAATCATGCAATATTTTGTAATTTGTTCTCTTGCGTGTACACCATGACCGACATCATATACATATGTATAGTCCCTGTGTACCTCACAACTCTAATCACACGCTCTTGTGAGTGTTCTCAAGCGCGATAATGGGCAAGTGCCAATTGTTGAAATACAACGTTTTTCTTTTTAGGGTTTCCTGTTATATCTATACCTCATCTCGCTATTGTTCCTGATTTATTTCCAACTCGCCCTCTTGCGGGGAGTGAGCTCGAAGGGAGGCAACTATGACACGAATCTTCGGGTCACTGTCCGGCGAAGCACGGAAAATATCAACACGATGCCGGGTTCACCACAGCTTGATCTCAAGAGACTGGAGAATCTCGAGAAGGGACAAGACAAACCTGCCGAGCAGATGTCAATCACCACGGACATCACCAACAACATGGAGTTACCCCAAGACGGCAGCGTTGCGCATGTCGGAGAAGGCATCAATTTCTACCTCCGACTGGGTGCTTTAGGTGAGTATATCCAGTGATATTGTAAACAATATCACTGGTATATCGAATAACTTATGCATATTTCTATACATTGACCACTGGTGTTGTTATGGACAACTTCCCGACTACGTTTTGATAGTTTCACAGTTTTGAAGACATTGAGTGGGCGTCAATGCGCTGCAAGTCCATTGCAACCATGGCAGACGACAGCTTACTAGCATATAGCAATGTTCATTTACTAAGCATCTGTATCAACTTTCAGATGCAAGTCTAATAACCAATTGTAGTTTCACATATATGTGTTCGAAGTAGAAACTAAGACTCTTATCGTCGAATTTCGCGTTATGTTAAGACATTATTCCAATTCAACCAACCACCCGATTCGTAGTATATAACATGAACCAACCAGCTCCACCGATGAATATATATTTTGGGACTTCTAGCGTCAAGCAACGAGACTATATATATAAATATACGGGTTTCCCGTCCATGGAAGGACGTTACATTGTACAGATATCTAAATTATTCCCATACATGCACTTATCCCACCCACACCGGCTTCACGGAATTACTCCTGTTTGATAGATAGCGTTATGTCACTTGATGTTTCTATCTGCTACACATATATATATCCATGGACCTAGGCTATAGTACATGGCACATTTCATGCAGAAAGAATACAACCGTCAAATGCAGCCTGACTGTTATTCCGCATGTCCATAATTATATATAGCAAAACCCTGGTACCGATACTGGTTTACAAACAGTGAACACGTGCATGTTGTGTCAATCTGGCCCATATATACATGCGTTTATTCATAACAATACCGCTCAACCCAGGTATATACACGCTATACAAATAGACACATTGGGCGCCCAGCTAGGAGCAATCCTAATAGATAAACATCCCAATCAGTCCAGTAAATCCAGATAATATTGGACGGCCACACGTTGATTCCCACAAACGTGTTTCCGTTTACGTACCGTCGACTTTAATTCTTAGTGACTGCTGACATGTGCGCGGCATTAGAGCGCGTGTTTATATTCATACGTACCTGAGTTCAAACTGAAATTTGAAACACAGATCGAGAAACACGATACCAAAACATAGCTACCTTTAGTAAATGTGATAAGTTGGTACGTATGTAATTTCGCTAGCAAACGGTTTCCAATCTCGATGCACCTAGATGCATGTTCGAAGGAAGTGTTCTGAATTTCTGTACCAGGACATGTTTGCTTCTTACAGACGGTCTCCAATGTATACGTGCATTTGCATGGTTTGCCCTGAATCCCAGTGGAAATAAACTTTGTATTGCCTTTTGTCCCTCACTGAAATTGACAGCAGCGTGAAATGGTCACACATGGTGAAAGCCACATAAAAGTACCAACTAATGGACCAACGGATCAGAACATGGTCGCTGACCTTCTTGCAGACCTGCTCTGAGTTCATCCTAAAATAGCTCCGATATCAGCCTTCGGTACCGTAGAGGAATGCATACCTAATATATTCTATGTTCTTGAAGATGTATTCAGGTGTCCATGCTTATTTTTTCCGAAACGTGTTTTACTTTTGATTTAGATTCCAGAGTAAACAATATTAAACATGTTTGAAATGAGAAATGTTACATGAAAGACGCTAATTGGTTTCATATTGAGTTTTCTGTGCATTTATTTCATATTATTTCGATGTTTTAGACGGACGAAAAAATATGTTATTTAAAGGTCAAATTTATATGTCATATTTGGTTTTCAACTTGTTTGTCAACATAACAAAGCAGAAATGATGTTGATTAAATATTTTATCTTGTTGTTGTTGTAACTGGAGGTATGGAACCCTGAATACATTTTAAGAAGCTCTAAAAAAAAGTAGATATACAGTTTTGTAATTGTAGACAAATGGAAAGAGCATTCCATTTCCATGCGCTTCATTTCACAAAATATCCAAGATATGTCGGTAGTATGATCTAGACTGACCATAACCACCTGCATGTGATGTCTGTCGTAAAGGATAATAATTACTATAACATCAAAGCAGCAAAATTATGTAACAACAAACACGGTTTCAAGTGCAAACCTGTCTTATCCCCTCTAATCTCGGTGGTGGTAATTCCGATCAAAGCGAAAGAGATTAACTATAAACATGTACTGCCATAATACAGTTTTGAAGCCACTCACCGAAGCTCTTGCTCGTGGATCCGCGAGTTGCTATCAGTATAGTCGGTTGAACTCAAAATGAGAACTGGTAAAAGAATCTCCCAGGCTGTGTGAACTGGCCTATAATTATATGATGCCTAGCAAACTCAATACAGAGTTATCTCCGTCGCTCCGCTGAGATATCACTGCCATAAAGACATTTTGATTTTTTACGTGTTCTTAGTTCTTATGTTTTAGGATTAAAATTGTCTACGTCTGGCTCAGTCTATATTGTTCTTATCAATACCGAAATAATTGCCATTATTGCAAACCTTTGGTGGTCAAAATAAGATAATAGGTGACTAAATATAGTTCCGACGATATGTAAAAATAGATGTATCTGTCCGCACTTGAAGTACCATCCTTGTGGCAGTGCTATATCGCATTGCTAACGTAGAGGGCGCTGCATGGAGTTTGAATTGGTCTGAAAACATGCAGCACACAGATTGCGAGGCAGAGTTCTGTCCCCTTGCTACGGTGGTCAGATCACCGCCATCGCGTAGTGAATGTTTTCTTTTCTCACATTGTTTTTACTAAAAACTTTTGTCTGTTTACAATTTATTCTGTTATTCTGAAAACTAAGCTGTTCATGTTCAATTTTGTAAATTGGCACGATCAGATCAAATTACTCTTAAATTGTCCGATATATATTGTAATGCAAAAATAGTCCGCCCGCCAACTCGTACGACGATTAGCCATATGTAATTACTTATATAGCCCGTCTGTGTTACACTAAATCCTGTTCGGTGATTGGTCAACTGCCAATTTGGTCACCCGTTTAAGGGTACGTTTACATAGCTGTAGATATGTATACAGTTCTACACGCATACTATAGTGTAAACGGGTTGATATAGAAATGCACACAGAAAGAAAACGGTATTCGTTCGTGTGAGCAAAAATCGTATCCGTTATAAGTCACGATCAACGCCGAGGCATTGCGACAGGCCAATCTGATTTGATTAAGTGTTACTCGGGCTTGTGCTTAATCGTTCTTTGTCATTTCAACTCATGTATTTCACACTGTGTAAGCGAGAACATGTGTGCTGATGCATGTGACGACAAAGTACTTAAAGAAAAGTGTTTACTATACAGTATATCTTATTAATGTTTGTTCTTCTTGGAGTTTGGTAATACCTTATATAGTACACTCAGTGAACAACAGGGCGACCGCAAAAGCATAACATAACCATTATCAACTCGTGTAAGAATAAACTGCTTTGGTCTGCTGATTGTTGATTTTTTTTGGTCTGGACTAAACTGAGACGACTCATAGCTAATTGTCAATTACCAGAGTACTGATGAGCGCGCGTCCACTATCAGTAATCGTGTTGTGATCACAGCAATCTGTGACACGTGACTTCACACAAATCTGTATACAGATCTACAGCAATGTAAACACACCCTAATACCCCAATAGCACACAGACCGCATCACGAACATGGAGTCACAAATTGTTGACATAATCTGACCTAATCACTAAAGGCGGTCAGCAGAATAATTGGGCATGCTTTTCAAAGATCCACCGAATTGCATCTTAATTTTCTGCGTGTGCTAGTCTCAAATTATCGATGGATTTTGTGAACATAAATAAGAATACACTCAGCTTTTTATGAGAATATATCATCAAAATCTATATAAATATAAGAAATGAATGTGTGTGTTATTGGGGGATACGGCGTTGTGGGCACATGTATATATAGTAAGAACAGCTACGATATCACCATAAACACATACCCACTACATTCATTTCTTAAATAAAACATGTTTCTGAAACTAGTTTGTTAGACCTTCTGCTTATCGCTGAATCAATTAAACTTGTAGAACATTTTGTCTTTTGTGTACTTATGTTGATTAAGCTTGAATCAAAAATAGTTATCATCAGTTAGACACGGAAACGTGATACGACACATGTTACACGTGGTGACAGTCATTGTTATGGAATTTCCTATTCCAATAGCTGGCTCAGTTCTAATTAAAATTATACTCTCTAACAAGCTCTAATTTTAATTAACGCCACCGGTGTATGAGTCAATATCAATTTTGGTCAAAATTACAGATATGCCACATGGCATTTTTTTAGTTCCGATAATGGGGAAAGTTGTTGTCATTTCGAGATATATAGCTATTGTACTGGAAGAAACGACTGATGTTCGAGCTTAAACATCCAGCACTGATATTTTATGATGCTATGAATGGTGGATGTCTGGAAATTATGTCTCTTCTGTAACAGTATTGTCATCTGGTATATCATTTTTCAGAATAGAGATATTGGAGTACTTTTTGATCCGAATTGAGTATTGACCGGTAAAGCATAGATCGAGAAAACATTTACCCTTTGTATAGCTGGTTTTCGATGGGGACCACAATGGAACTCATTTTTCTCAGAAAAATTTAATTTCAACACAACAGTAAACTTTATTAAATCAAGATAATCAAATGTCACACACTTTCTAACATAATATTGAATTGGACACTCCTTGTCCATCAAATATTGAACAAAACTGGAATTGAAATATATAACGTTTCATTTATAGATGACAAAATAATATGTGTTACACGACGGACTTCAGCGCAACACGAAAGACACATATTGCTACGGGGTGGACAATATCTGATAAATTTCTGTATAAAAGCCATTTCGAAGTCCAGAGTTACGAAATATGCTAACAAGATGATAAAACCTGTTATTCATAAAGAAAATACAGCGACAAACTACACAATCAGGATATCTGACGTTTGGTATACGATGTAGGAATAGGCTTTGTTACAGTAAGGACCACAACGTTACACAACTGACACAGTCATATGCGAAATGTCATTTGTATACATATAGGTATCATAATCATGTGCTGGCATCAGTGCAAATTCAATATTATGGCGATTCTCGCGAGAATTCATGTCCCAAATACTTAATGATGTTTTCTGACGCGTATTTCTATATCAATATATGATGTGCGTTACAGTAAAGATTACACGATTGACAAATAAAGGCGCATAGCATATATACAGGCTATTATATAAAACGAGGTTCAATTTGTGGAATTTCTTTTCATAATAAATGCCCCACTGTTTTATTTTACACATTTAGTACACATATGGTATAATGAATATTGTTAACTGAATACCATCGTGTCTTGTGCTATAGTAAATAAATTGTCGTTACACGATAGACATTGGTTATAGTCGGGTGAACACTCTGTCCCTTGCTTTATCAAATGACATAACATGAACGTACACTAACATTCGTTTGTGTTTAAATATAATACAACTATGTGGTGAAGAGCTGCCCGCGTACTGGACAATATGTAAGGATAAAGAATGTTGTGTGTAGGTTAAACTATTGTGATAGATTCGAGTAGCGTACGTACGACAGGGATATGCTATGGGATTATCCGGATACATGTAAATTAGCACACATTGATAGTTTAATCCCTTTCGTATATACCTGTCTCGTTTAGCTTTGTGCTCGGTTGAGATAAATTAAAACAAGTGCATGTCCGTGTTTCATAAATATAAGTACATGTTCCTGGTGTTAGATAAGCTATCCCGATGCACGTTGCACGAACTCATCATTACAAGCATGAATTCCACCTTCATTATATTCACAGGTCCCCAGAACAAAAATTTACCACAATTTGTGTTCTGGGGACCTGTGATTATATTCACATATAAAAAAAGAGTATATTAGTGAGGTGAAGTAATGATAACTTTTAAAACAGTTTACTCATCGCCGAGTCCCACGCACATTCCCCAACAGCGAAATGTGAATGAGACCCCTCGATCAGTTGTAGATCTGGAATAAACGAGATCACTTCATCATAATTATACCAAGAAATGTCATTACATTTTTTCGGCCAGCAAAGCAGTTAGAATATTTAACGCAACACCTTGCTCAACCACCGTCTTCTTACATATCTGCTCGCCCCGTATTTCCGCGGCAACCTTGGTGCATGCTCGACTCATAATTCTTGCAATAATCGTGTTCAACCCAGCTTCCATCAACTATGTCCTCATCAACAACAGTCACATCGACGCGCACACCACTCTGATCACAACTTTCACTGACCACGCTACCTTGCTCGACCTCCTCACATATCTCCTCACCACCCACAACCACTTGGGCCAACGTAATGTTGCTCATTTGGGTCAACGTTGGGCCAACGACGACATATACAGAGCGTTGGCCCAACGTTGGGCCAACGTTGATATCCAG
Organism: Siphonodentalium dalli; assembly: GCA_032622095.1. NCBI lineage: Eukaryota > Metazoa > Mollusca > Scaphopoda > Gadilida > Siphonodentaliidae > Siphonodentalium > Siphonodentalium dalli. Next base: position 192,562,854 of record CP136065.1, on the reverse strand, counting down.
ACCACATGGTTGGCATAACGTTGGCCCAACGTTGGAAACGAAACCCTTTGGTTGGCATAACGTTGACCCAACGGAGGGACAACGTTGGGAACTCAAACTAAATTGGTTGGCATAACGTTGGGGAATTTTGTATTTTTTTTGTGGCATCCAATAATCCGTTCATAATTCAGTTACCACCTTCAGCCACCATGTCGCTATCTGATGCAAGTTTGTGAGAAACTACTATGCATGTCAATAAGTATTCTCCGCTATAACTTATATGTACGCCGTGCAAACATTCAGAACTTTTTGATTCCGAGAAAAATATTGGGAAAAATAATTAGTTTTACACAAAAGAGTAGTTTCTCACAAACGTAAACCTACCTCGGATAGCGACTCGATGACCGATGGCGGCATCTACAGAACGAACAAATCCTTGAATTCCAAATTAAAGAAACTGAATCCTTTATTTGCTCAAATAAAAAAATACAGCAGCAACACTGAACGAGAACCAGAACAAAGCGCGCAATAAGAAAAGCAGACGCCTGATCCGTTGTGTGCACGCGCGTATAGTTTGACGTCAGAGCTTTCTACGTCATCTACGTTGGCATTACGTTGGGCCAACGATATACCAACCGACACCATCCAACGTATTTTATGACATATCGTATCATATATTGTGTCAGCAATGATTGTACGTGTGTTTACGGAACATAAAGTATCGGCATATCGTTGAGATTTATATCACATGTATGTACGCTATATGTAATTGGACTGCCATGAGGCCGTTGTCGTTGACCCAACATTGGACCAACGTTATAATTCCAACTGTTGCATGGGAGGAATACCTTAATTGGGATCAACCAAGGGCCAACAACGTAAACCCAACCAATGTGATGTGTACAGTAAATTCCATTTTCGTGTTGGCGTTGGCCCAACGTTATACTTCCAACGGTTGGGAGGAATACGTTGGGCCAACCAAGGCCCAACCACACCAACCCAACCAATTTACTGCAGATAATTCCGTTAGCATGTTCGCGTTGGCACAACGTTGGCCAACGTTATATTTCCAACGGTTTGGAGGAATACGTTGGGCCAACCACGCCAACCCAACCAATTTACTGTATATAATTCCGTTGGCATGTTCGCGATGGCTCAACGTTGGGGGCCAACGTTATATTTCCAACGGTTGGGAGGAATACGTTGGGCCAACCCAACCAATTTACTGCAGATACTTACGTTGGCATGTACGCGTTGGCACAACGTTGGGCCAACGTTATATTTCCAACGGTTGGGAGGAATACGTTGGGCCAACCAATGGCCAACAACGTCAACCCAACCAAACCTAATGCCAACAGTGCCGACATTATGCCAACTTTGCCCCAACGTAGTCATGCTATCTGGGATGGCCATATTGTTTAAAAGACGTCCCCCTAACGCATAATCAACTCACAACGTATCAATATCCTTACTATAACATACATATATCCCTCGTGTAACACTAATTTCCAAAATTTAATACTAGAAAGGTTACTATTATCCAAACCAGAAAAATAGTTCGAGTTGAAAGACAAACATAACCAATTAAATATTATGTATATCGCGTGATATATTTCCGCTGCAAAGAAAAGAGAAAAAATTATTAAATGCCACAGGCATGTCCTCTGGATAACAATTGTTGTATTTACTGTAACGGCCACTCGATTTGAGTTAGATCGTACACGGAATAATGTTGCAACCGAAGGAATAACTAATAAAAAGTAACAGTCTCGTTATAATTGATGTTTTCTCCCGGCTATCATGGTTTCATAACAATCACATGAAATGCAAAATCGACTTACCACATAAGAACATCTTTAATGTAACATAAACATATCTTTCATGTAACGAAAATTCAAAACATCGACGCACGTAAATGATATTTTCCAAATCAAACACATTTTGTAATCTGAAAGAAGAACAAGACCCCAGTTACACCCTCTAGATATTTCAGCTTGGTGTTGCGTGTGTTCACGCACAAACAGCCTCTGCAAACAACAGCATTCCCCTTTCGTTACAGTATTGGTCTCTCCTGTAACGTTTTGGCCTGTTACAGCAGAGAATGTTACAGTAGAGATAGTACAGACCATTCTGGTCTCGGCATTCAATGAGTTCTCCTTCCAGTATGGCGAAAATAGGGAAGTATAAAATACACCACAGTGGCTTCGGAAACATTTATTTGAAATAAAATTATACATATGTTATAGCGAACAAACATGCGTTATTTAAAAGACGACTTTGAAAAGTACGCGAGGGGGTCAACCTACCTATTATATAATTGTGTTATCGCAAGTTGTTTTTTGATTCAGACGACATGCGTTTCCGATATTGTGACGTACACAGCATCACGGAGAACAAAATACGGAGATTATAAATATCAGGGATACGTCATTATGTCAAGTAAATAGCACTTCGTTACATGAGAGACAAAATGCTGAGGTACAAAGTTTCTGAGCAATTTTCACTTAGTTAAGTTCAATCTTGGGTGGTGTATATGTGACAGTAGTTTATATCAAGAACTAAACTAATGATATGCCAGAGGATTTTCTCGGTGGCATGTAGTTAATATATCGAAATTTCGATTTTAGCCTGTAAAATTTTCCTGGGGACAGGCCATTTTGGTCAAATCTGGCCATGAATGAGCCCATTACATACATATATACCCGAACATCACGCTTATTTGTGTGTGCATGTTATGACAGTGATAGAGATGCACACTGGAAACAATAGTTGGGATCCGCACGTTGCATTATGCACTCATCATCCACCGAGGACATAAATTTTGACCAAAATTGATATTGACTCGTATACTGTTGGCCAAATTTTAGAAAGACGTGGGCCGATGTCGGTTTTAGAAATAGATTGGGTCGCTTTAAAAGCTGCAGTGCTACCCCGAATGCGGTTATTTTGGGACGCGTTAAAGTTGTACTGCGACCCCAAATCCGATAAAAGCTGTAGTTGGAATGTCCAAGTTCGTGAAAGTTCTATTGACTATGCCGATGATTTGAGAAGCTTTATTGTTTTAGGATATTGTAGAAAGGCTAATCTGACCGTGTCAAATTGAGCTATAGCAATGGGATATAACGCAGGACAACACATTTCGGGTTTTCGTGGGGTGTGTATTCGCTGGATGTCTTATAGTTGCAGTATGTAACCATTATGACCGCGTTAATTGCTTTCGACGTTTAGGTATGAACAATGGCTGGGCCATGCACTCTTAGCGAGAATACAATACCTCCGATTTTTGATCCGCTGAGAAACCTGCAGTAATAAGCTGTAGTTTTTTGTGATAATTTGAAGGATTAGTTGTTTTAACGGAATTCTGAGGCAGTGCATTCATGTAACCAATATATTTTATATTATAATTTATATTTATGGCTAATAATATGATCTTGGTGGCGTTACCATTTCTGACTATGGTTTTCTTATTAGAACTGGTAATGGCTATGATCTGGCCAGCGTAGCGAGGGGACAAAACTCTGTCTTCAGTTTGGCAGCACACACGATAACGCTCGAGAACTGATGAGACCATTTTATTCATAAATATTCCAAAGAAGAGAACCTTCTGAATTGTAAAGTTTATTTAAGCTATCAGACTATATCATGTGTATTACCGGATGGGCAAACAAAATCTGTATGTTTGTCAGATAATTGGACGACAACATAAATGTTTGTAGACAACTCAAAGAAAGAGATATTTTTATCGAATAATAGTGCGCACAGTATCACGCCCCTCGCGTTTTAAGGTAACAACATTCGACAAAGTCAGCATGAATTGTATAGCTGCATCGCACATGTAATATTGCACAAAACGATGCACCACTGTCTATATCTCCCATGTAGACGGATTCCTATGTTTACCGAACAAAATACTGTTATTCTTTCCAAGCCAAGTATTATGCCTGGAGCTGAGCTATCAACTGGAATCTAATGAAAACAAACGCTGCTATTTTCTGACAAAGCTTTCTTGGAGATGGAGATTGGATGTTATTCTTTGCCCCTTGCTATCGGCTTATGTCGTCTCTCGCCGAGGTAGGCTGAGGTGAAGAGTCTGTCTGTGTGTAAACTTTGGGGTCAGGAACATTGAGCACTGAGTAAGGGCTCCAGTTGTTGTTTACCCTATCGTCTGAAGTAGCCAGTTTGGCTGGTATACTTGCTGTGACGGCAATCTGACGATTTGATCTTTTGATGCAAGAATATGTTGTCATTTCATCATTTATTCATCACGAATGTGCACTTGATTGTAGATAGATAAGATTTGTCCATATAGAAACATGCATATACGAAACACTACTTGTTCATGTTACATCATGTTTGGGCCAGGGATTAGCATAGAGGTATCAACTTGAGGAAACATTGTCCATGGTGTTGTCATTTCATCCTTTATTCACGCGAATGTGCACGTGATTCTAGATAAGATTTATCCATATAGAAACAGCATGCATATATGAAACATTACTGGTTCATGTTACATCAGGTTTCGGCCAGGGATTAGTATAGAGGTATCAAATTGAGGCAACATTGTATGTTGCATGCCATACCCTGACTGTTATGCGGATAAATTATAATGGAGGAAGTTCCATTAACACGTCTACCTCAGCCTTCCCTGCATGATATGATAAACGCCGTTAGTCAATATAAAACCAGCAAACGCCAATTTTGAAGTCCTTTTAATTACACAACCATGTGTCCAATAAATGAAGGAGGTGGTTTGGTCGAATGAAATCGAACTCTATATATCGTAACGCGTGTTTACCCGTTTGCTTTCATCCAAATAATCATCCCGTACAACATTTCTTCATCTTCTCGTTGCAGCATTCAGTTTGGGCAGCATCAGCCTAGACGGGTTCCACATCGCGTCATACTTCGAGAGCGACATCACCAAGGGATGCAGAAGCATGATCTTCATCCCAGTCTACGTAGCACACCTGCTGTTCACGTTCTTTCAGACATTCTTCCTGTTCAAGAACCACAAGGTATGTTAGTCTGTTAGTCTATCAGGACAGAATCTCGTCTTCATGCCGAGATAGTGGTGGATAAGGGATCTTGAAAAGACGCAATTTATGCAAGGTTCTTGTTTAATCCCATATGTAACCTACGATATTGATATGTGTGTCGGGCTTGATACACGTGTCATCATACCGAGATAGTGGTGGATAAGGGATTGTGCAAAGTTGCGATTAGGGTATCGCCATTCCCTTAAAATATTGAGATGCGAGCTGTGTTGGGTACATTAATCGCCCTTTCGTTCGGAAAACATTCAACAATATATAAGTAGTTTACCATCAAGTGACAGAAAGTGTATATTGCATACCCACTACTCAACGTATGAACATTATTCTCTGGTATGGGCTGTCAAATTTAATAGAACTAATTTGAATGTCAGTCTATGACAAAGGCTGCGTCTTGCTTCATTCACGATATCGAGAGACCGACAGTAATTTCTTGTCCAAATAGGCTCTATTAACTTCTATTCAGGATTCATCCACTCTGTTAACTGGTGTTCATGATTCACCCCTAAGTTAAATGGTATTCAGGATACACCCTCTATGTTAAATGTTATTCAGGATTCACCCCTCGGTTAACTGTGTGGTATCAGGATTCACTACTTTGTTAACTGTTATTCACGATTCACCCCCTCTGTTGATTGTTTGGATGATTCACCCCATCTGTTAAATGGTATTCAGGATTCACCCACTATGTTCACTGGTATTCGGGATTCACCCCATCTGTTAACTGGTATTCAGGATTCACCCCCTCTGTTAACTGGTATTCAGAATTCACCCCATCTGTTAACTGGTACGCCGGATTCATCCCCCCTGTTAAGTGGTATACAGGATTTAGAGGAGTGACATCCTTAGACCATTCAAACCCATGCAATAACAACTCACATAGCTTGTCAGTTGTATCGGCGACGACATGAAGGTAAGCTGTAAACTAACTCACCAAAGATCCTCCGGGAGATCAATAGTAATTCCAACAAAAAAAAACCACCAGGACTGTGGTCCTATGCTATTACCCCTTTACCCAACAGAACGGCCCTGTGCCAATGCATTCTCTTATATATGCGAGTCGACCATAGGTCGCCTCGCATATATAAGAGAATGCATTGGCTTAACACATTAAAAATTATAAAATTGTTAAAGAATGTAAGAAAAATGGTAAAAAGTGTTAAAAAAGAATTTGTTTAGGCCAATGCATTCTCTTATATATGCGAGGCGACCTATGGTCGACTCGCATATATAAGAGAATGCATTGGCACAGGGCATAACTGTAACTATCACAATGTGGTCAAGGAGCCGGTTCCAACGATATCCATATTTGTATGGTTCTATTGAGACAGACCGAAGATAGTTTAGGCTGTTGAAGCTTTATTTGGCCGGTTTTGGCCGGTTTGTTGGGTAAAGGGTTAAAGGGAATGTATATGTATATGTAATATACATAAGATTGTAACACCGTTATAGACTTGTTGTGGAATTTTATTCACGAGCTTCAAGCGTAAAGACCCCTAGACGGGTCAAAAGCGCGAGATTGAAATTTCACAACAAGTCTATAAAGATGTTGTAATCTTATTTATATTATCAATTCTGGAGACTTGTATACGGCGCATCATATACTTTGCTATGTATATGTGTACTCCCCGAACCGGTACGTAAAGTACAAGTAATTCCAAGGCAAGCTGATATATCACACCCACATCAGATTCTGATGAACTCATATTGATAGTAGGTTTCTGCTAACTTATCTGGGATCCGATTTAAGAATGATGAATAACATCCACAAGGGTTCGAATTCAAATTGGACCCGCGCCAACGACAGCTGTGGGAAATTAATTTTTGAAGACCTATGATTTTATGAACTAATCGCGGTCTTTGATCTCCTTGCGAGTTTATATGAGTTTGTAGATTGATGGGGCGATTTATTTAACTGTTATATGAGGATGTTGATACCAACAATCTCATGCGGAAATTGTGACCCCGAGATCATCAGAGGTGGGTAATCACTCACCGCTGTTTTATCAGCTGCTTCAGGATTTTAAATGGCAGTTTAAATTACTTATCTGATGCCTTGGGGTACAACTCTGGCAATTTCATATAAACCCATAGAATACATTTAAAACTGAGGTAGATATAAATTGCCACTCGTGCAGCCTCGTGAGTCGTGCACATATTATAACGTTATTATTCAATGGTGTGTACAGTGTGTGTTTTTCTTGTACGAGTCCAGGTTGTGGTGAAAAGTCATATTGGACGAGACACGCCAGTGTCGAGTCCAATATGACTTTTCACCACAACCTGGACGAGTACAAGAAAAACTCATACTGTACACAACATTGTATAATGACATTTTTATTATCCATCTGTATGTTTATCCAAATTTTGGAAATAAAACTTTTGTGGTTATTTGTGGTATTTGTCGGCACTTAATTCTCTATAAAAGCCTGTACCGTATATTGATCATCAGAAAGCATGATTTGGAAAAGTAAACACGGAAGTGAGAAAAAAACTCATTGCGGAAGTGAAACGTCTGCTAAAATCCATCAATGTTGCGCGCGCATCACAATTTCACCGATTCATTTCGCAATAGAGTTAATTCGTGACGTCACGGAGTCCAATATGATAAGTCATATTGTACAGTCGGGAGTCCAATATGACTTTCGGGAGTCCAATATGACTTTTTCCAGGACTATCATGTGTCGGCTTTTGCCCAATCGGAAATGGTGTTAGTTAAGGGATGGATAATAAATAGTTATATTTTCTGGTAACTGCCTTCCAGTACATTAAAATTATTTTATCAATGTTATCATTGAAGATATGTACATGCATATTGCGGACAGGTTAAACAACGTTTAAAGTTATGTTTACTGTAGTTTACAACAATATGTGTATAATTCTCTCTAGCTGGCGGAGTCAATGTAAGCTGGTGAACACTGCTTGGAAATCATATAGTGGAATCGTGATTTCGAATGGTTGTATTAGCATTAAAATACAACCGAGACGACAATGTAAATGTTATGGAATAGACAATACTTCAACTTCTGTTGGCTTCTATTTTGGTTGACAATGGCTACGTACATTATGTACCCATTTGAAAACCCCTCAAACACAAATGCCGCTACTTTCAGTGTTCGTCATTTGAGTACTTCCGCTGTTGGACTGTGTTTGGTGGAACATATTTCAAAACCCATTAACCTACCAGAGCGCAACAGTCATACATCCCTTCTAACCAGTGAAATTGTAAACGGGATAAGACACTGTGATACAGCTCTATAGTAATTACTTTTTAGCAGCGCCATCTGTCTGTGGAAAGGGTTGGTCTGCTTGCAGGTACTGCTGGCTCTGTATAATTATTATAAAACCCAGGTCGTTTGCCTGATATACATTGATATTACTAACACATAATCGATTTAGTATTGACAAGGGTGCCTTTGGTTGATTTAATGTCCCGATTTAGGAATTTCAGTGCTGCATATATTCTTAATATCAGAAAAATGTCAATGATCTTTCTATTTAAAGAAGAATAACATTGAAATTTGAGTTCATCTACACCATTCATGGCATTTGGTAATCGCAAACGTATTTTCCCTTGATATAATACATTTGGAAATAGTTCACATGTTTCTATGAATACATCCAACCGCCAGTATATTCTAGCATAAATGAGACTTGTGGTCAGTTTGTGAAATTTGTATTCATGCAGACACCAACATGCATTGCAGTTCTTAATTTATTTTCACATTAAATTAATAGAACAAGCCAGCGGGTGGCAACATGTAAATGTTTAACTTAATTGAAGGCCCAATATTTCCTGCCTAATCCTTGACATTTTTTTAGTCAATTCCTAGATAGTTCTGATATAACTGTTGAGTCCACCCACAAATTTCCACTTTAACAGATTTTTAGATTGAAACCATGCGTTGATTGTGCTGATCATGCCGACACTGGATAATGTCTCGATTATTTATTGCATAACTGTGGTTTTATGACTTGACACATTTACTGTGTTAATTATTCTAGTTTTAAAATCAGGTTTAATTGGCATTTTGTATCAATTGGCCCCAATATTCCAACGCATTCACTGTATAAGCTAACAGCAGTTTACAGCACTGACCCTCTCAAGCGATAAATTCTTGATTACACACAACGCCATGAGTGTCTTATCTCGTTTACAATACCACTGCTTCTAACTCTATCACCGACTGGGTACTAGTCTGTGATTTTCTATATTTAGCGCGGGCTTTTTCAGCCAAAATGACGGTATCGATCGCCCCAAAATAAAATTTCCTATATGTGCTTTGAGAAAATTTTCTCACTAAAATCTTATTGACATGTAATGGAGAATCAGAGAGGTAGTTTTGTTGACGATTTGCGCACGCTCCTTAGCAAAATGGGAACAAATTTGAACTCTTGTATTTGACTTGCCACGCATGTTGTCGTTCATGTGTGTTTAGACTTTTGTGTTGATACCATAATCGGAGAACCAAACACTACCGTTTCGTAATATAGTTATTTCGTTCTAGAGGGACTTTCCAAACTTATATAATGTACGTCGGAAATTACACAAATTGTGTTCGATATTGTGTGTGCTTGATAAGGACAACGTGTTGCTCTGTCCGCTTGGTAGATATATTAATATCGCGGAATTCCACCAAATGTGGGTAAAATGTCGCCGATAGCAGCGGTCTTACCTAGTCATCAAGGGGCGTAAACTCTACATTGGGTTTGCCAATTTACCCTGCTTAGTCGCACCAGTTGTTATGCGTTTGCATTTGAATTTTCAAACCGCCAGGGTTAAGAGTTTCGGGATTGGCGTTAGCAGAGTGATATACACTTCATTCCTTCCAGTCTGAACAAAGCAACGATTATTTTGAAACCTGTCTTATTATTTTCCAGCTGGTCATCGATAGATACAAGGCATGTGTGCGTTTCGGGATGATGCATCTGATGGCCACCAACCTCTGTGTCTGGGTTGTGACAGTCGTTAACGAAACTGCAGCGGAATACAGACAGAAGAATTACCAGAGTATGGTATCCTCCGGTAAGCGTCTTTCGCGAGCCAGTTCAGCTGACTCATGATATGTGTATATGAATGCCCTAAATAATCGACTCCTTAACCACAGCAGAATTTGGGGTAACTTTTCAGGATTTAGTCGGTAATTTGGCTTGTTGCTATTCATCGGAAAGTTCTCAGTGAGAGCTTTCCGATGAATGGCAACAAGCCATATTTCCGAATAAAACCTGAAAATGTTACCCATAATTCTGCTGTGGTTAAGGAGTCGATTATTTAGGGCATTACTGTACATGAATCAAATTAACTTGGCATGTTTATAGACTTACTTCTGAATTTTCTAATGATTTTTTTGAAAGTATGTCAATTGTTATATCGAAAATTATATCGATAATTTATCATTTACCTAGCCTATTGACAGTTACGACAGTTCAATGATATACCAACTTTAATTCCCGGACAACTGTTTCATATGTAACATTTATTCAGTGAAATCCTCATTCAAAATTGGTCACTTGATTCCTATCTAAAACCATAACTAGCAAACTACCTCAGATGAACAAATGAAAAACTTTTCCTGACATGATAAACTAGATGTCCTACTTGCGACTTGAATCTGAATACTTGAAGAAACATAGTACATAGTTGAGTATTCAAATTATGTGATAATTATACGGCTTAGCGTTTATAAGACTCAGTTGCTATTATTCCAAACATCTCAAATGTATTACTTTCTGATTACAGGTCTCATGGCCAACAGTTGCTATGGTGAAGTAACTCTAGGACGCTCAGCATCTCCATATCTGTTCCCATGTACCATCATTTACAGTATCATTGCTGCCGGTATTATCTACCGAATGTACCAATACATTGGTGTCAAGGTCAAGCAGCGATGGCCTAGTCATCTGTCCTTGACCAGCTCCGCACCCTATGGAGCAGCTTCCCTTGATTGCGACAAAGCGAACAAAGGTCTGTTCCTGGGATTGATGGTCTCTGTCCTAACAGCGATTGCCATAGCAACGTTCTTCGTTTTCGAAAGTCGGCTTGGTGATTCGTCGACGGCTGTCAAGGTGTTCTACGTCACGCAGATCTCCCTCATCGTATTCACAGCGCTCGGAATGATTCTCGGATACGTCCGACTATCCAAGCTGAAGTTCGTCGAATCGTATTTCCTATCATTGGATTCAACCCTGCTGCTGATCGCACTGTGTGGGTGCTTCATTTATTTCGCATTCACGCTGATTTCCATCGCTAGTAGTATGCCAGATTCAGTACTAGTTATAGTCCTGTCACTCGTGTGCATCTCAATCGAGTTCATTCAAGTCACCTTTCAAACCGTGTTTGTTCTGGATGGACTTTGCAGATGCGCTGACAATGACGAACAAATGTTATCAAAGCCAGGACGTGCTGCTATCACGTTCCTTCTGGTAAGCAACATCGCACTGTGGGCAGTCAGTATGTTTGAGATGAAAAAGACAATGATGCTAGACATCTACGAACAATTCTATGGTGTCCTGTCATGGAATATTATCACACACTTGTTCGTGCCGCTGCTAATTTTCTTCAGGTTTCATTCGGCAATATGTTTTTCGAAAATATGGTATCAAGCATACCAGAAAGAGAAGCTGATTTGAGGCGAGACTAGGTGGAAGAACTCTTCTGCTCATTCGGGCAACCTCAATTTTTAGGGCAACAAGATCATCATCGTCATCAAGCCAGTACGGTTCACGTTCATCAATTTATGATTAACATTCTCTTGACATGAGGGATAAGAAGATCTGGCGTCCTGTCCGGATATATATATACTGCTCAAAAAAATGTCTCAAACCCAAGTGGACTGAAATATCAACATAGAGGATAGAAATATTACCTTCAGTATCCGTGTGTATCAACGTCTGGTGCTGGTTGTGATTCTCAAGCCTGGATAACATTTGTCAATAATTTAAAAATACAAACTATGTATCACTTTGCCGTTCCCTCTATGAACCTTGAAATACACCACACACACTGCAGATCCTGCCACCTACCATGGATTTATGTACCGATGTGTTAAAACGGAATGGTGCCCGGGTCTCAAAATTGTGACGGTTGCATAATAGTCAATGCATGACCGGAAGCTATTAGATCCTAGTACAATATCTTCCATACCACGACACTGACACACAGAGCATCAACAGAATCGTCGGTGACGCGGCTTCTCGCGATAGTTGGTCGTCCGTTGAAGTTGATATCACTGGAACTCTCGTGCATCATGATCTTTGTGTGAAACTATCGCTATTGAAGTGATGTTTGCATATGTCATCCCATCCAATCGAAAATTACCTCTTATATCACGTGTTCATGACATGACTCATGATAATTTAGCCTCAATTATATTCAATATGAACATGAAACCATTGCAATGAAATATAAACATTATTGTTTGTGGTCTCCATACACTGACGAACGTTAAGTATTAAGTTACTATTCATACTTTAGCCATATCTTCACTAGCATCACATACATGCATTCCGTTAGTTTTGAAAGAAGAAATAATAAGGAAAAAAATAATTAGAAAACACTGCATGGAACATTTTATATAGGTAACAATGCGACTGAAGACGCGCATCAAACAGAAACCGGTGGCTGCTAAGGAGCGGTAACTGAATTATTGTTTGATAGACAATTGGATATTTCAAATAGAGTTACCTCTCTGTCATAGGTTGAGCTCAATCGCCGTCTCTTTTTAGCAAGATACATATAATATAGAGTTATCTATATTTCTTAATCATTTGATTGTTAAGTTAAAGATAGTGTACAACGTTCTAACCATATACATAGATTCCGGGCTATAGAATAATAATTATAAATCTAAGACACAATCCGGAATTGCTTCTATTAATTAATTTAGATTTTTTCCGGTAGAATACATACAACATTTTGGGATAGTTTCACGGACTATTTTAGAACATAAACTTTGAATAGGCGATCTCGTAACTGGCATTTCAACTAACAGATTTCACCGCGAATTACGCTCGACTTGATCAGAAATAAACACTTTATTATTTCTGTATAGGCAAATAATATAAACATTCTTCAGTGTTATCTGTATTTTAGTAAAAAAAAAAAAAAAAAATTTTTTTAGTCTTGAAATCAATCGTGTTATATTAAAACGTATGCTGTTGTTGTTATTTTTGTAATTATGGCCCGGAAGAGATACCATATATTTAACCCTTTCATGTCGGGAGTTGCTCTGGTGCAGCATTAAAGACCAAATGCCAGTGCATTCTCTTATATATGTGAATCTCCCATAGGAAGCCTCACATATATAAGAGAATGCACTGGCTTACAAGATCAAGGTAAATATTGTTAGACCAATGTATCCTCTTATATATGTGAGGCGCCCTATGGGCGACTCGCATATAAAAGAGAATGCATTGGCACACGGTTTTCACAAAATTTCAGGAAGTTCCAGTCATGAAAGGGTTAACATATTATGCGAGCGATACTATCGATAGGCCTGTTGCCAACATGTGTTCATCACATTGCAATTAGTTGAGAAAATATCAAATTATTCTTCCTTCATAGTTTTGTATATGCAACCTGTGTCTTACGCACAGAACAAATATGGCGATTGGAAATGGCATTACTCATCCCCATCAATCAGTACACCCATGCCGATAATCTCACTTTTGACAATTTACACATTTTGTATATTTGTACCTAGTCATACCTTTTTATATGATGATATTGTTATTTTGATATTTTATATACCTGATATATTTATTTATGTTTTACGACCGACGCCTACTCACTGTGTACTTTCATTAATATGTTCATATACATGTATGACGTACCAAGAGGATGTTTTATTTTGTTTAAACGTGTACCAAGATTCCACAATGGGCTGCCCGCATTTCCACCGTAACAGGACTAGTTCTGCAAACATTTTACCGGATCGGGTCGGTATTTCGGTATTTCGGTATTTGGTGGGTTTGAGTGATGAGTTGTAAACTTCAGTTGCTTTTTTTTTGCATAGTGATAAACCATTTCCTATGCAATCTATGTGTATATTCATAATGGCATCGTGCATTAGTTGCCAGATCGTGGCACCACGTTCTTCTCTACAATAAATGATCCGCGATTGCCATCCGACTTCTTTAAAAAAAATTGATTTCCTCTCTCCTCTAAAATTCATTGATAATAATAATTATATAAATTGCAGGGCAAAATCGTTTTTCGCATTTCAATGTTCGGAAGCCACTAAGCGTGAAATCTGGTACACGTGGGTACAATAGTCTCTCATTACAGGTTGTAAATTCATGTAGACTCCTAATATATAGTTGAATAAATTGATCATCAATATACATATATGTTCTTTATAATTATGTTCCATCACAGGCAGTAATTATACATTATATACAGTCACATTTCACTTCAGTTTTTGACATAATTGTTCCACCAAAGTGAGTTGTCTATATATATATACGCATGTATATTAGGAACTGTCCAATAATTATTGCTAAAGATGTATAATCCGATTAAGCGCCTCAAGTACTATTTATTTTGTTTCGGGGGTAAACAATAATTGATCCGAGTCGAGGAACCCACCTATCAAAGCTCAGAGTCATTAGATATCGATTTTTGAAATATATTATTTTTCTCCATCGAGACTTATTTGTCTTAAAAAGTCGACGAGCCGACGGTCTCGGACCAAATTGCGGATGAAGATGGATAACTCTAAAATCAAGAGGCTTTGTGTAGATAATAAGGCCAAATTTCGTCGAACAACATGTTGATAAATAACACGTTTCGTGCAATTTTATACTATAGTTGACAGGGGTTAGCATTATTTTTCTGATAACTGAAACGGCATTTCTAAAAAATGTTGTTGTTGTTGTTGTTGTTGGAATCTGCATACATTGGGACCACCGAATAGGATTGAGTACCTTTAACTGGAACCCATGCAAGGTTTGGAAATTGCGTCATAGTTTATTCGCTAATCGAAATGTGTCTCATTTGAAATTACCCAAATTTCGCAGTCTCTTTTAAAAGCCATGCCATGATAATCTTTTCACATTGGTTATATTTAAAGGTACTCAATCCGATAAAACTCCTCTCAATTACTATTTCAATGGCTTCGGGGGTCAAAAATATTTGATTCGAGTCGAGGAAGTCACCCATCAAAGCTCAGATTTATTAGATATCGATTTTAGAAATCTATTATATTTCATTATCGGGAATTCTTTCTGGCCCAGAAGACAGTCAAAATTTCGTTATTATTACCACTTGATTATAGAGTTATCCATCCTTGTCTGTTTGAATTGAGTTTTGGCGTAAAATCTCGAGCAGGTTACCAAATTGACGGCAGTTATTAGTACTCATCTCGAGCAATTAACAAATTTCAAAAATCAATATCTAATAGCTCTCAGCTTTGTTTGATGGGTTCCTCGACTCGAATCAAATATTGTTTACCCCCAAAGCCAAAGAAATAGTAATATAGGACCCTCTGATCGGATTGTTGTTGTTGGAATCTGTTGAGATGGGGACCCTCTTTACGGATTGAGTACCTTTAACTTGGAGATTGGAGGTCAAATGACGTGTTGACATTTTCCCACTCATAGCGAAACACACAAATGTTATAATACAGAATACAGGCGACATATTCATAATTCATTATACTCATCGAAATCTAGGAGACATCATCTTTGAGTTTTTATCAATCGACGATATTTATTATTCGTTCGCATCCTGTTATATTTTTATCACCTTTGTACTGAATACTATGATTCTTATACAAACTATTACTGCACCCGCCATGCGCTCCATATTTGGACACCATTTATTACGTCGTCTGTGGAAATGCCCGTCGCCCTAATACTCAAATATGAGTCGGAGTTCCAGAGACATAAATCTATAAGATTCGCATCGGGTTTTAAAATAGAGTGGCAAACTCACACATCGCCATCTATCTAGCAGAACTTAATAGTTGGCCAATTTAAGATGACAACGAATTTTAAAATTTGAGGAATACGTGATAACGTCCGCTTCTCGGTCATTTCTAGTCCGTTCTGGGTACGCATTTTAGCCAAAGATTACCCGCTGCTGAATTTCAAGAACAAAATGGAGCTAATTTCGATGTGGTTCTATTATTTCTTTATGTCGTCGTTTAGACCAGATATTCAGTCATAGTGTTACAATCAAAATATAGAGCTTATGTCCCGAGTTATAGTGAACACTCTCTGCATGACACAAGGCCGCAATATCGCAAAATCTTTGTTCGAAAATGGAATAAATGTCATTGTTTGTGCCGATGGACTAAACACCTATTTTTATTGAGCTTTTTTGGGGGATCGCGTGCACGCCCCCTTTAATCGATCCATTTCTATATAGTGCATTATAGGGTGAATTAGTTTCAATGAACTTTACATCGATTATTACCTACGTCATAGGGCAGGTGCACCATTGTTACTCCCATCCTCCAACGAGTAACTAATCCCAGCTGCAACAAATTCCTGCGCATTTAAAGGGGTACTGTACGCCATTTTCAATAAATTCCCGGTGATAACAACGATCTATTATCGATACTATATAGAAATATAAGTAATTTGAGTCGAAGCTGTATTCTGTAAACGCTCAGGTTAATAGGCTATCTTAAAATTTAATAATTTAAAAGTTAATAATTTAATATAAATTGATTTTATGGCTCCAGCCATAAAATGGCGTCTCTTAAAATTGGAATTTCCGTGTACAAAACGTAATCAAATTATAATTGAGGGATACTGGATTAATAAAACAATTGCACACACGATCGTTTGAAACATTATGCTTATACGGGGAGAAAACCCAAGCCACTCATTGACTAGTGACCATACACTAACTTAAATGAGTATATGGGACTGCTAAGCATATAATATAATGTTTATTTGATTCATTTGGTTGAAAACTGTACAAAAATTACTCGACAACGACAATTTGTATTTTTGCATTCCGGTAAATTTGCCATCCGTAACAATACTTCGTACTCAACAAACTTTCAAAAAATGGAAAAGTTGTTACCTTATTCTCCGACTCGGGGATTATAGAAACCAACAACAACATCTTGGGTACAGTACCCCTTTAAAGGTTAGCATGCATACTGCAAAAAAATTATAAAAATAATAAATATTATTGGTATACTACTGACAAGCCTATGTTGACACACGCACATGCAAGCCTTGAAATAGTGTGTCTGTCATTTGCAGAATGAGGTTCCCAGAGGGTGAATTTAGTGATGCTAGCGGGCTAGCATAACCAAATTCACACTCTGGGAACCTCATTCTGCTGAGGTGTAAGCAGAATGAGGTCCACAGAGGGTGAATTTGGTGGTGCTAGCCCGCTATGCGGGGTAGCATCACTAAA
Source organism: Siphonodentalium dalli (assembly GCA_032622095.1). Lineage (NCBI taxonomy): Eukaryota > Metazoa > Mollusca > Scaphopoda > Gadilida > Siphonodentaliidae > Siphonodentalium > Siphonodentalium dalli. The sequence goes on along the minus strand of CP136065.1, from coordinate 192,545,448 downwards.
TTCACCCTCTGTGGCCCTCATTCTGCAAATGACAGACACACTATTTCAAGGCTTGCGCACATGAGTGGCACGAAGCAGTCACATTACGAGCGACCTTGGTCATTGGTCACAATTAGGCGCGAAAATTTGAACAGCGTATAAATCTACAGTTATACTCCGCCTAAACTGGAAACATAGCCACTGTTGTGAAACTCTGGAGTCTACCGGCGAGGCTCGAACTCATGATCTCTGCCTTCGCAGCAACCACTCAGCTGCCACAAATCGCCCATTATACACTCTTAGAACAAATGTGCTACATTTTATCTCAAACAAAAGTGTGTAGAAATGACACATGACGTATGTGCAGGTGGAATTTTCTCAACATTGAATATGAGTGAATATGTGAGTATATTATAGTTAGTGGATGAGATATGTTCTATTTGAGAAACAAACCTCGTAAAAGCTACGATATTAGAAATCTGGCAGCATCTTTAAAACGTTGTTACACAATGATGTGCCGTTCAGTGTATAACAAATTTTAAAGCTGGTACCATTTTTTTTCTGTGGTAGCCTTTACGATGTGTGTCTCCTATATAATACATCTCAACTAATAACTATATGATACACTCACATATTCACTCATAGTCAACTTTGAGGAAATTCCACCGACACATATATTATGTCATGTGTCGTTTCTACACAATTTTGTTCAAGCTAAAATGTAACACATATTGTGTAGAATTTATATACATTTGTAAGAGTGTAACCTTTCAGTTACCGAGCTCCTATGCAGATACGAATGGTCAATACAATTCGTCGTGAAAGCTTTTGTGTTTCCTGTTTCCATAGATACGGATATGATGAGATGCGATCTTATAGATAACGACGACACTAGCTATTTGACGACCTTTCGATTGCGTTCGCTTCATTTATTCCGACAAACTGATAAATAAATGGAAAATAAAATTGTGCACAATGGGTGACAATGTGAAGGCATCTGTGACACTGTCAAATTCATTTTCACTATCTGTAAATGCATCTCAATTCGAATTTTGATTGGATTCCTCTGACCTTTGCATGACATTGTGTGAGTCAGGATGCCATTAGTATACACAATGTCATGTGTGCGCAATCGCATGCATGCGCATTTCGCTATTTGCACGGAACATAAATTGGGTTAACCGTTAAAGGGATAGACCCGGTTTGAATGTCGGATATTGGACAAAATCGAAAGGACAATTTTAAACCTAAGGTTTACTTTAATTGTTATTGAAGGGTCAGACCCGCGTTTTGCATAAATCCAGGCAAAAATTGCAACACAATTTCAACAAAGAATTTCATTGGATCTAACCACGATAAACATTTCTAACATTGTATACATTATAGAATTTTAAAAGTTATTAGAAGATTAACAACAACAATTGATATTAATACATTTGAGTTCTCTATTTTTGTCAATTTGGGTACCTAGAACTGCTCAAATAATTAAATATTTCACACAACAATCAAATCACCAAATGGCTCATTGGTATTGCTCTATTAGAATGAGCTTCATTTGTGTCATAATTAATAAGGAGTCAATTTTTCATTTGCATGGTATAACATGATACTCCCGATGTATTAAAATGGAGAATAAAGCAGCCATAAATATGTCATCCCAATGAAAACAAATGTTGGCATGCAGTCTGGTCAACTCAGGCAGGGTCGTGTCGAATCTAGCAACAGAAGGGGGTAATAATATATCAACACCAGTGGGGAATATGTTGTTTATAGAGCCACATGCAGCAGCATATTTTTCAACTTGGTGTCAACATTTTGGTTTGAAATAGCCATCGTTTGAAAATTTCAAACCTTAAGGGGGGGGGGGGGGTGTCAGATTGGAAATTTCCAGCAGTTGGAAATTTTGCCAGTTTGTCAAATATCTGACACAAAAAAGCCACTTTATATTAGAGTTATCCATCTTCATCCGCAATTTGGTCAGAGAAGTCTTCTCGTTGATTGTTTACTGGGCCATTTACAATTAAAATAACAGATTTCAAACATCGAAATCTAATCACTCTGAGCTTTGATAGGTGGGTTCCTCGACTCAAATCAAATATTTTTTACATCCGAAGCCAAGGAAATAGTAATTTGCGAGCGTTAATTCTGATTGAGTACATTTAAGTTTTAACCAACAATGACACATAAACTGTAGGTCAGAAAACTATTTTAAATATCCGTTTGCATGTGGTTATACAATATAAACCATAAATGTGATTAATAAATCCAATCCGATGAATGAGCACTTGAAACATATCATCACCATCACAAGATATGTGAGTATAAGGGTGAAATTATTATAGTAACGTGTTGATAAATAATTTAATACAAATCTAATTACGACCATATGCGTGTGAGATGAAAGTGAACAAATAGAAGTAAATGCCATCAGAATTTTTGTGATGAAATAACACAATGAAATGAAATATTTAAAACGCCCATACGCATGCGACATGGGTTCGATGATGTATTAAGACACCTCGATGACATAGACAACAGTAATACAGATGTGACATGGAAGTGGGAACAAATGAAGGTTTAAATGGAAGAGAAAAATAATGACAATGAACCATGATTAAAATGAACATGCTATTAAATAATTAAAGATTATAGATAAAAATCCTGGCAACGTACAAACGGAGCCCGTACTCTTCTTTATTCATATTACGCGGCAACTCCACACAACTTTCACGTTCCCATCTACATCTTCATCTACCTGATACTCCATTGCCCTCGGTGTGCTGAGGATTATGTGGAGACGCATGGAATTAAAAACTTTAAATAAAAATTGTTATTTTGATAATTTATTATTAACAGGAATCGCCCAAAGTTTTTATTTTCTCAAAGAAAGATAACACTTTAAACTATGCCCGTTATTTAGTTAAACATGACATTTACTAAATAAGGTCATACCAAAAGACTCACACCAAAGAGAGATACACTTCCTGAACAATATATGAAATAAACATGACATTTTTTGTGGTTAAGAACTTAGGGTGAAGGGGGGGGCGCTCGGTCCTTCCGAGTTGGTTAAGGTAGGGGATGGCTGTTCATTCTAAGAAACATCCCCACATCCGTTTGGCGGGGAAGTGGCCAAATGTTGCTTATCAATGCTTCTAAACGAGGGAGTCAATAACCACAAGCGAAAGACACCACAAAGTTTGGTCGCAAATATGTGCACCGCGAAAAAGACATTCGAAATTTATCACAAAGTGACACATGTACATATATAAGGTCTGTGTGACTGTCGGAGACATATTTTCAAATCCGACTAATTCCATGTGCAGCCCTCCCATTTTGTTTTTGGTTGGGAGCTATCTAATTGTTGGAAATGTACAACTTGACAACCAATATGGTTGGAAATTATGTACCATCTCATGCATTTTAGTTCCAAAAATTTACCGAAAGTCAACTGCAAATATTCGTTTGAAAATCAAACTGATACAACAATTTCAACCTATTTTGGTCGTAAATTTCCAACTATAGGAAAGAAATTTGCCAACTATAGGAAAGAAATTACCAACTATTGAAATGTTGGCCAAAGATGGTGGGGCGAGACACCACAAGTCCCTCTGTCGTCATGTCCCTGTATACAAACCACGATCGTTTTTTGCGCAACCCACTATATTCTCCGACCACTTGATGGGCCAATCTAAAAAAAATGATGAAATTCAGTTAGGAAATATTCGTACGACCGCTTGGGGACTGATGCGTTTTGTTTTTATTACATTTTTTGTCGTTTGGGAACGTTCTGTTTGACTGGCCATCGATCAGTTACCACGAGAACGTGTATAATTACGCGCGCGTGTTCTTTATCGGCTGTCATTAAACTGTTTCTGTTTTAATGTGGAACTATTTTTTAATCATTGGCTACTCGATGTCCAATGTATCATCTCCAATTAATGCGCACCGGCGTTAAACAGACGTCCAACCCTGTGGAGAATATGACTATTTTCCTCGCAATATAAGTTGATAAATCAGATAAAGTGACCACGGGGGTGAATGTAATAAGCCAAGCAGAGTATCGCGCACGCGAGATTTCCCACGCGATCAGTCGTTATCCACGTGCCATCTGCTCCCTCTTCGATCCGGGACATTGCCAACCTTTTCAAATCCCCAAAGGAATAAATAAATTCCGATTCCGAATTCCGAGTTGGACTTTTTAATTCAGTAAATTGAGCCATGTTGTCGAGAGTTCCCAACAATTCCCATAATTCATCAGGCAGAAAACTCGTTCCCTAACGTTCCAATTCCACGCAGCTGAGTCTGAGATGAACTTGTCATGCTTGTTCCACCCAGGGACATAGATATTTAAAGATTCAATTTGGAATTCAGAATAGAACCGGTGTTCGCTGTCGTCTGTGCACAAGACCAGAGCTACATGTATATATATAACCATGCAGTCTCTTTTAAAAGCCGCCGATAATGTGGTCAGATTTGGCAAAATGTTCATTTTAATTACCGGTTTACAAAATATTTCAGCTGTGGAAATAATATTGGTTGTCTTGCTATATACAGAAAAACATGTCACATATAATATCATATTATGGAAGCACGGACTCAGTATGGTTGTACATTGCTTTAAATGTGCTTGCTTCAGTAAGCGTGAAGAAATTCCCATTTCGTATATCGAAATGACCATATACGATCAGAATGGCACAATGATGTCCCTCAACTCAGATTGGTCCCGATTCTCTCCCATGTCGGGGTTCGAACCCGCGCCAACCTCGTCTAACCCAGACGATGATCTTATCCACGACATAAACAACTCGACGACGGGGACACCATTAAAGGAAGCCATTTCACAGTAGCGTATCAGTCTGAACATGAGTTCGAATGTTGGCACAAAACGGATCCGTCTACGATTATTACGTGCACACGGTTGCGATTTCGTTGCAAGTGCATGAGTGTAACCAATCGTACGTCACGATTTTCGAAGCTGAAATTAAACAGTGCTTGGTATTCATTTTACTCACGGTAATTGTCGTGAGCATGCGCAGTCTAACTAACCACGACGGAAAACTCGTCACTTACGATTGAATCGTGGTCGTGTAACGACCAGTTAGATGTACAAATATATAAGTTGTGGTCTTAAAGAATGAAAGTTGTTACTCGTAAATAGTTTCGTATGACTGTATTAGTGATGTGTACGTATCAATGGTGAGAAAATTAGCCAATTTAAGACACCTCTGATGCACGGTCCGATGTAGTCTCTTTGAAAATCCGACGAAAATCCTATCGGATTTCTGTGGTTTAAAATCAGTTTCTGTATTGATGGGATTCCCTCCAACTCATTGGATAGTGGCGCAGAGTACGCGCGATTTCATTGGTTAATGACGTAACATATCACTTCAAGGCAGAATCCAATCTCTATAAAAACCAGATAGCGACGACGGACACTGTTTCCTTATTGGTCATATTTAAATAGCGAGATCAGAGGTGAATGACATGTTGACAATTTTCCCACACATTGGCAAACACAACTGATGTTGTAAAAACTGAATACGGGCGATATATCCACAATTCATTATACGCATCGCAATATAGGATACATCATCATCCAGTTGTTATCAGTCAACGATATTCGTGACTGATTATTCTTTCGCATCTTTTTGTTTTTATAACTACATCAGTGTACATCTAAATACTATCACATGCATTTTACTGCGCAAGGAATGCACTCCATATTTGCAAACGGTTTATTAGTTATGTTGGGAATGTCGCGTAGTCGAAATTAAATATAATAGATAGATCTAGAGACGTACATCCGATGGGATTTTCGTCGGCTTTTCAAAGAGACTGGTCCGACGTGGCACTATACATTAGACACAATGTTTGCCGCTTACCAGGCAAGAGAAACACGAGAAATACATATTCTGAAGTAATTTTGAATCAGTCTCTGGCAGACTTTAAGCAGACTTTAAAGATGCCGATCTTTCTCGGGTTACAGTCTGGTGATCGTTTCAAATATCATTGGCAGTCTTGTTTTCTTGTTACAGCTATTTATAAGCTAAGTTTCAAGCAAACTTTCCCGTGTACATAACGTAGACCAACATATGCATGCATGAAACTAAGACAGTATTATGTTATATCACATGAAACCGCTATTATATCATTTAAAAAGTCATTACATATTTCCTTATCTGCCACTAGTGACGAATAGGCGCGTACTTCCCGCCAACTTGGCATCGCGCCAATAAAATGACTTTAACATTGAATCAGGCGGATTAAAAATATTTCGTAAATCAGCATATGACAACAACACCAGTCAATGCAAACTGATTGTTTTGTTCATTAAAGTTAAATCATTGTCCAACTTCGTTGCACTAACGAAAACAGACACAATAACAAAGCGGCAGATTGGGGGACTATATTTTCCGTCCGCAGCTCGAGCGCGCATTACTGTCATATCGTCTCAACCAACAACGTAAAAATGTGTGCATTCTAAAGCTTCTGTTAAGGATTTTGTCAGAAAGGCATAAAGCTCTAGTGTTTTCATGTGATATACATGAGCTTCAACTCGTTATGTTGGTATCTAAGATTTCATGAAACTCGTTTGATAAATTTGATTCACAACTCGTCTACGACTCTTTGAGAATAAAATTTATCGAACTCGTTTCATAAAATCTTATATGTCTTATATCCCAACATAAATCGTTGGAGACACATCCTCTATCTATTATACTCTATGGTTATATATATATATTGCGATAATTTATCTTGACTAAAAGAGAACGATAAAAAGGGACTTTAATGTGTTGCTAGGCGCCGTTTTATTCTATTTTGCCAACACGTTATATCCAGAGTGTCGATCGTCTTCCGTTTCCGACCATGCGCTAAAGAAAACAACCCCCGATAGCTGATTCATGCCAGTTATGCCGAACTTATGGCTAGAATTTGATTGGCTCCTATATCATGTTCTACGATCGTAAACATGGAAACCCAATATTCCCCTATACGCTCGTCAGCTCGTTTCGTTTCGAAACGGGTCTCTGTGATGCAAATATATGAAGTCTCGGGGTCCTTCCGGTCGTCTGTGCCTCGCCACGTTGCTATGGAACAAGCGATTATCTCCCTCTAATCAATGGCCGGATTGCATGCCGACAGACCATAATCCTGCAGGATGAGCCTAGCGCCACTGTATATATTCCATCATTCTCAATAAAGGCCCATCACCCCGAACCTATAAAGGGAGATCCTTTTCCGTGACATTGCGTATTAAATGCCCATATATCCATATTGATGGACACTGAACATAAGACACTCGGTAATTATTGCTGGGTGAACAGCCGGAGTAGCCCTGTGAAACCATAGATCACTCCACAAAAACTCCACGTGCAACCAGTTCCCCAAAAAGAAAATCAGCTTGCTGAATATCTGCATGTACATGTAGGCTATAAGAGAATGCACGAGCACATTATCTTTAATAACGCACCAGCGCTGCTCCCGCCATGAAAGGGTTAATGCATTGGTCTATGTAATTACTTTACTATTCTCTAGTCTGCATGTCTTAGAGTCTAATGTTTAATTTAAAAAAAAACTTTCGGTACAGTAAATCATGTGAGGCAAGTATGAAATCTTTATTTTAATCCTGATTACAATTGTGTATATTTGTTCTATATATATATTGTTATTTGTGTTGTAACATCGGCCCCGTGTGGGTGTAACTGTCAATAAACTTATCTTATATATATGTATCAATTTGGGCTATAGCAATTATGAACAAATTACGTTACAATTTAGCACCCGCTCCTCTGTCCCTTCGCCAAGCTATACACTCTTATAGAACAAATGTGTATAAATTATACACACCATGTGTTACATTTTATCTCAAACAAAATTGTGTAGAAATGACGAATGACATATGCACATGTCGGTGGAATTTTCTCAACATGGATTATGAGAGAATAGGTTAGCATGTTGTAGTTATAGTAGATGAGATATGTTCTATTTGAGACACAAATTTCTCGTAAAAACTACATATTAAAAATATGGTACATGTAGCAGCTTTAAACTTTGGGCTACAGAATTATGTGCTTGTTCAGTTTTGACACAAACACAGTGTATGACAAATGTTAAAGCGGCTATTATTTTGTTTGTTCTCTGGTAGCCTTTACGAGTTTTGTGTCTCCAATAGAACACATCTCAGCTAATAACTATATGATGCACTCACAATTTTACTCATATTCAGCGTTGAGGAAATTCAATATGTCATGTGTCATTCTACACAATTTTGTTTAAGATAAAATGTAACACATATTGTGGATAATTTATACACATTTGTTCTTATAGTGTATAGGCTAAACAAAGGGTATACGAAACAAATCAACTCGAACTCTTCCGGCTACATATGTAAGTCTGTCTCATCAGCACTTTGTTCACTCACATAATACCATAGCTATAGGCATTTAAGATCACGACCCGGAGGAAGTGTGTTGAGCAGCTCCAATATTCGAACCCATGTTCAGGCTTCCCAACTCTCGGTGCCCCCGTTTTCGATGTGGTTAGGTCGTATATAAGATCATCGCAGTCTGGGCTAGACAATTGAGGTTGGCGCGGGTTCTAATCCCGACGGGACCGATTTTCAAGCTTGGTCTGAGTTGAGGGACATCTCAATGTGCCATTCTGATCGCTACATGTCCATTTCGATCAAACGCCCTCTCCGTTATCACAGCGATATGTCACTGCCGGAAGGATGGTACTTTGCGGACCGATACATCCATTTTTATGTATCGTCGGGAACTATATTTATTCACATATCTTATTTTGGACACCAAAAGTTTGCAATAAAGGTAATTCTTTCTTCGATATCGATAGCAACAATATGATCTGAGCCAGACATAGACAATTTTAATCCTAAAACATAAGAACTAAGAACATGTCAGAAATCCTTACCAAATGTTCTTGTGGCAGTGGAATCTCAGCGGAGCGATGGGAGATAACTCTGTGGGTTTGCATTTCGATCAGACATAAGAATTTGTTCACGTTTTGAAGCATTGAATAATCATATTGAGTCCGGTCCTCCATAAATCTGATATATATCTGTGTTTATTCTGGTTCATGATGTTCCAGGATCTGGGAAGTATAACCGGTGTCTTACACATATATATTTCCCCACTTGCTTATTGGAAGAGTTAAAGTGTGTTTTCCATATAGTTCTATATATACCGAGAGTACGAAAACATTCTTAAATGGGGAGGCGGTGCTAAACATTGTTTTGTATGCATTGCATTCAATGAAAACCCAGGGAGGTGGTGTGAAAACACTGAACCGATTGGCAATTGAGATAATTCTGTTTGTAGAAATCATGACTGTGTTTTTGTAGAATTTAAAACTGTTTATAACTAGCGCCACCATTTAATTAGCCGATTTCCAATTACGTGGTGACATAGAGTAAATTCTGCACCAACGTCTTATATATTACACGATATGAGCATATATGTGACCCGCCATATAAAATCCAGTCGGAAGTCGGGATTTTTTTACCCTGTGCCAATGCATTCTCTTATATATGCGAGTCGACCAAAGGTCGCCTCGCATATATAAGAGAATGCATTGGCCTAACAATTTTTTACAATTTTAATAATTTGTTCTTGTATTCTTTAACAATTTTATAATTTCACCCATACAGAGCCCCAGACAAACATGAGCAGACGACACTCTTCTATATGCTTCTATATATGTGTGGGGCTCCCTGCAGGGTAATGGATGTTTTTTTTATTTTATGTCCTAAAAATTGTAAGAAACATTTATTTAAAAAACATGATAAAAAATTGTTAGGCCAATGCATTCTCTTCTATATGCGAGGCGACCTATGGTCGACTCGCATATATAAGAGAATGCATTGGCACAGGGTAAAAAAAATCCCGACTTCCGACTGGATTTGATATGGCGGGTCACATATAGTCACTATTCCAAATAGTGATTACGTATAGGTGATCTATGCATGTGACACAAGCATGGGCGTGGCGATCTGGGAGGTGTTCGATGTCTCACCCTCGACACTAACTGTTGGAAATGTCATGCCTGACATAACATTTCACACCAAATAAAGGTTGAAATTGCTCTAATATGTAGTTTAATTTTCTAAGAACTATTCAGTTGGAAATTTGTTGTTTTAGACAAATGGTCGCATATATTCCTACTTTCGGTAAACTTTATGGGCTCAAATTACCATCTGTTGGAAAATTTCCAAACTTAGGCAGTATATATCAAATAACCTTATAAGTCAGTTCCAACTGTTGGAAAGCTTTCATTACGCCACACCGTGGTGTTGCTTGGTACGCAGATTTTCATATTCTGTGGTCGATCGATAACCCACTGGGCGACTGTATTATTATGGTTATTTCGTACTGAGTATAAATCGTCACGATAGTACAACAAAGATTAGCACATGTGTTTACGTCACCGGTGTACTTGTGGGGGCATGTTTCTATTATGAAGGTTCGCTATCCCGAAAGTCCGCTATTCCGGAGGTTCTCTATTCCGAAGGTTTTTGTTATTTTTAGGTTAATTCTATATTCTAAAGTATTGAGACTAATTTGAGAGGGTTCATTATCACAAAGATTCTTTTTACGGAGTGTGCGCTCACATCCGAACTGATCCTGCGCGCATACCGATACAGATACAGGAGGAAATAACTTAACTTAGAACATTAAATGTGATTTTGTTTTGTTTTCGCGGGTTTTCTTGAGATTTAATGTCATTACGTGGGCCCATACTTTCGAATTCTTGGCATATAATATGAATGTTGTGGTATATTGTGGACCCTCCCGCATTGGGACATGACACAGGTACAGTTGACTTAAGTGATGTTCTGTGTGGGCTCCAATTTGGAGTTCAATATTTTAAGGGCCAAATTTAGGATTTTATGGGCCCATACCTTTGAACTCTGGGCATATAATATGAATATTGGGGGCATGTCTCTATTCCGAAGGTTCACTATCCAGAATGTCCACTATTCCGAAATTTATCTGAATGTTCGCTATTCCGAAGGTTCACCATTCAGAAGGTTCGTTATTCCGAAGGTTCTGTATTCCGAAGGTTTTTGTTATTTTAAGGTTAATTCTATATTCTAAAGTATTGGGAGGGTTCATTATCACGAAGATTCTTTTTATGAAGGAAATAACTTAAAACATTAAATGTGATTTTGTTTTGTTTTCGCGGGTTTTCTTGTTATGTATACCATGCAGTTTGGAAAATTCCAGCCCATGCAGGGGTGTGCAAATGGGATTTCGCGAACTTGGGGGTTTTGTCTTATTTGGAAATTTCGAGGTAGACGCCATCAACTGAAACCTTCTAGCCACGTCGTTGGATCCAAGTTATATCAATTTAATTAGATTGATCAGTTTCCTTTCTATTTCTGCATTGGACATTCGCTTGCCGCCTTGTCGACCCCATGTTAGCAACAATCACCCATTCACGACAAGTTCTCGTGAAATCGGTATGTCCCTGATTTTTTTGGATCCATTTTTGGTGGGCGATCCAACAATTTGCATTTTAATTGATTCTTTAACAGCGATCACACTTGTGTTTTTCTGATAATGAGATACCAAATGTGATACATTTCCGTTCGTCGTCACGCCTCTCAAAAACTTAAAAATTAGGAAGACAGTAAAACGGAACGGTAATTGATTAACTTTTCACATTATTACACTCTGTCACACATTGTCGACACAAAGAGATGGGAATTGTTGAGTCATTGTTCATTGAGTTGCGTAAGAGGCTAAGAAATTAATGAGACCTCAGAACAGAGATGTCACAACAAATTTAAGAAACCATCGGCTGATTAGCCCTAAAAGGAAACATTTGTAAAACTTCCAAACCACAGTGCAGCCAGAGACGTGCTTGCATAGGTTGCTGTAATAGGATTTCCTAAGAATGTGTTTGCTTATTAGAAAACTACAGAAACGGAACTTCGAATTTTGATACATCTTCGTGAACCCGATACAACGTTGTTGAACATCTAGGGGCGTGGCATAGTGTGTGATCTTTGTTTGGGGAGAGCGTATAGCCCCAACCTCGAATTTCCAAACAAAATGAGCAAAATACCCAAATCTGAATATGAGAAACTCTCTTCTAGTTGGATTTCCAACTGACACTCTATATATAAACATCATTTCATTGTAGCATAGTTTAAACATATTTATTGTAACTCAGTTTACAAGGGATTGGGGGACAAGTTATAACAACTTAATGTGGCCCCTCTCCCGACAATATTTACACAAATGTTTAAACAAGATGAATAACAGATAATAATGTACATGTAATAATAAGAATGTTGATGATGATGTCTGGTGATTGATGTTAGCATAGCCACTAGTTTGTCAAATTTATAGATTCCATTTTAACTGCATTTCCGACAGTATATCTTATTTGCTATCATTATTTTTAGTAAAATTTAATGGCAGAAAGTTCAATGAAAGTTGCGAATTGTTAATGTTCTGAGAAACAGCAAGGTTGCTGGACTGGGGTGCACAAAATGGCGGGGCGAGGGGTACTATAGGAATCAGGGAGCTAAATGTGTTCCAGAGTCGGGGAGCGAGTGCACCGTGGAAGGTGAAGGTAACTGAAGAATGGCCTTCACCTAATACATGTGACACGTTATTAAAGGATGAAATCTTGTTTATTTGATTTGTACATCATATCTAAATAATTTAAGCTGGTGATTAATGGGGAATGGATGTTTGTGATTGGGATATTTATTTAACTAGTTGCGGTAGTTCTGGATTTTTCTATGTAAATTTATGCTGCGGAGAGCCCTGTCGTACATTTGGGGATTTGGTGTCAATCTAGCTGAGTAAACATCATTGGAGTGGCCAACAAAGCTGATTTTTTTTAAATATAGGGGTAATTTGACCCGGGAAGCGTTATTAGATAGGCTCCATTGACCTCAGATGTCTTAAAAGGGCACTATCATTATTATTTTTATATTTATCTTTTGGCTATAGGCGACCAAACGGCTGAACACTTATAGATTAAAATGTGTACCTATGGGTAATTTGATCCGGGGAATCTTGTTAGATAGGTCATGTTGACCTCAAATGTCTTAAAAGGACACTAATGATTAACTTAATTAAATAATTAACTATATACCAAAAATGGTTGCAATCTGGTTGGTGAAAATTCAAACATGCGAGATAAATTGAAATGTGGAGTGACATCGGATAGGCGCCTTTTACCTCTGACTCAAAGGGGGGGGGGGGCTAATAAATTATATAATAAATAAAGAGTGTTTACTATCGGCCCAGAAGATATTTGGGGAAATTGCTGCATAAAAGTAAAATGACACGGGGAATGTCACGGGTTAGGTGCTGTTGACCTCAAATGACTTAATTAGGCGCTAATAATTAGCAATAAAGAGCATTTATTTTAAACTTAAAATATAGATGTAACTTTATACAGAGTGTCAGTCATGCAATAGGCGTGATTTACACCAGATGCCTGATTATTAGTTATTTAAAATGACTTGAAGGGCAACGAACAGTTCACGTACTATTCACCCGAGCAACGTCGGGTATCCCAGCTGGTACTCTATATATCTACTATTGATTGTTTCGATTAAATACCAGTCCTATCGTGCTATAGAACATGTCTGGTGTTGGGTGATGTGCAGCACATACGTCCCGTTTCAATTTCAGAGCACACTGCTGGTATATTCCGTTGTAACACACCAATAAACACCTTTGACATAAACAACTTAGAAATGTTCAGAATGTTCGAAATAAGATTCGTTTTCCGCTTGTTATGAGTATCAGGTAGTTGTTAGTTGATCATAGTTTCTTCGGAACTTTCTCGCTGAATAACTCATCTCGCAGTTTGAAGCCATAAGATACAAATCCGTAGCTAATTTCATGCCGATGCTAAATATCTGTATACATGTTTCGGGTATACCATGCATGACAATATATATATATAGTGTTATATTGTACATTTCTATTTATCTATTTATCTATTTGTCGCATGCAGCATGACATATAGTAACATGTCTCTAGTGGGTCAAGTGATATCACCTGTTAACGGCTATACCACAAAATCCCTACCCAATAAACAAATAAATTCCGTTGTAATTACGATAAACGCCGTAGCGACGAAAACACAACCCATTGCGACCAGCTACAGGCCATGACGATTGCGCGGTGTGAAATTAAGGAGGGTATTTGTTAAAACTCCTGCATTGTCTAAACTTCCTGACTTGAAATTTAACAGAGGTGTATAGTAAATATTGGTTTCTTGGTTTAAAGACGACATATTTATATTTACGCCATTATAATTGTTGAATTATTTCGCTTCATTTTAATAAACACAATATAGTTGTCACCTGCATCGTGCCCCGATTAATTTGCACTATCGCTTATGAAATTAGTGATATACAGTCACAACCTTCACAAGTTCCATGCCATTACTGTTCTGATATCCAATATCGATTGACCCACACTGCGTGACCACTGGTGTGTGGACATACGATACTTTTTTCATTATTTGAAGTGCTATTCTGTTTATTAAATGTCAATTTTCCATGTTATATATGAGCGAATAACTCAATATTTTGTCCCGTATATCCTCTATCCGTCATCAATATTTGGCAAGCATTGATAGTTTATGAAGCACGCCGGCTATGCTATGTCTGGTCTCAATAGCTTAACGAGACGCGCTTGTGTTTTCTCTGGCATATAAAACAGTCAACTTTTGGCTGTGCCTTCGGTATATATGTTACTGCTTGTTGTCATCCGATGTCCAAAAATATATTTCCTATACTCCATGTGCACGATAATGCGGCGTTCGCAAATGAGTTTTCGCAGTTATAATTCACAGCACATTGGGAGTCACCATGCAGCTCCAGACAAAGATCTCAGCTCGAGATTGCATGGTTTAGGCGACTTTATGAGCCGATTTCACAATAAATATTTAATTGACTACACGGAGAAATTTTCAGGATTGTAAGTGACGAAGCTAGAGCGCAATCGGCTCACAAAGGTCGGCTAAATCATGTAATATCGAGCTGCAGCATGGGACCTTCACATATGCTGTGACATTCATCATTCAGGAACATGTATTATATATACATTATTATAACTAAGAAATACATTACCTGTTCTATTTGTTTTTCAATGTTATAAAGTTCCCCGTCAGAATATCAAAAAGTTCCCAGGTTTTGAATTGGTGGAATATGATCTCTATATATACAGTCGTAGTCACAGCAGAGATTCACAGCATGACATAATATACACGGTGAGATGTATAAAGCCCGTTTATTTACACGACATACCAATACACGATAAACATGCAGGCGTGGTGTTGTTGTGAGCATTCTGTCGTTACAACGGTGTGTGTGTATCCGCTGATCCACTCAGATCCACTGGGGCATTTTGTTGATACAAAAGAATGGACATCAGTTGTTTGAGTATAACTCGTGGATACTCACCTATAACATACGTGGGCTTTAAACATCTCGATATTACTTCAACTTCTGTCTCAGATAACTCTTGATGTAATATGTATACAATAATACATTATCCCATACACGTGCTTAATTGCCATATAAAACGTTCTACAAATGTATTGATAAAATCTGGCAATCTGAACATCTGTTCTCTACTTTATACAGCATAATTAATACTTCTGGTGATTTGTCCACATATAGATCTCAAGTCCAACGGGAAACTAGTCCATTATTCCCCTATATGCGTTGTCACTGCTATATATGGCCCCCAAAACAATTACAATGACAAGGCGTACAAAGATATTGAATTACAGTGTAAATCCCAGGTGTGCTCACCCATACAAGGGTTAATGCTTCTAACGTTTACATTGTATAATGAAACCGCATTGAATGAGTGACGGATACCCGTGAACACGTGATCTATTTACCTGTGATTCGACATTTGTTGTAATGGCCGCAAATTAAATATTTGTTCTGGCCTTCATAGTTTGTCTTCTAATGATTTCAATGGTGCCTCCGCGTACACGGGCGACCAACACGTGTTGTCGGCACTGCCCGGGAAACCCAACACAAGTGGACAGCACGCGCGACAGTTGCACCGATTGCTGAATGGTGTGAACGGCACGCAACTTCCGGTATACGAGCCTTTGTTTAGGTTCCGCACAAAAAATGATGTTGGAATAATCATCGAACGGCTGCGCGAAATATCCACACGAGTCGTGCCCCTGCAGTCTTATATTTTATAGAGCGAGGTGAAATATTTGAATATAACAATCCACAATCTACCATGCACAATCCTAGAACAGAATTGTATACATTATACACAATATGTGTTACATTTTATCATAAACATAATTGTGTAGAAATGACCAATGACATATGTGTCGGTGGAATTTTCTCAACATTGAATATGAGTGAATATGTGAGTATGATTATAGTTAGTATAGATGAAAATTATATTCTAGTTGAGACACAAACCTCGCAAGAGCTACCATATTAAACATCTGGCACCAGCTTAAAAATTCGTGCTACACAATTATGTGCTGTTCAGGTTTTACACACATTGTATAACAAATTTTAAAGCTGTATTTTTGTTTGTACTGTGGCAGCCTTTACGAGTTTTGTGTCTCCGATAAAACACATCTCATCTAATAACTATGATACATTATGATATTCACTTATATTAAACATTGAGGAAATTCCACATGTAACTATGTCATTTCTACACAATGTTGTTAAGATAAAATGTAACACATATTGTGTATAATTTATACACATTTGTTCTAAGAGTGCATGCAGTTTCATCTTTGTGTTTAATGTGATCCGGAAGACATCATCCAATCTAAATTGATGACTTCCATATTTCTGGCATATTTGAAAAACAAAGATTGTAACCAACGGTACTCATACCACAAGGACTTCTGCTGACAGCTGAAATGTGGACAATTAAAATTAAAATTAAAACCCACATCATATAAATCAAGAACTTTAATGCATGTTTTTGTTTAGGGAATCCCTCATGTCTAATCAATCAGCTTGGGACGCACAATTAGTCAAAAGTGGTATCAATATATCACAATCTAATACAACAATAAGAGTGACAGACAAACTAATAATTGAAAGGTTAAAATCAGAACATATAAATAAGTTAAAAAAAACATGTTCGATGACGACAGACCAGGTGGTGCTAATAAACTGCGAACTTAGAGAACTTTCAAAAAGAATTATGACATAGAACCGTACCTGATGCACGTTCGATCGTCCGCGGCAAGAGAGATGTTCACTCGACTATACGTGTTAGCAATCATATTTTAGCTATAGAAAAGGGTCGACACACGCAACCGAAGACGCCATTAAAAGACAGAATTTGTCACATGTGTGATGAACTTAAAGTTGATACAGAAAAACATTTTATTATGGAATGCAGTGCGTACGCTGACTCTAGAACAGACTTGTTTAATATTGCTAAAATTATCGCATAGATTTCATAAACATGAGTGATGATGATAAGTTCATCTTTATAATTAAAAACAGGGACAAACAAATAATAAATTCCGTGTGCAACATGATCCGGTTATTCTTTCTAAAAAGACAGAATGTCAATATGGGGAAATAAACGTTGAAAGTATAAATTTATAATACTAATAATTATTTATCGTACCTATGCCTATTACATGTATTTTATTTTAATGTGTAACTTTTCATGTATTAACTGTTATTTGCAACTGCCTCCATTGGTGTATTGCAATAAATCATCTTATCTTATCTTATCTTATCTTATAGCTGATTATCCGAGAACACGTATATCAATGTTTCAGATGAAATAAACAAAACGAAAATTCGAACGTAAATATTCTTTTGGACAGTCTTTTAAAAGTGTTTTAAGTGTGAACAATATATATTTCAAAATCAAACATATAACACAAATACAATAGACATACAGATACAGATAAATTAAGAAAAAGGATTGGACAACAAGCTAATATTAGCTTCTTTACAGCCGTCTTCTCAAAGGTGCTCTTGTTGGCGAACAAATTCCAAATTTTATTGAGGTGCAGTATAACACATTGGGCGCGTGAGTTTTAATTTAAATTTGACCGTCCCGCATGTTGGCGAATTTCAATGTCAAACTTACTTGATATCCAATTATAGCACATGGTTGAGAGAACAGCCTTTGAATATTTTTCCAAAAAGTGGAGGTGAAAAAGTAAAAAGTATAAATACATTTAATGCTATGTTTCGCCATCCGAATTATTCTCTGCAACTGTCAAGAGCGACTGTGGATTGCATGGGCACGTGGGCGGATGTAGCTAGGCCATGATTGTGACTGTAAAGCATCTGTATACGGTCGGGCGATAGACTCTGTCACATCCTTCTTCATTTTTTATCATTATTGGACATTTCAATTATTCCCCCGAATGGTCGTCAATCATCCGGAATTTAATAAAAAGTGTTGCAAATAAAATGGCGACAAATCCCTCGGTCTCTATCTAATTTGAATAGTCTGTGTACACCGCTCATTTATAATTGGAAAGTCATACATCAATGTTATGACATTTTTCAAATTATCTCCTAACACAATTTTACACTTTTGATGAACAATTGATTCGAGGGAATAGTGTCTCGTCTGAAATGTTTGGGTAGTTCAAATGGACTAACATAACTAAATTCACCCTCTGTGGAACTCATTCTGCGGAAGCCTCATCTTCCCTGGAAAGTATCTTTATTATCAAATTAACCAAGTTGTTTTCGTCTCTTTGTTGGAACGCACCCAAGATGGCGCTGCCCATCTAAAATTTCTTAGCTCCGACAAAAAACCAAACGGAATATGTTATAGAAATATCTCCAACGGGCAGAACGGAGATGAATAACAACTTTAAATTGGTCCATGTATTTACGTTGAAATAGAGACTTTTGTTGATCAGTTTAAAAGAAAAAATACGTAACCGCACAAGCGCTTCACCTATTTTCGTGCAACACCACGTGAATACGTTTTCCGAAAACAAAAATGCCCGCAAAACGAGGAGGAAAAACAAGTTCGGATGACTACAGTGAAAACAAAGAAATAACAAACGGAGATATTATGACCGAACTGAAGGGTATGAAGGAAAAAATGGAGTCTTTGGTGACAATTGAGAAATTTGAAGAGTGCACAAAAAACTTTGTTACAATCGAAAAACTGGAAGAATGTACACAAAACTTCGTTACAAAAGATGAGATGAAAACCTTGGAACAAAAGTTCAATACGCAGATAAAAATACTTTCTGGGCAAAACAGGGAGATGAGCTCTGATCTGTGTGACCAGGCAGCAGCAATGGCTGAAACTGAAAAGAAACTGACATACAAGTTGAATGATCTGGAACAGCAGGGTCGGAAGGATAGTGTTAGACTGAGTGGTATCCCTGATACGGAGGAAACGGAAGACATAGAAAAATCGGCGGACATGGCATTAAAAATGTTTAAAAATGAACTAAGTTTGAATTTGACAAGAAAAGATATTTCAATCGCGCACAGGGTTGGAAAATTCTCAACAAAAAAAGCTGAAAAAAGCAAAAAGAAACAAGATGAGAGACCAAGAGACATTCTAGTTAAATTTGTATCAATAACCAGTAAACTCGAGGTGATGAAAGCTAGATCTGGACTGAAAGGAACTGGACATACGATTTCTGAAGACTTGACAGGGCTAAACAGCTACCTATTAAGGAAAGCATACAGGGATGATAACATTCAGAATTCATGGAGTCTTGGAGGAAAATTATATTTGAAAACAAAGAAAGCAAAATCAATGAAGTTCAGTACAGAAGATCAGCTCGATGAGAAACTGTGCGGTGGAAGTTAAAGCGTTAAATTTGGAACTGAAAAAAAAAAAAACTCTTATTTATATGTATTGTACATCTAAATATTGAAAAATTACCTAGTATTATAAATTTATATTGCAGGTTTTTGTTTTTCAGATACTGAAAAAAAAAAAAAATAGTTATTGACAAATCTCACCTGTCTGTCAGATGGAGAATTTGAAACTAGATTGCTCACATCTAAGATATACAAACAAAACAATTTTATATGATTTAAAATCTGAACTAATTTTAAATGAAGTCAGACAATATTTCTACTTTTATAAACATTATGATTTCTGTGCTACAATATGCATTGAATGTTTGTATCCCGTATTTACTTATAAATGCAGTCACTTAAAATTATGTCCTTCAACTGCAGAGGGCTTGGACAGGCTAAGAAAAGAAGAGATGTGTTTGATTGCATTAGGAAACTAAATCAGTCCATTGTTTGCCTACAAGATACTCACTTCGCTGAACAAATGGAAAACTTAGTAAGATCAGAATGGGGGTACACCACCTTTTTCGCATCATTTAGTGGAAATTCAAGGGGAGTAGCAGTCCTTCTGAAAAATAACTTCCAATACAATCTACACAAAATAAAAAAAGATCCAAATGATAATTATCTTGTATTAGATATAACGGTTGACAATGTTAGGTTTACCTTAATTAACGTATATGGACCAAATGATGATGAGCCTCAATTTTATAAGAATCTCATTGAAATTGTGGAGTCATTTGAAAATAGTAAGATCATATGTTGTGGTGATTGGAACATGGTCAGAGATATAAAACTAGAGACTTACAACCATAAAAGCCTTCCAAATCCTAAAGATCAACAAATTCAAACCAATCTAATGAAAAAATTCTACCTTATTGACATCTGGAGAATAAAAAATGAAAATTGCAAACGGTATAGCTGGAGAAGATCCTCACCAATAAAAATGTCGAGACTAGACTACTTTTTAATATCAAATGAAATGCTAGATTTTATTGATATGGATACTTTACCAGATATTACACCAGGATACAGATCTGATCATTCAATAATTACTCTCAATATGAAGTTTCACAATATTGAAAAAGGAAGAGGTTTTTGGAAATTCAATAATTCTTTACTTAAAGACATAGCATACATGAACATGGTGAAGGGCGTTATAACTGAAAATATAAAAAGGTATTCTTGTTTAGTAAATAACCCAAACTACTTCAATGACAATTCTAAAAATAAAGAAGATATCCAGTTCACAATTGATGATGGTTTATTTATTGAAGTGCTTCTTTTAGACATAAGAGGTCATACAATAAAATTCTCATCGCAGAAGAAGAAAAAACAAAAAGCTGAATTGGAAAATTTGCGTGAAGAACAAATAATTTTAGAAGATAAACTTTCAGATGAACACAATAATACAGAAAAAATTGAAACAATTATGAAAAGAATGAAAACAATAGAAGGAAATCTAAAAACAATTCGAGAAAAAGAGCTAGAGGGGTCAATGATTAGAGAAAAAATGAGATGGATCGAGGAAGGTGAAAAACCATCAAAATGTTTTTTGAATATGGAAAAACGCCATTACACAAACAGGACCCTTTCAAAAATGATAAATGAAAATGGTGATGTTTTAACAAACTCGAAACAAATATCTTCAGAATCAGGCAATTTTTTTTTTAAACTATTCACAAGAAAAAATTCCCCAAATTTCAATCTGAAAGAAAACTTGAAGGACTGCAACTTACCAATCCTAACAAACAAAAGTTCAATCGATATAGAAGGAATTATTACTAGCGAGGAAATGTTAGCCACCCTTAAAGATATGCCAAATGGAAAAAGCCCCGGTTTCACCGGTTTTTCAGTTGAATTTTATAAAAAAAATTGGAGAGACTTGGGATCTTTTGTATTAAGGTCAATTAATAACGGATACATGACAGGAAAACTCAGTGTCTCTCAGAGGCAAGGTGTGATAACTCTTATTCCAAAGCCACATAAAGATAAAATGTATTTAAAAAATTGGAGACCCATAACTTTACTAAATTGTGTATACAAAATAGCAAGTGCATGCATTGCTAGGAGAATGAAAACAGTATTACCCGGTATCATCCATTCTGATCAGAAAGGTTTCCTGTCTGGGAGATATATTGGAGAAAATACAAGACTATTATATGATAGTATGCATTACACTGAGAATTGTCATAAACCAGGTATGTTACTTTTAATAGATTTTGAGAAAGCATTTGATTCTATTTCTTGGAATTTTATCAATGAAGCATTAGATCTATTCAAATTTGGAAGTTCAATAAAAAAGGTGGATAAACACTTTTTATTCTGAATCCATGGCATGTGTTTCCACAAACGGTTTTTTATCAGAAATGTTTTCCTTAGGCAGGGGCTGTCGCCAAGGTGACCCCTTATCACCATATATTTTTTCTCATTTGCGCAGAAGTTCTAGGAATTCTTTTAAGAAATAATACAAAAATTGGTGGAATAAACGTAGGTGACACAGAATATAAAGTATCAATGTATGCAGATGATACAACTCTTCTTTTAGATGGAAACATAGAAAGCCTGTCTCAAGCTCTCAGTCAGCTGAAGGAATATGGAGCAATGTCCGGCCTGTATATTAACATCGATAAAAGTAAAGTGGTATGGATAGGGTCATTGAAAAACAAGAATTCTGAATCTGATAGTCTTATGACCATACCTGTTACAGACAATTTTGAATTATTAGGGATAAATTACAACACAGACATGAAAGAAATTTCAACATTGAACTTTGTTAAATAAATAGAACGTATGAAACAAGAAATGGAAAATTGGTCAAAGAGTAACATTACTCCTGTAGGTAGAATTACAATTTTAAAATCCCTTATTTTGCCAAAAAGTAATCATCTGTTCATAAGTCTTCCAAATCCTAGTCATGAAATAATGAATACTATTTCTAACATATGTTATAATTTTATTTGGAAAACAAAAATTGACAGAATAAAGAGAAAAGTTTGTGCAATCAATACAAATATGGGGGCCTAAAAATGATTGATATAAAAAACTTTATCATGTCAATGAAAGTAACCTGGATAAGACGTATGTTTTTAGGTGACGCAACATGGAAAACTATTTTTCAGGAACAAGTATCCAAGGACCCATTGTTTTGGCTTTATGACGGACAATACCTGAAGGATTGCATAACACAGGTGTCAAACCCATTTTGGAAAGATGTGCTGGTCTCATGGAATGAATTTAAAATTTGTCTCAATAAGCAAGTGTGTGTAGAAAATACTTTCTCTAGATGCATTTGGAATAACAACAAACTTAAATTACAAGGAAAGCAGATTTATTACAAAAATTGGAAGACCAAGGGAATAGTATATCTTGGAGATTTAGTCAAAAATGATGGAACTTTTCATTCACCAGAGTCACTTTTTGACCAGTATGGAGTAAAAACTGATTTACTTACATTGCATGCCATGAAGAAACAAGCAGAACTGACTTTGATATTTCCAATTGATAAATTAAAAATTCCTTGCAGACCTTATATCCCACAAGAAATTGCCATTCTTTTGAAATCTAAAAAAGGAGCCACGGATATATACAATGTTATCTCAAGAAACCTTGAAAAGTCCACAAAACCAATTGAAAAATGGGCCAATGAACTTACAATTCAGTCCATGAATGACCAGTACTGGGAACAAATCTTCACAATCCCATTTCAGACCACCAAAGATAGTAATCTATGCTGGTTACAGTATCGAATTTTGAATAGAATCCTCAGTACAAATCATTATTTGAAAAAGATCAAGATCACAGATAATAGTTCATGTCAGCGATGTAATGCCGACGATGAAACAATTAAGCACATATTCTGGGACTGCCCCAAAGTAAAGTATTTTTATGAAAAAATGTCAAATTGGTTCTTAACTTATGGAGTTAGGCTGACAAAATCTGCTTCTACCTTTATTTTAGGGATTTCAGGAAAAGAAAATTATACCTTGAACTATTTAAATCTGATATTGAAGAGATATATCTATAATAACAAATTTGCAAATTGTGAATTCACTACTGAAGGAGCCCTCAGAATGATAATACATCAATTAAAGGCAGAGCAGTTTGCATCAAACGTGAATTTCAAAAGTCATATTTTTGAAAAAGACTGGGGTCTACTATTGGGATTACTGAAAGACAAAGATAAGACTCCCTAATCATAATTTTATTTCTTTTTCTTCGAAGAAATTAAAACCGGACAGGGACATATACTCCATTATCAAAATATGAAAAAGGGATGCAAACATTCATTTGTGTAAATAAAAAAAAGAAGTAAAAAAAAAGAGTTTACTGAATTGAAACAAAATATTAATTCTTTTTGCTATGTTCATTGTTTTAAAGTGGATACTGAGTGAATGAATGTGAGTGCAAGAGAACGTGAGAAAGTGAATGATAGAATATACTTTTTGTTGAGTGTAAGCCAAACGGGTACGTTGTTGTGATTATTATATTGTTCATATTATAATTATTTTCTAATAAAAAAATATTAAAAAAAAAAAAAAAAGTTGTTTTCGTTTCTTTATGATGTTTCTTTTTTAGTTTAGTCTCTTTATATCCTCAAATTGGCAGACGACACAATGCATAATCGAGGTGCCCAAATGGGTGCACATCAACATATGTGTGGGGTAGCGTAACAAATTCACCCTGTTGACCTCATTCAAGAATTGTCCAGCACCATATTTTTTGAGTCATGCGAGTATATACAAAGGTTATGAACACAGTTTGATACGCGTAAACTGTCGAAGTTCAACTTTTATCGTTCCCGATTCAAACAATAGATTCATATTAGATTACCAAATGGTGGTATAGCAGTACTGCAGCTACTGCTATATATTGTCAACATTATGCAATGAGAAAAGAGGAGTTCAATTAACTAAGATACACTGGAAATAGTCACAAGACTTGAACATGGTTCAATAGTTGCATGGTATTGCAATATTATATTTTAGTTACAAAGATGTCATTTGTGTATACAAACTGCTGCTTTGTTTTGTATCTAGAGGTCTAAAGCCACATATACATGTACATCTTTAAAGTCTATAATTTATACATATCTGTCTAATTGCTCTTGGGTGATTGAAAGTCAAATAGTCAAATGTCCGTTATTTATATTACGATGATGGTTCACGGGGGTTTTCGTCTAATTCCAACCGCTGGGTATACATGTATAATGTCACGACGTTGTGAGTTTTATGTGTGGAGGAAAAATCGCACTGCGGGTCAATTTCATCAGCAAATCACTCCACTACATGGAGAAACCACCGACACCAGGAAAACAACTTCATGGCAAATTTGTCCTGCATGTATCCGAACTATGTTACCGCCCTGCACGTGCGTTCATCACAATACACCATGCAATTCGCAGCCGGTAGACCAATATTACGGCCATTGTCAGGTTATAAGAACATACATGCAACTTTCGAAGAAAATAGTCTTAACGAGGAAATTTAAACTTGGACATATGCTAATACTAATCCATGCCCATATGCAGTACATAAATATATAAATATAGCTTCGATCCGTATAGTGTAACCGGTTTTGTCACAAACACACACGCGCGGTATTAAAGGTGATTTCCTATGAACATTAAGCTTCCGACAGCTAATAAAATGTAATGTAATCCTGGGAGATTATTCGCGGGTTTGTGACCCGTGGTCAATTCGAACAGGGAAATTGACAATTTCAAATCACAGTAAATTTCATTTTCAATTTATTTTAGTAATTATAACACCAAGAATTGTGGCCATTGTATGGTTTATTGCGTTGTCCTTCGACAAATGAGGTTGTTTTGATTAACCAAATGGTCTCTGTCTCTGATCTCTGACATTCAGTTCATACGCCACTGGAAATTGAAATTTTAGAAGCACGTGCCCATTTTAACTTCCAAGGGAATAAGGCCATTAATTTCATCATGTCCACAGGACATGAACTATATCGCCATGCCTCTAGTGGGTAGGTCCGCAGTCATAAACTAAAACCCGTTCCATAAACAGTGTCATGACTCGGACAACGAAGTGAGGAGCATGGGGAAATTTTAAACAACGCCCATATCAAGTTGTTATGCATTACATATGGGTGTATTAGCAGTGTTCACACTTTCATGCCGTTGGTGCAAAAAATAAACTAATAATTTACATTTGGCACCGACTATTTAAAGACATATTATGGACTTGTTCGGGTTCGTGAAATTGATAAGTTAGCGCTATGTCAACATGGGGAATGTAGCATTCTACTATAACATCGCCGAAAATTTCAAAGAAATCGACCATATCACTCCATAGAAAACATCGTGTGAACTACGCTAAATTGTAAATATTGGTGTATGTTATCAATTTGGAATAATATTCGTAAAAAATAACTACTTTGAGCAAGATTATAAACTCGAGGTGTGACTGTCCCAATGGAACTAAGGATAACCCCCGTGTTTTAAAAACACTAAGATGTTTCACATGTCAGTAAACATTTAGTTAAAATAATAAAATAACAGATTCCCATGCATTGCAGGTGCACAAACCTAATATATGTAACCTCCGTTGATATGGAGGAATAAAGTATATATATATATATATATATATATATATCTCTAACCCTAATCCTAAACCTATTGACCGAAAAATGTAGGAATATGGAGGAATAAAGTGTATATATATATCTCTCTCTCTCTAACCCTAATCCTAAACCTATTGACCGAAAAATGTAGGAATAAAAGATCGGACAAAATTATGCATGTTGCACAAAAATTTCTAAGTCGAAAAAGGGGGATAACTCCACCAAAAAAAGTCAGACAGACGTCATAATCGCAGGTGCACAGGTTCCCAGCATGGTGGTTGATGTCTGTGCCAAGTTTGACTGAAAATGATAAAAAAAAAAACGACTGAGAAAAACTCCGGACAAATTTGTGTCCACGGACGACGGACGGACGGACGGACGACGGACGGACAAGCTGATTCCAGTATACACCCAACAACTTTGTTGCGGGGGTGTATAACAAAACAAACAAACAATAAAACAAATATATAGAATATATCTCTGGTGAATGATTGGCGTGATAAAATCCAATGTTTCCTGTGAGAGTATTGGTGGGAGGGAAGGTATAGTAAAATAGTGCGAAATAGTTGTCCTTCGTTTTGTTTTGTTATTCTAGTTAGTTGGATATGTCGAAACGCAGTCAATATCTCTGACCACACATACCTTGCGTCATAAATATACCATTGGAAAGATGCAGTTGTATATGCACTGAGATTTACATGCAAATATATCGAAGTTATCTACTGTGACATGGTGATAAGTGCCATCTCATCATTTTAATTCAATATAATACATTGGACGTGTGAACGAATTATATCTATTAGCGTGAATGGTTATTTCTTATGCAAATGTATAATGTTTTGTGATAGGAATTTAGCGCGACCTACGCTTTGAATCCAAATAAGCATACCCGTATTATGTTTATTACTTTTTGGAAATTTTGCAAAAACCTGTATATATAGTGTTTATTGCAGTGGGACTGTTTATATTACAAATGTGATCTTCGGACTGGCTATATTTCAGGCTACCAGAATTGCTTTAGCTATCAAACATGTCATACAAAGTGACAAATCGCTGAACAGGGTTGGGAATAGGGTGAATCCGGCGATTTCTCGAAGAATATATATTCCACGCTGAGGGATAACTCTTTATTTTCACTCAAATTATTTTATTAACGCGCTAACCAAAATTAAGACCAAGTTCAATTTGCATGGATATACTCGCAAGTTTAAGGGGTAAGGCTATGAGGGTTTGAAACGGTTCAAGTTGCACAATATCTCAAGAAATAATATACATGTATATAGGTCTAGAGATTACAAGTGAACGGTGGCGCTATATATAGGAGGGGTGTGAATATTCTTGCGCAATATCTCAATATATAAGGGTCTATATAGTTCATAATTTCAAGGAATTATACTGATCTCAAACCAGAAACGGCGCCGCCATACGATTTTCTGCTATCGGACCACACGTGCCCAAGATCTGGACTCCAATTGTGTCAGTTTATCTTATATATGCTAAATATATATACTATACCGCGATTGCAGTTGACTTAATTACCTGGTACTTATTTAATTACATTCTTCGGCAATAATGCTCCTATAAAATGATTTTGAATATTTTTTGTATTCTTAATCTAACATGATATTTTAATCTTGGCTGACTCCACATCGAATGCGAGCGTTATAACGTGCCAATCGTCAATTATCGCCCTTGATCCCGATGTCAGCTAATTCGGGAAATGTCTTCTTCGGCGCTTTAAATTTTAAAATTGAAAACGTGCAATTTAGACCTTTGCGTAGTTTGTGTGAGTAATCCACTTAATTCTCGACTTGTCTCCTTCCATTAATATCATCACTTTCGTTTAGATGTCATCGCAAAGAACGGAAACCATTAATCCATTGCCAAATATCCACGCCTCTCCTTCCCATTGTGTACCAGGAATATTCCACATAGGATATCATAAACATCTTTATCTCTGTGTTCCGGCTCATGATACTGCATATTAATTATATGTGCCACATATTATATATTGTCCACTAAAGTGTGGCTACCCCCCCCCCCCGCGTATATATGTTATAACACCCAACCTCATTGTGCTGTGGAAATGGAAGGGCAACTATATTGGTAATATACGCCCCGGTCCTTGGAGGTCAGGTATATATGTTTACATAACATGTATTTGTATTTGAACATTAAAGAAAAACGTGGTATTTAAACTATTATACAAATGTATATGAAATTTGTGTAGGCACGGCCTCGCTGCAATGTGCTTGAACAAATTATCATTTCTTATCGATTTGGCCATGTTCCGATCGGAATGGCACATTGTGATGTCCCTCAATTCAGATCAAGTTGAAAATTGGTCCGGTTTTTCGCCCATGCATGTCGGGGTTATAACCCGCGCCAACCACATCTTCTATATAGTCAAGACTGATATCCACGACCTAACCACTTCAGTTACGGGAAAAATATTCACAAATTTCACTTCACCCAAAAATGGCACCTTCTGATTGGTCGAGAGCTATATTATATATATATAGTAGTGTGCAAAATTTAGCACACTACTATATACACACACTGTTCATAAAGAGGCACAGGAACCAAACTGAAGAACATGCAGTAGTTGGTTCTTCGTGCTTCAAACAAAGTTGTAGAACCAAAATTACCTACAATTACTGCTGCTTTGGTTCTTGAGAATTGAAGAACCAAAAATGGACAGACGGATTGGTTGCAACTAAACTTCAATCATCGTCGTCGTTGTCGTCGTCATTATCATCGTCGTCATCGTAATCATCGACATCATCTTTATCGCCATCGCAATCGTCATCTTCAACGTCGTCGTCATCATCGCTGTCGTCATCGTAGACATCAACATTATCATCATCACCATCACCATCTCTTTCTTCGTCGTAGTCGTAGTTATTATCATCATCGCTGTCGTATTCGTCGTAGTTAGCATAGCCTTTGTCATCATCGCTGTCGTCGTCGTAGTCATCAACATCACCGTTGTCGTCGTAGTCATCATCATAATCATCGAGGTTTTCATCGTAGTCATCATCATCATCTTATCATCGATGTTGTCGTCGTAGTCATAATACTCGATGTTCGTTATCGCTACCGTCGTTGTCGTCATAATCATCGTCGACATCATAATCATCGTCGCCGTTGTCATCATAATCATCTCCGCTATTGGAGCATGCCAACATCATCCTAGTTATTACCTTCATCAGCGTCGTCGTGTAACAACATGGGCAACATCATTATAATAGTCATCGCTGTCAAGATCGTCATCATTATCATCATCATTATCGTCGTCGACTTCATCGACGCCATCTGTGTCAATTACGATCACCGTCGAAGTTGTCATATATATAGTTGTTGTCGCCGTCACTATGATCGCTATCATCTTCACCACCCGCACGCATTAAAGCCGTCCTCGTTTTCGTCGTTATTGTCAACAACATCATTTATTTATTACTTTGACGACGACAGCAAGATATTGACCACGATGACATCAATGATGATGATGACGACGACAACGATGATGATGGTGACTATATACGAGGACAGCAGCGATGATGATGACTACGACAGAGACAGCGATGATGGTGATTACCACGACGACTGCTATGATGACGATGTTGATGACTACGACGACAGCGATGATGGTGATTACTACGACGACTGCGATGATGACGATGATGATGACTATGACAGAGACAGCGATGATGGTGATTACTACGACGACTGCGATGATGACGATGTTGATGACTACGACGACAGCGATGATGGTGATGACTACGACGACATCGATGATGATGATGATGACGACAATGATGATGATGACTATACGACGACGACATCGATGATGATTATGATGATGACGGCGGCAATGATGATGATGATGACTACGACGACAGCGATTATGGTGATGACTACGATGATAAAGTCGATGATGATGACTACGACGACAGCGATGATAACGATGACCACGACGACGACATCGATGATGATGATGACGACAATGATGATGATGATGATGACTATACGACGACGACATCGATGATTATTATGATGATGATGACGGCGGCAATGATGATGACGATGATGACTACGACGACAGCGATTATGGTGATGACTACGATGATAAAGTCGATGATGATGACGATGATGAATACGAGGACATCGATGATGCTGACTACGACGTCGGTGGCCGAGAGGTAGCGTACTGGTCTCTCGTGCTATCGGACCGGGGATCGCAACATGGTCAGAGGCGTTATTTCGCTAAAATCCGATTCAGATTCTAGATTCAGATTACAGATTGGTCCCCGTACGACTTGGTTCGGCAAAAGAACAGACCAGAAATTGGCAGAATCAGTAAACGAACAGACCGTAATCTCAATTTCGTGGTAATCCGATTGGGATTCGGATTCCGATTACGGACTCAAATGTTCGTAATGTAAACAAACCGAGATTTCGCCACCTCAGAGTTTAAAAACACAATAAAACATAAGAATCCGTCTCTTGTGTACAAATTATTGCAGAATATAAACGATCTATATCAAAGAATTTTAAATGCGGAGACAAATTTGTTTTATTGAATGTAAACTGGGAGAATATTACTGAAATTAGCCAAATAATAACGCTATTGATAGTAACGCTGGGGGAGCACTTCGGTTGATGGCGAAGCAATTGCAGATCATTGTTGATTGGCACTTTCATATGTCCATTTCATAATTCCATCCTTAAAATACCGCCCGAACGCATGTCGATTCGAATTCGGCGGATACGTCACCATTGACCGAATTCATATGAACCTGCATGGATATGTCTTCTGCTGTGTTCGTTATTATAATGTTTCTTCTTATTCAAGAAATAGTAGGATTATATGATATCGATGGATTATCAGATACACGTATGTACTATCATCTAGTCTTAAAGTTATAGCAATTTAACATGTTTTGTTTCGTTAAATGCAGTCGTTTTGCACAATAGTCTCTGTATAGTCGGACAACAGACACATGTTCTAGGGACGTGGCTAGAAGTTTCCTCAAATTTTCGGCCAACTGCACCCCCCCCCCCCCCCCATTGAACCAAACATCAATCTCACAGGTTCGCAGAATTCAATTTGCTCCCCTTGGAAATATCCAATCTGACAAACACTAAGATTGGAAAATTACCAACTTTACTGGTTGAAAAAAATCAAACAATGCCAACCTATATATGGTGTCAAATTAATGTCCAACTAATGTGGTGTCATGCATGAAATTTCCGACTGCTGGAATGTACCAAAGTTTAGTTTAGATATATTTATTTCAAATAGATGTCAAATTTAGATAACACATGATATATAACACATACATTTGTTTATACATACAAAGGAATTGGGGGACAAGTGCTGACTCACTTAAGGGTAAGTATATATTATTACACTGAAAAAATAAATAATTAGTAATGGCAAAGCAACATGACTACCAAAACAAGTTGAACATATATACAGATCACTGGACACCCCTCTCCCGAGTTAGTCATAAGTTTGTATATGTATTTATTTAAAATCGGGTTTGTTTGTTGCGTTTGCTGGCTTGTAAGTGTCATTATTTGGAACAGTTAGTAAAAATAATCCTGATTTTCCTCACGTATGAATGACTGCACAGCTAAGCAAATTGTACCAAAGTTCGTGGTGGGGGTCGAGACACCCAAGCAACCCCTGTCGTCACGTCCCTGTTCAACTGACAAGTTTCCTGTGTTCTTCACAACATCTTCGGAATTTGATTCAGGAGGCCTAGAGCTGTCATGTTTAGATATGCTTGCCCTCATCAATAAACGCACTTTAACTTGAAAAATAAGATACGATTAAGTCGGATTGGCAGCAAATTATGTGCCGTGTATATACACATAGAAGAAAAGCATGACTTTCACAACAAACATGAACTTTATAAATATAAGATACAAATTATACTTGTGTCAAATACAAGAGCCATGTTTGACGCTGGGAGAACATTAAACGTAGTTTCGGAGACCACGTGGATTTCAAAATCTGACCTAGAATCCGAAATTAGCTCCGCCCCCCGTAATCGGCTTTGGATTCTCAATCCGGATTTTAGCGAAATTACGGCTCAGGGTATTCTGACAAAAATCAGAACTCGGTCAGATACAAAGTTTGTCAGGCTGAAAAGTCTCATTCGAGATCACTGAATAAAGATCCGAATGCAAAAATGCCGACTTCCCCCCATTACAACACATGTCCAGGTATGTTGTCGTGGGTGCAGTACGCTGTCCGGTCGGGCGCGGTCATTAATGGCTGACCCGTGTACACGCCTCGGTGTGTGTACGTTAAAGAACGCTACTGGAGTCACCACATGGTTATAAAGTTACTGGGCCGTGGTAGCACCTGGACCTCCACGTAAACCTCAGCACATTGAGGGCGATGGAGTATCAAGTAGATAGATAGACGACAGCGATGGTTATGACAATGACGACAGTGATGATTATGACAAGGACGGCAGCGATGATGATGATGATGATGATGATGATATGTGGAACCAACTGGTTCTTGGGAAGAACAAAATAGCTTAAACCCCTGTCACACTCAGGCCGGCGCTCTCACTGCGCTGCAAAAGTACCAACATATGAGTAACACGCAGGAGGAGCGCCGAAAACTGTCGAAAATTGTCAAACTTTAAAAACAAAGTATGCTCCTATTGCGTTCCTACTTTGTCAAGTCTCACGCTCTTAGTGCGTTCAAGTCGCTGTCATTGTGATGCTAGTACGTTCTCAATAAGTTCGCAAAACGTTCTCTGCGCGGGCGCGGAGAGTATAGATAGCGCCTCCTGCGTTCTCCAGTCATAGTCAGTTTTTATGTTGTGGGGAAATAACCCAACACTCCGCAATACATTAGCTGTCCGATTAAACTACTGTCACACTCCGCTGCGATCAGGCCGGCGCTTGTAATGCGCTGAAAAATAATCAAAGCGCCAAGCAAAGCGCAGTAAGGTATCCAAGAACGTATTGGTGACGCAGTGGACACTGGCTAGGACGGGGGAGGGTCTCCGTGATCGCCCCAGAGCGCCAGAGCGCCGCGCTTGTTTTGTGCATGCACAAAACAAGCGCAGAGGTTCGGCGTTCTGACCAGGCGTAGTACCGTCGCCATGACAGCGCAAAGCGTACTAACAACGCAATGACAACGACATGAACGCATTAAGAGCGTTTACGGGGCGTGGGGGAAACGCAGTGAGAGCGCGTGGGAGCGTGAGACTTGACGTGACAAAGCAGGAACGCAATGGGTCGTACAAAGAGCGCGATGAAAACGTGATAAGCGGGATAGGAGCATAGCTTGTCACGCGCGCCGCATGTATAACTGGTGGGGGAGTTTCTCGTTTGGCGTGCGTAGTGAGAATTTGCTTTAGCTTACTGTAGTCGCAAAAGACAAGATTAATTTCTTGCTGCGACCACGAGAAGCTAATATGCGCTCTTGCTACGTCCACATAACGCTCACGTCGCTCGCTTGGCGCTTTGCTTTGCGCTGTCACGGCGACAGTACTACGTCCTGGTCAGAACGCAGGGCCTCTGCGCTTGTTTTGTGCACGCGCGGCGCTCTGACACCTATGGGCGACCATGGAGATCCTCGCCCGTTGTAGCCAGTGTCCACTGCGTCACCAATCGGTTCTTGGAGACCTTAGTGCGTTTAGGTGGGCGCTTTGATACTTTTGCAGCGCAATGAGAGCGCCGGCCTGAGTGTGACAGGGGCTTTAGTTGGTTCCGCCGCTGGGATAGTTTGGTAATTGTAGTAATTATAACACAGTTGTAGAACCAAATTTTGGTTCTTGGTAACAATTTTGGTTCTTCATTTGGTTCTTCAACAAATGTCAAAAAATATTTCTTATTTGGTTCTTCGTCAACCATTTAGTTCTTCGTCAACCAAGAACCAAGTGGTTCTTTGTTCGGTTCTTCAATAAATGGGTAAAGAACCAATTGGTTGTTCGACGGTGAAGAACCAACTCTGTTGGTTCCGCCAGTGCATGGGACAGTTTGTAGAACCAACTAAGCTTATCTGGTTCCCCACATTATTCGCATTGTATATACACACTCGTATATATATAGTAGCACGAGTATTATCGTAACGTGCTAAATTTAGCACACGTATTGCTATACCAAACAGGCATGCAAAAAGCAATGAACAGAGACAACAATCTCGAGAAGATATACACGGAAATGTGTATATCCACCAATTTACTAAGGCGTTCCGAATGAAATTAAAATATTAAATTGAACACTTAAAATGTTCACAGGAATGACGTCAACTTTCGAAAATGAATTCATAGTGCGGTACAGTTTAGGGTTTTCGTGCATTCAAAATAAAATTTAAATATTACGCGTTTCGGTTTATAAACTAGATTCCAAGAAATTCTTGGACAATTATGTTTCTCCTAAAGTGTTTAAAGGGGTACTGTACGCCAAATGTTGTTGTTGGTTTCTATAGTCTCCGAGTCGGAGAATAAGGTAACAATTTTTCCATTATTTGAAAGTATGTTGAGTACGAAGTCATGTTACGGATGACAAATTTACCGGAATGCAAAAATACAAATTGTCGTTGTCGAGTAATTTTTGTAAAGTTTTCAACCAAATGAATCAAATAAAAGTTTTATTATATGCATACTAGTCCCATATAATCATTTAAGTTATTCTATCATCGCTAGTCAGTGAGTGGCTTGAGTGTTCTCCCCGTATCATCATAATATTTTAAGCGATCGTGTGTGCGATCGGTTTAAAATCCAGTATCCCTCAATTACTGTTTTTGATTACGGTAATTCGTAATTTAATTGACGCCATTTTATGGCTCCAGTCATAAATTCAATTTATATCAAATTATTAACTTTTAAATTATTAAATTTTAAGATAGCCTATTAACCTGAGCGTTTACAGAATACATCTTCGACTCAAATTACTTATGTTTCTATATATTATCGATATTAGATCGTTGTTGTCACCGGAAATTTAATGAAAATGGCGTACAGTACCCCTTTAAGTGGAATGAGTTGATAATCACATTTGTTCTCAGTAAAACGCGTTGTATTGATTTCTATTTACTTTTTATGAAGCGACTTTGAACAGCTATAGTCCAGAAGTTTGTGTTGGTGCAGATATACAGTTAAAAGTACAGTGTGTACGCTATACAAGTTAGAATAAACTAGCTGATGTGCCCGACTTCGTCCGGGCTATTTGTGGATTTCTTTGTGATCCTCCGTCTGTGCAGAATATACATCGTCTGGACACACTATTGTTCCATCGGTCCAGAAACATGCATATATGAGAGTATGTGAGCGAGGTCAAGGTCAAGGACACGGTTGTATGTGAAATTAGACCCGCCCATATTGTTCCCGGGATCAAAGTGGGCCTACATACCAAATTTGAGTCGGATCGGTCGAGCAGTCAGTCTATAACACAGAGACAGACAGACAGACAGATAGACAGACAGATAGACAGACAGAAGTTCCAACATATATAATAGGTATTACATGTCTTGTCGTTTACTACTCATATGTGCTCTATTAAATATGTAATGGGGGTTAACGATTAGATAGCGATTTGTATTCAATCTGAGTTACATGTGCCACGCGATGTTCGGATTGTTTTTCAAAATGAATACCAGATTTTATCGAAGGGAGCTGATTCTATTGACTGAATAACGGAGATTCGGTTAGAAAATATTTTTGTTTTTAAAGAATATTTTTAAAGATAATATTTTAACCGAAGAAGTGATTTTAAAGTGTGTTTCAGACAAATCCGTTATTTTTATCGAAAGTACGTTCTGTATTGGGTTATCTATCACCGTTCTGATAGAACTAACTCAGGTAGGATACTTATTTCGAAATACAATCATAGCATAGCGTGGCACATGTCACTCAGATTGAAAACCAATCTCTATCTAATCGTGAACCACCCGATTAGGTATATTTCGCTATTCAGTCTCGGGCGTATATATTAAAAGGGAACTGTTAATAAAACTTTTTGTTCAGTAAAATAAACTATACCAGTGTCATAATGTACAATTAAGGTTACTAAAAACGAATCATATTCGAAAACACCAACTTATAGCGTAAAAATCGAGATTTTAATGCCTTTTTGACGTCGAATATAATAAGGAAAAACTAAAAAGCCACTCGCCAGTTTTATGTGCACAAAGAAGCGTGACGTCAATGGCGGAACGCAACTTT
This sequence comes from Siphonodentalium dalli, assembly GCA_032622095.1. Classification (NCBI taxonomy): domain Eukaryota; kingdom Metazoa; phylum Mollusca; class Scaphopoda; order Gadilida; family Siphonodentaliidae; genus Siphonodentalium; species Siphonodentalium dalli. Next base: position 192,508,869 of record CP136065.1, on the reverse strand, counting down.
TTTTCGGATGATGGAATAAGACGTAAACATGTCCACGTGTTTTCTCATTTGTTTTGTTTATGGCGACTTACGATACAAATCTACTATTTTCAACAATTTGGACATTTAGAAAGTATTGATGACTGAAGTGTGTAATCATATAATATCACGGAGTTGTGCTTGGACTATACGTTGGACGCTGTTTTGAGAATTTTCGATGAATATTGTGAATTGGATTTTCTATTCTGGACAGTCACAGTGGAGGTTGACGTTTCGCAATTGAAACAAATTGACACTTTTATTGACAGATTTATGTTTTAGAGGAATGTTTATCAACCAAGAATCAAAATTATTGGACTGTAATGTGCATAGAACAGTTGTCTGCAGTTTTCAACACATTCTTGATGGAAAAAGATTCTAAAGCTACGATGGCAATTTGGGAAGTAAATCACCTATTTTCGATGTTTTTTTTCCGCTGGTTATCCGACGTGGGCCGTATTCAACATTGCCAGCAAGGAGCTGATGCTGAAGTTCCTGAACTCTTCCAATTTGATGATTATTTATTATAATTAATAAATATTTTTTTTAACCATTTCGCTTGTATATATTCTCCAAAATCAGTTGGACAAGTGTATGTGAACAACTGATATACATTGTACATACAATAATACTGTTACCAGATGCATGCTGACTGAAAGACCAATCGGTCTATTTAAGCACTTCCGGGCTATTATAGATCACTCGGTGATTCACCCAGGTTCGTTGGATGGCTCAAACGATGTTTCCTAAGAAATTTATATATACCCTTAATTTGAACCACACAGTTGATTGTTTCGTACCATATTTTTTGTCATTTCACACCATATACATTTGTATGTTTCGTTGGTTCCCACAAATGGTAATTGGTCATGCATATGCAGCGTACCATGTGAAAAATTATTTTAATTTTGTTAACTTAATGAAAGCGAACATGTTTACGATTTAAAGTTACGTGATGATGACAACCCGACAATTACATGTAAACATATTTCTTTCTTTTTTTTGCGAAAAAAAAATTAACAAATTGAAATTGTGGCAACAAAGTTAAAGATACATAATCCGAATTAACGCTTGCATATTACTATTTCCTTGGCTTCGGGTGTAAACATATTTGATTCGAGTCGAGGAACCCACCCGTGTTGAACAAAATGTTGATAAATAACAGGTTTTGGGCAATTGTTTACTATTGTTGACTGGTTACAGGGGAGGGGGGGGGGGGGGCGGAAAAAAACTGCAGACACAGGGTGGAAAAAAAACTGTTTTCTTCTTCGGTTTGGGTACCCCCCCCCCCCCCCCCCCCCCAAACAGCAAAAACTGCAGTTTTTTTCCACCCCCCCCCCCCCCCCCCCAGAAAAATCAAAACTACCCCAGCCGGACAACAACTCGGTTTGACCGGAAACCGAAAAAAACACTGGAGCATATATACAATTCACGAGAAGGTGCTTGGTAACTTAGTTTAGATTATTATGACTAAAATGGTAATTGTCTACCAGTAGAACACAGATTTGTACCTCGTGATGTCATGACATGTACAAACATGTATATTGGTGATCGCAACGCTATGTATGCACTTTAAAAAATGACAACTAGTCATTACCTCGACTTTGAAAAAGATGCAAATGAGATGAGTGAGATACCAGCATAAAACTGTTTTCTGATACCATTGGAGGAGAAATTGTTTAATACATGGGATAGTTCTGCATTAAAAATTTGCCAGATAAGCGATCGCAGGGTAGAATTCTGCATTCGACTGGTAGACACTGACATAGTCAGCATTATTAAGAGGGTTAATGGGGTCAATATCACATGTAAACCAAGACAGTGGTTATCCAAAATTGTTTTATGTGGATTGTACTACTCATTTATATATGATTTGGATATTAAGGTTAATCCATATTCTATAAAATGAGAGAAAATTGAAGTTGTGAGTCTGAAAATACATATTTGGAAAAAAATTACATGCAAATTTTTTCCGACAACCCTCCCCCCTAAATGAATAAGGAAACGTTGTGTCCCGCAGTTTTTTTCCGCCCCCCCCCCCCCCCCCCCCCCCCCTGCTGGTTAGCATATTTTTTTTTTGGGCCATTAATCGATTCTGATAACCGAAGCGGCATTTCAAAAAAATGTTTGTTGTTGGAATCTAATAACATGGGAACCATCGAATCGGTTTGAGTACCTTTAATGTTATTTCAAAAAAATCATACGGTATACTCAATAGTACAAATTGTCGAAATGTCCAGCAACCTATTGGCTGTTCAGTCCATTGCACATTATAATTTATTTCCAAATAAAGGTAATACTAAATATTAAAGCAGCGTTTAGTGTTAAGTTCAATCTTGAACTAATTGTACATGTGATATAGTCACAGGGGCTTGTTGTAAAGAAAACAAGTAAAATTGAGGGTGCCACTTTATCAAACATTATAAATGCATCAATATTCTATTGATATACATGTACATGTAATGCTTTAGAAACCCATGTTTTTGTATATATATTTTTACTTGTTTTCTTAACAAGCCCCTGTGGCCTCAGTTTAAGTATAGGAAGCCATCATGACTTATCTGCGAAAGAGCTCTGGATCTCTTGTTCACTCATTGTGTGACCACTGAAATCAGAGACGTGGCTAGATAGTCTCCCCATTGGGGAGGGGGGGTCACCAAACAGAGTAATATGATTTCATGACATCACGGATCCGAGTAATATGGCTTTACAACATGGCATAATTCTATTTCACTGTTAAATAATGCATAGACAATGATTTTTTGTGATGTCACTCATTTGAAAGAGTTGTCCATACATGTAGTACACTGTTACTAAGAGGCAAACTAATTAATGTTATGGATAGGGTATTACTCGGTTGGTTTGATATAATAGGCCTGATTTCAGCCCTCGGTAACCTCATTTCAGCCTTCGACCGTCGATGTCAGGCTGATAGTGATATGAGGTTACCTTAGGCTGATATCAGACCTAATATCAAACCAACCAAGAAATGTCCTCTAATTATTATATAACTAGCAGGGTGACCAGTCGTTGCCCAGGTTAATGCTCCCACTTTTTTACTCTGACCCCAATACCATCACTGTAGACATTTCTAATCTGCACCATTATGATGATTATCTTTCTCATAAGAAATAACAAATTAATAGATACATGTATGTGTAGGGTATTACATGTACTTGGTTGGTTTGAATATATAGGCCTGATTTCAGACCCATCGGTTACCTCATGTCAGCCTTCGATGTCAGGCTGATTGCGATATGAGGTTACCTCAGGCCGATATTTGGTCTAATATCAAACCAACAATGTAATATCCTCTAAATATTATGTAACTAGCAGGGTCGTTACCCATGTTAATGCAGTGTGGTATTGTTTTGCCCTTCCCACTTTTTGTCCCTTACCCTTAAACTATTTGTATAGCATTTGTTATTTAAATTTAGAACAGAGCCATAATTTTGTTTAAATGTGCAGATCTACATGTATGATAATAAGGCTTAAGCATCGTGCAGGGTGGATTTTTCTCATAAAATTAATAAACATATAGGTACAATTATTTGGCACACAAGAGTAGGCACTTTGCTGGAGTCTGATGATGTTAGATGCTGATAGTCTAAAGGGTCAGTGTCTGGTTGTTCCCCTTGCAGAGGAGATATAAATGGTTACACGACATTTTGGATCGTCTTAAGTCGTTTCGTACCATATTTTTTGTAGTTTCGCACCATATTTTTTGTAGTTTCGTACCTTATTGTTTGGTCGTTTCGCACCATGGTGGAAATCAATTCGTCTTTTGATACCAATGATACCATATCACTATACATGTACATGTATGTCACACCATAGGGAAACAAATAAATGATTTTCTGCAAAGTACGAAATAAAAAAAAGTAACCAAAAAATATGGTATGAAACGACAATGGTATCGGATAGAGAAATAATGAAGAAGTCACTATAGTTGTATATCATTTATATGGTCACAATATATATATAATGCAACGTGAAAGTTGATATGACATCTGTTCTGTTCGACTTCAGGTGTACTCAATTTCTACTCCGGCAATGTTCAGAATCCTATCCATTGATAATCCAACGACACTGGTATGAAGCGTCTAGAACTTAGAATCCATATTTAATATAAATTATAAATCCTTCAGACTTTCAGTGTTACCGATCTCCATTCTCCAGAATCAACAACTGACTGTTCAAGGCGGTTCCACTCAATGGTTGTTTTTAAGAAGTCATCGTAATGAGTAATGTACAGTGCTAGTACGCAGTAATTGAACGATTCTCTGATGGTGCTGTTAGTGTTAGCACTTGTTGAACACCTCCTAAGTTCTCCACCAGATTTTGACAGACACTCCCTTCCACACTGAGGACAGTAACAGTACTAACACTCCCACTGACAGTGAATAGGCCTACTGGTAGTCGAAAATCTACGGGATACTAAATATATAGTCAATTTTGGACCAGCCTACTGTAGTACTGACTACTGCCCTGGTACTGCCTACTGAGTACTACTACTGGTACAGTGGTAGTGATGCAGTCCTCAAATTTGGTTGCTTTATTTTCCTTGTCTTGTTCGAATTTTTTTTTTAGAGTTACCCGGTAGATGTAGATTATTCATTTGTAGAATAACAATCAATTATCATGACAATCGTCGTCAACAACGAATGACATTGATAATTTGATCGATTCAATCATGTTGACACTGTGAGTGTGACTTGGTGAATTTAAATTTTAAGTCTCGCTGTCCTTGCTATCTTCGTCGGCTGGTTCGTGTAAAATGGGCCAATATTCAAACGCAAGCCATCAAAGGCATCTTCAGTATCTGCCATAGATGAAGTATCCTCCGCAACACGTAACTCGTCGTCATTTTCGTGATTAGAGTCACTTTCAGACGCGGAAATACTGTGTGCCGAAGCCATTTTTCGTAAACAGTTCGTCTGCAGTGGGAGTTCCGCCTTTGACGTCACGGGTTTTGCGGTCACGTGACTCGAGCAAAATCACCTTAGAAATAATAATCGATTTTTAAAAGTCGCTAAAAACACGTTTATTGATAAAATTATATCTAATTTTTTATTGGATGTTATATTTGAACCTTATTCACACCAAACTAGCCGTATAACATTGAATTGATAAACATTTAACAGTTCCCATTTAAGTGATAAAAGTATCGCACTGAAGATCGATGGCATAACTTCGAAGCCCAGCATGCACTCGGCATATATATACACACATGATGGTCAGTTCTGACCAGGGTTGGCGCTGGACCCAAATTTTCTCTTGCCAAAATTTTTGCCAAATGTATTTTTTTTTTGCCAAATGAAATTTTTTTTTGCCAAATTAAATCGAAGGTCAAATTGGGGAAAAATAAGGAAAATTAGCGTTTTTATCTTTATTCATATAAAACGTAAATAGATACAGGTAAAATGACAACAAATCAATATTAAATGTTAATAGAAGACACAATACATTTAGACAAGCAATTGTCAAATACTAGTAAACATAAACCTATAGTATGGTAATGCACATTAATATTAAACATGAACAATTCTACGAGACTTAACATCAACCCACTTCAAAAATGCAGCAGCAAAATCAAACTCAGACACAGATGGTCCTTCGATAGAAATTTTCATTAGAGCATTGAGATAACGAACAGACAATCGATTGCGCGATTTTGTTTTAACAATGTTTTGAATGGAGAAGGCTCGCTCGCAGTCGACTGTTGATACGGGAACACAGACTAGCCGTTCGGCAAACTGACCAACAATCGTGAACAGTTCCTTGTGTTTCAGGGCGCACTGGCATCCATCATCGACGTCGTTGATGCTTTTCTTTGCTTTGATGAAGGATCGGAATGAGTTAATCTCGTCGATTATATCGTCGTCAGTAGTTGTGTCGTTGATAAGCTTGGCAAACTGCACTAGTGTTGGCTGATGTTTTTTCATGGTTTTCTCTGTCGTTGTGATGTCAAACAGTTTTGTCATAGCGATGAGCACGTCGGAATCGTTGTCGTCTGCGAAACGACTTTTCAAGTTCGCAACTAACTTCTTTGTTACAGTCGGCGATATATTCCCACCTTCGATGTTTCCGGACTAGATATTTCACATCACAGAATTGAAAACCCACTTGCTAAAATTTTTGCCAACTGAGATTTTTTTTTGCCAAATGAGATTTTTTTTTGCCATTGGCAAATTTGGCAAGCGGCAGCGCGAACCCTGGTTCTGACCCGTGCAAGTCAACGAATGCCCCATATATATGCTATAATATTTCTCAGCCTCTTTATCGACTTAGATCAAACAAAGAGGCTACGTCGTGTGGTCATTTGGGCAAGATCATTCTCGTCGAGCCCGTACCGAGACTCGTATAGCAATCCATAATCCAATATGCATATCAATGACTAGAAAGAAACTTCAATATACATTCTGTATATATCACGCGCCATAGACCGGTTCACTGCAGGGTCTTTTCGCTTTAAAACATGGCGGGGACATCGCAGTTGTCATTTCCGCATCTGAGCATAACATTTAGCATGAATGTTTCTCGACATCTTTCCGAATAATAATTGTGCAAATATCTACATTTCCAAACGAATCACAACTTCGTGTACCACACCTTATTTGGCATGTACACAGCTTAAACGCACTGAGATATAAATACAGCATATATACTCACTGATTACTTATGTGATACATTGTTTTATGTCTAATCCTTGGCGTATTTGGCTGTATATATAATGCAGCTTCATTTGAAAACAATGCACCATGCATCATCAGTATATATATACTGCTAATACGATTATTTGTGAAACACTTCAATCGCCAATACTGTTCATATATGTTATTGAACTCTGTCGCCTAGAATACACTTACATGAATGACTTTATATAGTAGAGTGTAACCGACACATTTCATTGGCACCCCAGACACACAGTAAAGTATTGTCTTTTCTCAGTTCCCTTTGATACAAACAAAAAACATTGCGATTGTGTTATAGCATAAACTATAGCTTGGCGGTGCCCTTAATTTGTGTAATTTTGTGGTTCACCAACATAATCATGTAGACAAATACCGCGCTATTGTACTGTTAACATATATTGTCCAAGCAGGTTACCGAAAGTGTATTTCGTTAATTTCATTCGATCGATCAGATTCTACATTTTTGTTCTTGTCGGACGTCTAGTCGGGATTCAACCATCATACTATTTGTTTGCTAAACATTTTTAGTACAATATGCCAACATGTCATTAGTGGGAGAGTTCAGTCCACCGATTAACAAAAATCCTTGTTGGCACTCATATATGTCCGTGTTATAGATCAGATGTAAAGGGAAATTGAACAGAACCTTTTCTCGACTATATACATGTAGTCAGGACTGTTTCACCTATCAGATCATTTCCTCTTGATGAATGATATTACATGCCAAGGGCACGTAATGCATTTGAATCTGAATACCATGTCTATGTCGACAAAACAAAACGCACTCGTGAAATGTTTATATACTCAAGGTAGACCCTCTCCCATGGCGCCTGGTGCAGACATATTAAGCAGTCTCACAACTCTACATGTACATGGCTTCCCTTTCTGTTCCCCACTCTCACCCTCTCTCCTCTTATGCCATAGCTCTCTCCTCGCCATCCTGTAATATAAATATATGCTTTCACGACACTATTATTACTATTACTTGTATAATATTTCCATTCCTTCGCGTCTGACCCCACTTCTCCACGTATTGGAGAGAGTAGCGAAACAAAAGAGGAGCAAACATATTAAAAGCCCCTGGGCTTGTTGTTAAATCCCCTTTTCAATTCATCAACCTATACTATATTGTCAAAACGTTTGTTAAATATTCTTATACATGTATGATACATGTATTAATTGGGATTTGAATAAAATATGTTTACATCAATCTGATTGCCAGTGTTTGTAATAGTTCTTATGCCCTTAGCAACCGTTACTATGAACATATGTTTGCATAACAACCAGCCTTGACATATATACATGGTTGGTCTATGTTATGGCACCATGGCATAATGACACGTGAAACAGAATTGTGTCATGTTCTAGAATGTTGATTCATAAAAATATAAACTTTTAGATGATAAATTGGATACTATGCTGGAAATAGATAGTAAATATTAGTAGAAAAAAACGCGGTCATCCTTATTGTAAAGACTATAGTATGAACCGAGCTATTAAGGAGTGGATCTATTCGATATACTATTGAAAATAGGCCACAGCAAATATAAGTTTTCCGTTTACTTTTCTCACAACATCACGTGCTTGGAACTCCTGGATTCATATAAAAACAGGGAGGTAATTTTGGCAGATTTGGACGTCGAAGGTCAAGTCATCAAAATCATCAAACTAGGAGAAGTCAGTATGTCAACTTATATGCAGTAACCAACAACGACCAAAATAGCAGAAATCAGTATGTCAGCTTATATTTACAATTACAGCACCAAAAAAATAATCCTATTTACAAACCCTGGTACAACAAAATATTATCAAATACTAATTTCTGTCCAAAATACTGTCTAAAAATATTTTTAAAAAGTGTGTATATAGCCAATATATGTAACGGCACATATTATTAAGGCGGTCCACATGTCACATGTCAGATCGAATGGCGCAAGTAACCGCGAAAATGCATTAAAAGATTTAACGACGCTCTCCAAACTTAATCACCTTAAAGTCTCAGTTGTACCGTATTTCATCCCAAGTTAAAAGCATTTTGTCATGCACGCTGGAATTAATGGAGTCGGTCGCTCGTATGACTGTCGAAAAGACACGGCACCAGCTGATTGGGATTTCACATGCGCATGGATTGTTTCAAGAAACGCGCAACAAAGTGGATTTAGCTGTGATTGATGGAGATTACGGAATTTGGGTGCATAACAGGATCAAGTATCAATCATGGGCGGCTACAAATGGTCTCCAAGGGAGCAAGCTTCATCGATTATTTTAACGCGTGGTCAAAATCAATGCATGTGTTTTGTATGCGCGGATTATTTAAAGGTACACACGGAGTTTGCAACTTCATTTTTTTTGCGAGTATTTTATAACAGCGAAGAGCATTCTTTTCAGAAGAAAATGAAACTTAAGATATTGTGAAATAGGTACATTCGTGTGCGCCCAAGAGACAGAGCATTAATTATTTCCAACAAAATCTCTGCAAAATATCTGACAGACGAAAAAAGCTCTGTTCCATGCATATGATTGTCTCACCATCGAATGAACTAAACAAGGCACTAATCTTATACCCTCGATATCTATATAATGGCTATCTTATCGGGACAATTGAACGAGGACTAGAATGATAGAATTATAGATATCGCTGGGAATTAGTTGTGGAAACCTTCTTTGAAGATTAAATAAGACCAGGATGAACTATATAGTATACTCGGAAAACGAACACCATGACGGACGGACTAAATATATATATATTGTCTGACTTCTCGAGACACTTCGACGAGAACAAGAGCTTGTGGGGGGTATATATAGTATAGGGGAAACCTTCTTTGTAATTTAATGATGCCCAGATGCACGACTCAACTAAAATATACGCCCTGACTGATGGACGGACGAATTTCCGCTGAATATAGACGCCCGTCTCTTCGGTAACCATGCCTATATAGATTCTACCACCAATTATACAATTATACATGGAATGGTCTATAAGAGCAATATGATTCATATTCATTGGCGGGAAACGTATAACATGTTCAGTAAAGAAAACCATAGTCAGACCTCAATATCATATTATTAGGCATGTATAAAATATATTAGAGCTTTGAGGTTTTGAACTCGTGGAGTATAATCTCTACGGGCGTAGCTGGAGTATATATATTCATGGCATGATCTGCGGGGAGGGGTGAGACACCCTGTCGCCACGTTAATGTCAACAGGCCCATGTGCTATATATGATACAGTAAAAGTACGTTTAGCATACTGTCAATACAAGTAGATCGTAAGATTGCACCGAAATCGTGACCACAAATCCTCGCTATATATACATGCGTGCAATTACCAAAACGAACGGCATCGTTGGCATCTACCTGTCACAAACGAGGCAAGTGTTTGCCTTCTACAAAATACGCATCAATCGTGGTGTGAATTACGGGTTTGCGACATCGTATTGTATCGACAACGTATATATATATATTAACGACAACAGATTCTGAACGCATGATAGATCGGAGCGAAATCACAGCGTCAGTGTGGCACCGACTTGCGTAGACAGTGTTAGCTGGCCGATATTACAGAGAACACAAAACACGTACATGTACGCAAATATAGAGTAAGTTTTAATCACATTTACTCCATTACCCAGGGGGGGGGTCGGAAAAAAAATTCAGGCACGTATGGCATTTTTTCCCTTTCGATCATTTTTTGTACCCACCCACCCACACCGCCAAATTTTTTTCCGTTTTCGGCAGTTTTTTCCGACCATTTTTTGACACCCACCCCCCTTTTAACACTAAAACAGAGATTTGCGGGGGGAAATTCACTGTAAACAGCTGTATATGAATTTCTGTGCATACTATTTATCATGGATGTTAACATGGACATGTAAATAGGAATGAGTAATTTTGAGGTCATTCGGCCAAAAAAACATGGCTGCCAGCGGCCATCTTGGATTTCAAAATTTGCAACAAAATACAACACGATAACTGCCTGCAGTCAGTTTACCAGTTAGAATTACATTATTTCTCTCAGTCAAACTGATTCAAAGTGGTTTTGAAGCCCAACTCATTGCCAAAACACTAAAAACAAGCAGGATTTTTTTTTTTTAGTTGCGGAAAAAATTGCTTGTTGGTGGCTTTGACCACCCACCCACCCCGGCATACGTGCCGGAAGAAATTTTTTCACCCCCCCCCCCCCTGCATTACCTCCTATATATGACACGGTCAATTATGCTTGTCAAAATACACCATAAGAGGGCGTAATAATAAGTTCAACAAACTGCCTACATTTGTTGAATTTATTATCTGAACATTCCGTGCGGATAACTACTCGTCAATGAGTACTAGTATATAGAAAGGGTTGAATGAGCTCAAACACAGAACACTAGTCTAGTTTTACACTCATTTGATATCTGACTTCTCCTATAAAAATATATAGCCCCACCATCTCTCGCCCAAATTGCACCAAATAAAACTATTATATTCCTCGTATCATGGAGAAGAATGTGTATACATTTTGTGGAGTTAAAAACCTTAACTTTGGTGCCCGATCTCCCCTTCTGTGCACCCCTGACTTGAACGGTGCCACTTTCGAAATCTTTAATCCACACGATTAGATTCTTGATACCATAGAGATGATTATGTATAGATTTTGTGTTAATCGTCGACTGAACAAATTCTGATTAAATTTAGCCCCCTCCCCCTCATCTTCCCACCCAAACGGCTCCGATTTGGCATCTTTAAATCACACGATTATATTCGTGGTATCATGGAGAAGAATGTGAATAAATTTGGTGGGAATTGGCCCTAAAATATGTTTTTATCGGTTTTGCATGGTGTCCCTCATGCACCCCCGACTCGAACGCCGCCACTTTTTTGACATCTCTAATCCACACCATTAGACTCCATATCATGGAAATTATTAGGCCTATGTATAAGTTTGGTGGAAATCGGCGACACAATTTTTTGCCGCTCTCTCCTTTTCGTAATCAGCTCTGCAAGGTGGAGTCCAACCAATCTCAAAATGCTGGTACACATGATCCAATGTTGGTTAATGTTTTGTATGTAAAGGTAATACAGCAGGATTTACCATAGTATATATAATGTAAGTGGGGTACATCGTGCCTTTACTTGGAATGTAGAAGGGTATGTCCTTTTTGCATGGAATATACCATTGTGTATCTGACGTTACCATATTTTACTGGAGTAGATCTATGTAAACCATGGTTTGCGTGGCCTTATACCAGAGTAAAATTACACGGATATGGGCGATAACTATATTTCACAATATCACAGTTCTCAGCTGAGGTGTTTTCTGTCTCTTTTGGGAGAATAAAATAATAAGAAGAGTTTAACACCTTATATAATCACCTGTGTGATCCATGTAGCCTCAAATATGTTATGTGAAACACTCCGACGGGGTGATGAAATAGAAATGGAGAATAATCTTGTTGAAAGTAGTAATTTTTACAAATATTATATCCAAATAAACAACACACATCGTCGTTCTCATATCTAGATTTTTTGCAGTGGCGAAATCGTTTTCATCAGTTTATCAACAACAGTTATCTAGCTCATCCACTGTTTGCATGGATTCCAGATAGCATATATACAGCTATCAGAACGTATGAAGTAACCGTGACGGTTTGTATAGATTACATTAGTGATGTTGGTTCCTGCATGGCCCCGAACACTTTTGCTATAGCTCAACATGTCTAACTTCTCGATCTCGGGACACATTTTTCCTGGGGACACTTGGACACGGACTGTAGCGACGCGATCACGGGGCATTAGTGGCAACCTTCTTTGAAAATTAAATAACACCTGGCGATTACACGCATGAGACATGTAAAACACCTTAAACCTCTAAACAATCAATATTTGATGAGAATTTCCACGATTTTGATTGATTTTCTGCCTGGGTGATATATGCGTTTCAGCTCCGAGTGGCAGATGGAGATCACTCATTACCCCCAGCGCGAGGAGGGGCGTTTGATTTTCTCCGCTAATTACTTCTTAATCTCCTTAATTTGTTGGGTTCCTTGCACCATTCCTTCGTGGAGATGACCAAGTAAAACCAAGAACCATCACTCCACCATCTGTCGTACTTTTTCAATTTGACAGCACGACAAAATCGTTTCTCCCCTAGAGAGTTCCCTGTATGGTTCCGTCGATTGAAAAGGAGATAGTCCGGTTCGTGGAGCAGAATAATACCCCACTGATATGGAGCCTAAATAATTAATTTTCTTTCGACCCTAATTATCGGCTATTTAAATGGCCAAAAGGTCCTTGTATCTCAAACAAATGGTTCCATATGGAGGTCACTCAAATGCACTGCATGCATGGGTTCATCAGAAAGGACTTTCCCCGCCGATATTCCGAATGGCGAAAGCCCATTACTCCGAATGTCCAATAATCCGAATGCTCAAATACTATAAAGGTTCGATATTTCAAAAGGATTAATACTCCTAAAGTACTGTACTGTATTCCGAAGATCCGATACTCCTCACGTGTTCTGGTGTTATGGTTTAGTTTTTTCGTATATAGATCAGTGTATAGATTAAATAGAACATGATAGGCCTACTATGAAATTCTGAATGCCATTCTGAACTAAAATCGGCCGCTCGACATTAAAGTTGCCACTCTTCCATTGACCCGATACACGATCCTCCTGTGGTTTCCCGTTCAGTCAAGAAACGATTCCGCGGATACGAACACTCTTTCCAAACACGAAGTCGGCATAGAGTTACACGATTTCCGAGTGCCCGTGACATTTCGCATGGCGCGAAACTGCCGAGTGGAGAATTTTTCAGTCTTGAGTGTCAAGCCCGGCAGAGCATAAACAGGACAGTGACAACATGTTGTTGACTAAATAATTAGTGAGTTTGTCGGGCAGTGGATAACACTGTTTTTGTGCTTTTTCAACATCAATTTCACTATCAGTGGCTGCGATAGTGAGTTGTTGGTGGGTGTGGGATGGTTTGCCACTGCCAGTGGGTATGCATGTAGGTAGAGGGGTGCATATACATCATGAACGCACTGTGATGGCCACCGGCGTAAGGCGGGGGTAGGATGCAGATGGGGAGGGGGCTGGGGTATATGCCCCCTCCTGCTCTGCTCCAATGGGACACCGGTGGCACAAAGTACACTTTCAAACTTCATAGAATGGTTTGTTTTGTTATCACTGGCTCACCGGTTGCTTGTCCTCTGGGTGTTAGTGTTTTGAAATAAAATAATATCCTGGCCAAAATGGCAAGACTCGTGAGTACCTCAAATATCAACTAAACAGCATTGCTATAATTATTGATCAAGTTCTAAGAGACAATTATGCACATCAAGTTCTAGGTTCTAGCAGTTCAATATGAGAGTATGGGTAGTTAGTAGCTGAGAAGTAGGGTACTGGTCTCTCGTGTTAGCAGAACGGGAATCGCAACCTGGTCACGGTATTCTGATAAAAATCAGAACTTGGTCATGCAGATACCAAGTTTGTCAGGCTGAAAAGTCTCATTCGAGATAACTGAATACAGATCCAAATGCAAAAGGCAGACTTCCCCTCTCCCATTTGTCCAAGTATGTTGTCGTTGGTGCAGTACGCTGTCCGATCAGATATTTGACACATTTCATGAACAATACAGCTGAACTATATAGGAAATAAACCTACAATAAACAGACAAAATACAATCTGTATTCCAACCCATTAAATTGTGTAAATGAGTCAACTGACCGACTTTTAATTTGCTAAATTTGTGACCATAATTGTATCTAAACCAATACAATGGAAGCGATGTTTTATTTTGTAGGTATTGTCGACTTGAAACCATTTTGTTGTTTCAACACAGCTGTTCAACATGCAATTTAATTTTTGGTCTAACTAGAGATTGGTGAGGTTGGTTTGCAGGAGGGTGTCTAAAGTTTGTGATAGCGCGATAATTTGAACAGATATCAACTGATTTTGTTGATATTCGGCATATGCGATTTGCCCAACTCTTGATCAAATTAAAAAGTTTGGGTAGAGTTATGGCCTTTAATTACCAAGTAGTTCATTTTCGTGAATTGATATCATGATAGCGCGACAACTTGAACAATTATCAACTGATTTTATTGATATTCCATATATGAGATTTGCTCAACAATGTCTTGATCGAGTTCGAAAACCAGCCAGGGCCGCATATTTTGGACAGAGTTATGGCCCTTAATTAATTAATTTTTACTCAATTTTTGTTTGTTGAAAACCTGGCTTATGGTTTGACGAGGGAGGGTGATGGCAGGTAGTACCAAAACCTATATAACATAGCCGCTTATTGATGGATTCTGAAACTTTGTAGTTTGTGAGTTTAGCGCGACTTAAACAAAGTTCAACCAATTCCTTTCATAGCATGACTGCTGAAATAAGGTGCAAAGAGTATCAGACCGTCTTAACCCTTTCATGACTGGAGCTTCCTGAAACCCTGTGCCAATGCATTCTCTTATATATACGCGAGTTTCCCATAGGGAGTCTCACATATATAAGAGAATGCATTGGCCTAACCATATTTACCATGACATTGTAAGCCAGTGAATTATCTTATACATGCGAGACATATATAAGATAATGCACAGTGTCGTTAATGCTGTACCAGCAAGCTCCCGTCATGGACCCCATGAAAGGGTTAAGCTGGTTCGAGAGACTGTAACCTGATTTGTGTACCTGGCCAAGTTTGTCAATTGCTTTCTGGTAATAGTTCATGATTTCTACTTGTAATGGCCTAGATTTATAATGAATATACCCCTCTGTGCACTCTACCTTCACCGTTAAGCTGATGTTTTGAGTTGGTCTGTCGACTGAAATGTAAAAAAAACTCAAAGTCACCAACCAGCAACCCCAAAAATGACACTTCAGCCAATTTTGCTAATGATAGCTTTTACTTTGTTTTCCTAAATTATAGTGAAACTTGAGAACTAATTAAAATCCATATTCGACTAGCATTTGAAAGGTTGGCTGTCTGCTGGCACCATTGGTGTCAAAGGAGAGGAAATTGAGGACAGTATGGTCTCATTAGGACAACATAATGTCCTGGAGCCAAGACATGACTATCATTAGCTGTGAATGTTCCACCAGCAGTGACCAACAAATTAACACTGTAGGGCAGATGTTGTGATAGGTGCCTTATTCTGGTTATAATTCTTATTAAACAGACCTTGCTCATTTGAACCTAAAACATTTTGTTTTTGTAATATCATAGTAGGAACAATACAAACTCCATGCAGGGTTTGCCTCCCTTTATGACTTGATAAGACCGCTGCCACTGGCAACATTTTACCCACATTTGGTCAGCCCTCATAATTGGCTATGGCAATCAGCATTGCCGAAGCCATTTGCTGAAGCAAACTGGGCCACGGTAAAGGGTTGCCGTAGCAGATTGCCGAAGCCAAACAATCTGAATTAAAAGGGCTGTTTGGTAGACTCCTGTGATATTCTACTATATATTTTGGGACTTCTGTTTGTCTGTCTGTCTGTATGTCTGTTAATAGCTATGGCCGGGAAAACTGCCAGACGAATTTTGACGAAATTTGATACCTAGGGGTAATTTTTTCCAGGGATGGTTTTGGACGGGTCAAATATTGACCCCGACCTGACCTTGACCTTCAAAAATGTCAATTCAATGTCAAATCGGGTAAAACGGGACGGATTTTGACGAAATTTGATACCTAGAGTTACTTTTGGACGGGCAGTCTTTTGGACGGGTCAAATCGTTACCCCGACCTGACCTTGACCTTCAAAAAGGTCAATTCAAGGTCAAATCGGGTAAAATGGACGGATTTCGACTCACGCACTCGATTCGGCGTCAATTCATCCCTTGCGAGGCCTTCTAAAATTATGTCTTCACTTCCCAGTTATGCCCCAGGGTGTGGACTATAAGGAGAGATTTATTGCAAGTCATAAGGCCTAAACAAAACATACGTTTGTTTCCGCTAACCCGACCGACCCTATTTTAAACCGCCGACCCTAAACTTTTTATTGCCATTGCAAAAAAAAAAAAAATTGGACCAAAAAAAAAAAAAAATTTATTTAAATTATTATTTTTTTTAATTTAGGTCCCAATTCATATCATAACAAGATGCAAAACATTTATATATTTATATATATTGACATAAGAAATTTAAGTTTACAAAAAGATTTAAGTTTAACAGTTGGAACCATACTGTAAAGTATGTTTGGCTTTATCTAGCTTTCATCTGTGAAAACTTCAAATAATTTGAGTTCAGGTACGGTATGTTATCATTCAGCGTTCAGACTTCAGTATTTCAATCAATTACAGCACAGGAACATTAACAATTTGATCAAATCAACCTGGTTATCAAGTGGGATCTCATAATACCAAATGAAAAATTAACATAGAGATTAGTACCATATATAGTTATTACTACCTTAATACATGTACATTGTTTCTGTACTACATGTACATGTAGGATTTCTGTATTACATGTACATGTAGTATATTATGTACGGTATGTGTCTCACTTGAATTTTATAAAATAGCCTATTTATGAATTAGAGTGATGATGGCAAGTCTAATTTCAAGCAGGATAAGGCTTCCGATAAGCATAATCCATAGAACCAAAAGATATCTGACAATAACTTATAAGCATTTCCAATCCATACATATATAAAAAGTTCCAAAGTTATGCTTGAGAAACTTGATAAAATTGACCTCTCTGTAAAATTCAAAATACTGACTCAAAGAGCCTTAGATTAGCTCTAAATGCAATGGATTTTCAAAAAATTTCCAGGGGAAGAACCCCTACCATCATCAGGGGGTCACCCTTCCCAAACATTCCTCCGATCAGGCCTTCAGGTTATGCCTTCGGCATATCATTGCCCAAAAACAGGTGTCCCCAAAAAATACCTAGATCCTTCACTGAATGCGGAGAAGGTGGTGTTGTGAAGCCATCCTTAAGAGATCGGTACAAGACGGTCACTCCAATATGTGAACAGTGCAGTGGTGCTGGACTGACTCCAGTTGTCGCCAGACCATATAGGAGATATTAGGATTATCAAAGACTATCTTAGTATATAGACTAGTATATATGTAAATATTAAAGCATATGTAAGATTGAATTGGAGTTTCTAGTTCCTCTGTCATCTGGGTTAACCTGATTGAGGCTAAGAAGTGCATAGTTTGGGTTATTGACAAGTATTATACAGTTATTTTTAAAGATACTGGAAAAAAAAAAGTTAACAAAAAAAAAAAAGTTAAGCCTACCTACCTACCCTAATTTTTGTTAGCTCGTTAGCGGAAACAAAGGTATTATTTTTTTAGGCCTAAGTTATTTTTTATTGCCCGGGAACAATACTTATTAGTTGATTCCATCGATCGTCTTATGTTTCCATTTTCGACGCATCGCGTAAATAATGTACTTGCACTAAATCGTTCCTCTTGACTCATCGCCGAGAGGCTTTATCTGTATGACATCATAAGGGTGAATGGGGGAGATTTTCATCGGGTCAGTTTTTCCGCCCGAGGTGACCTTCACCTTGAAACGGGTACCCACAAATGATCTAATATATATTTTGGGACTTCTGTCTGTTTGTTTGTCTGTTAGCTATGGCCGGGAAAACTGCTGGACGGATTTCGACGAAATTTGATACCTACGGGTAATTTTGTCCGCGGAGTATTTTTGGACGGTTCAAATCGTGACTCCGACCTGACCTTAACCTTCAAAATGGTCATTTCAAGGTCAAAGTCCGGACGAAGTCGGGTCACCTGCTAGTTAATATATACTAAGCGAAGAGAGCCTTGTGTTGCCATGATGTAGTACACAACAAATCAAACACAATTTGTGTATTTCATAAATTAAGTTTGGAAACACCCACAAGAATCAAAGAACTATATCTTGAAATGGTGTGATTTGGTTCTCCTATTATTTTATCAACACAAAAGTCTAAACGCACATGGACGACAACTCGCAGGCAAACATCATTTAAGTCAAACATAAGAGTTATTATTTGTTGACATTTTGCTGAGTAGCATGCGTAAATCGTCAACAATACTATCGCTCTAATTCTCCATTATGTCAATAAGTTTTAAGTGCGGGAATTGTCTTCAAAGCACATAGGGATTTGGTGCAATCAGTTTTGCCATTTTGACTGGGTAAACCCACGCTAAATTTCTAAATGTAGAAAACCACAGACTTGTACCCAACCGGTGACATGTACAGTCGAAAAGGATGTATGATTGGTGCGCTCTGATAGAGATTGGGAGTAATATACTAACTAGTAGGTTGAATAATACACAAAATACATGTATATAGACAGTATATACTCACTTGTATAAAAATTGACTAAAGTAATTAATTTTTCTTCTGTTTTAAATTTTTTGTCCCCCGAAAATAAACTATAGAAAGGACCTCTGACTGTCGGTTTGTCCATTCATGTGTCCGTCACGGACCATGGATACCTTCATTGTATAGAGTCAACTTACATGTAGTTTGTTTCTTGACTAAGAACAATTTTGATTGTTTTTCACTGAGATTGGTTCATGACCATTTTGTCCATCACACATTATGGGTACCTTTTGTTGTGTAATCAACCCCTCCCACAGTTCATTGTGGAGATTTGAAACTTTAGAATATTGTTACCAATATGTTGTTGATGTGCAACATGTATATGGACGACTGAAAATATTGTATTCCACTAAGATATCCCCGTTCTTGATTTAGAAACATTTGGACCATTTGACCCACAATATCGAATGTAGAGAATTGCAACTTTAGGATATTGTTGCCCATGTATTGCTAATATGCAACCTCTATATGGACGACAGAAATTTTGTATTTTCTCTTTCTCGACTTTTTAACATATGAAAGATTTTTACCAAAGTTTGACATTTTTGTTCCGAAAAAGCCAACCTCTTAAGAAAACGATCTTTTTTAGGGGGACGTGTGGTCGACGACATTTTATTTTACACAGAAGTGACATATATTTTATAGAAAACCTGTAAACAACTGATAAACTGCCCAGATACATGAATTGGGGTACAATCCCTTTGCATGGATCACAAATTCATGATTCAATATTGGGAATGGATCCAACTTCGCCCATATCACTATGCAACTTTCTTATTGAGCCATCAGGACCCCTGTTAAACTGAATGATATTTGTAACAATGCAGGGACCCTGTGCATGGGTACTGGCAAGTTCAAAAATTTTCATATCATCCCCTGAAAAAACTACTTAACTAGTACTACTTGTACATTGTTGGTGACTCATATACAGGTCTGGCTCTCACAACATTTATGAGTAATTAACACTGCTAATGTATTGATTGTCTACACTGGAGTCGTCTCCCTTCCCTAAGGCCATGCACTTAGCATAAGTTCCAACAACAGGCCAGTCCCCTCCCTCTGCATGTCACCTGCCCTCTAGAACTCCGCATTCTCCATGTCTTCAACCCTAATGGAAACAGAATAATTGTTAATTGACATGGGCCGTAGATTCGCTTTAATTACAATAATTTCCCCTGAGATAATTGATGACAATTGGAAATAAGCGAGTAGATGACATTGAACCATTTGAAGGGCTCAGTGACCATATTGGCCTGTTTTTTGTTACAATTGCTTGGGCCGATCAGCAAACAGTGAGAAATGTTTCTAACAATGGACTCCTGAAGTGTTTGGACGTGAATGTCATCAAATTCAATTGATGATTAATTTAATTGAAATTTCAATTATTTTTTTAATTTGACCGCAAGCGGTTTTGAGTCTTTTCTGTGAATGTTAGAGTATCTTCCTAGATACCAGAAAGGGAAATGTTTTTATAGGATCTCTACTGTTTGCCAATGGCTTCTTTTAGTATACCAGTGTGCTACATCATGAGAATATATCGTCGGTCATGCAGGGACCAGCCTTTGGGGCTACTTGGGAGACATCTTCTCCCTAAATTGTGCCACTTCTTCCTATTTTTGTCCCATGGCGAATCGACTTCTCTCATATACCAGACATTACCAGTGTGCATTATGTCCCAACAACATATTTAAAATAATTTATTTATTATAATGGTTGTATAAATGGGCTCTTGTGTTGCATAATACATATTGGATCA
Organism: Siphonodentalium dalli; assembly: GCA_032622095.1. Taxonomy (NCBI): domain Eukaryota; kingdom Metazoa; phylum Mollusca; class Scaphopoda; order Gadilida; family Siphonodentaliidae; genus Siphonodentalium; species Siphonodentalium dalli. Next base: position 192,488,089 of record CP136065.1, on the reverse strand, counting down.
TAGAAGTGTGATGTTGGGGTGTAAATTGAAATTCAGCCATTGTAACTTCTCCTTTATTACAGTCCCTTTCTCCCTAATTAACAAGCAGGGAGAATTGACTTCTCCCAATTTAAAACCTCTATGCTGGTCCCTGTGTCGTGGGCTTTTAAAATGTTGTTTTGGCATGGTAGCAATTTTTCGAATACTTAGTTCTATGGATTTGATTACATAATTTCTTCAGGGAGAATTGTGTTCTTATTCGTTGTATCTGGGTTACCGACGAAAGTTTTCGTTAATTCTAATATGTTGAATTTCTATTTCCGAAATCATTCCTAGTCCGTGGAAATTGTAAAAACTAAACGTCATATCTCACAACTTATTAATTTATACTTCTGAAATAATGTAAAATGTTGTATAGCATTATTAAAATCAGGTTTTTATCATGAACTAGGAAATATATGAATATGAAAGTTTATTTTTTATAACAACTGTGATATAAAGGATCAGGGGCACTGGAAGAGGGAGAGGGGGCAGCTGACCCCCTGCCCTTGACCAAGGGGGGCGAGCGGGGGCAGGACTTGCCCTTTTCTGGAGACAGAAAATACTTTTGTGTGTTTAATCTCTTGTTTTTATAGCAAAATGTGACTTTTTTGGTCCAAAAGCCACCAATTTCACAAGGAATATTAATTTTTTGTCAATTTGACCACAAAACGGCCATAAAAACCGACAAATACCATTAAAATATGGATTTTTGCCACAATGATTTTATGGTTATTTTCCTGAGTTTGCCGAGAAAATGTCCTTTTTTGCGGAAAAGTGCCCTTTTTGTAGGCTCTGCCCCCCCTGCCCTTGGATGCTTCCGGCGCCCCTGTAAAGGATTACTGTGCAAAGTTATGGTCAGATACAAAATCTATTGCAAGATAAATAATTTTTCGTGTCTCCTGTAAAATTACATTTTTGGCAGATCTTTTAGAAGCCCACCAATGATATCTCATATATATTTTGAAGACCTCTGTTTGTTTGTCTGTCTGTCTGTCTGTCTGTCTGTATGTCTGTCATTAATACAAATCTACGATTCTCGACCGATCGGGACGAAACTTGGTACGTGTGTGTAGTTTGACCAGGCGGTGGACGTTGTCGTATTGGCGAGCCCGTGCGGCGCCCGCTTCGCGCATGCGCAGACGAGATCTCGGAAACGGGTGGATCTATCGACTTGAAATTTGCTATGTGAATGTATCTTGCCCCGGATACGAATTTTATCGGGTCGGCGAGCCCGTGCGACGCCAGCTTCGCGCATGCGCAGACGAGATCTCGGAAACGGGTGGAGCTATCGACTTGAAATTTGGTATGCGAATGTATCTTGCCCCGGATACGAATTTTATCGGGTAGCTGAGCCCGTGCGACGCCAGCTTCGCGCATGCGCAGACCAGATCTCGGAAACGGGTAGAGCTATCGACTTGAAATTTGGGTTTTTGAATAGCCCGGATGAATAGCCCGGACAACGTCGGGCTCATCGGCTAGTCTCATATATATTTTGAAGACCTCTGTCTGTATGTTTGCATGTTTGTCTGTATGTTTGTCATTTATACAAATCTACGATTGTCGACCGATCGGGACGAAACTTGGTACGTGTGTGTAGTTTGACCAGGCGGTGGACGTTGTCGTATTGGCGAGCCCGTGCGGCGCCCGCTTCGCGCATGCGCAGACGAGATCTCGGAAACGGGTGGAGCTATCGACTTGAAATTTTCTATGTGAATGTATCTTGCCCCGGATACGAATTTTATCGGGTCGCCGAGCCCGTGCGACGCCAGCTTCGCGCATGCGCAGACCAGATCTCGGAAACGGGTAGAGCTATCGACTTGAAATTTGGTTTTTGAATAGCCCAGACAACGTCGGGCTGGGTAGAGCTATCGACTTGAAATTTGGTTTTTTAAATAGCCCGGACAACGTCGGGCTCATCGGCTAGTCTATTATATATTTTGGAAGATCTGTGTGTGTGTGTGTGTGTGTGTTCGCGATGGACTCGAACACGGCTGGACCGATTTCGACCAAACTTGGTACGGACACGTAATTCGATCCAGGAACGAACATGGGCCTGTCCATTTGTCCGTGCGGCGTGACCTTGACCTCCAAACCGGTGACCTTCAACCTGTATCTCGGCTCCTGCTGGGCCGATTTGGACCAAATTTGGTATGTGGGGTATTGTAAGGCGCCGAGCCATTTTGTCTCGTCCGGATGCCCGTGCGGCGTGACCTTGACATTTCAAATGACCTTGAAACCGTATCTCGGGATCCGCTGGGCCGATTTCTCCCATTTCTGGGGTGTTGGTGTAGGTTGACCCCAGGAGTAACATGGGCATGTCTGCCTATTAATTTGCCCTTGCGACGTGACCTTGACCTTGAAATCGGGTCATTTCAAGGTCAAACGCCCGAAATTCACGGGATTTCGATGAAACTTGGTATGTGGGGTTACCTTCGGCCGGAGAGGGGCATAGGCCTATTAATTTGCATGTGCGATGTGGCCTTGACCTTGAAATCGGGTCATTTCAAGGTCAAACGCCCGAATATCACTGGATTTCGATGAAAATTAGTGTCTAGGGATACTTTTGTACGGGGAGTCTCATAAGCCTATTCAATTGCCCGTGCGACGTGATCTTGACCTTGAAACCGGGTCAATTCAAGGAAATTTGTATTTTTTGAAATTTCGTCCGCACTAGGCGGAAATGATACTACGCATGCGTTACAAAAATTCCCGTTATTTCGTTAAAGGTACCTTCCTAGATATTTTTACGAAATAACGCGGTACCTCGCTATGACGGTATTGTTTCAATTTCTAAAGAAAGTACCTCGCTACGTAAGGTAAACAAACGTGTGTGTGTGTGTGTGTGTGTCTGTAATCGATGGACTCGAAAATGGCCCAGCCGATTTCGATGAAACTTGGTATGTGGGGGTATTTTCGGCCGGGGACGAACATAGGCATATTAATTTGTCCGTGCGACGTCACCTTGACCTTGAAATCGGGTCATTTCAAGGTCAAACGCCCGAATATCACGGGATTTCGATGAAACTTGGTATGTGGGGGTACTTTCTTATGGCGAGTCTCATAAGCATATTCATTTGCCCGTGCGACGTGACCTTGACCTTGAAATCGGTTAACTTCAAGGTCAAATCGCCAATTTTGATGGGATTTCGACGAAATTTGATACGTGGGGTCACCGATTGTTTTGGACGGGTCCAATCGTGACCCCGACCAGACCTTGACCTTCAAAATGATCAATTCAAGGTCAAATCGGGTAAAACCGGATGGATTTCAACGGGCACGTTTGTCGGGTACTTTTGTCCGGGCAGTGTTTTTGGACTGGTCAAATCATGACCCCACTTGACCTTGACCTTCAAAATGGACAATTCAAGGTCAAAGCCTGGACGAAGTCGGGTCACCTTCGAGTCTATTATATATTTTGGAAGATCTGTCTGTCTGTGTGTGTGTGTGTTCGCGATGAACTCGAAAACGGCCGACCCGATTTCGATGAAACTTCGTATGTGAGGGTACTATCGGTCGGGAAGTGGCATAGGCATATTAATTTTCAGATCCGAGGTCAACTTTTCACGTGCCGAGGTCAAATCTGTTTTTACGCTGTGTTACGGGACTTTCATTTGAGTTCGGTGCTTACAAATCGATTCGAAACAGCGCGAATAATAAAATGCCAGTCATAATAATGACACTGTGAGAATCTTTCGTGTTTCCTCTTTCCAACGATATATAATGCGTATGTATCCGTTTTAGTTATCTGCCTCAATTATCAAGAAGAAGTGGTACTATCTTCCAGCAGGATAAAAACAATGCGTAACTTCTAGCTATGACGTCGTTAGAGGTCATAACGTTAGATCACGTTAACGCTTAACTGGCCGATGCATTTGACTGTTTCAGACGTCTTGGCGATATCTCGGGCACCGATGGTAATTTATCTTTATGTTGAAACTTGATAATTAATGAGCGTGTGTATATGAGGCGCGTTTATATACTTGAGTGGAAATCAAATCGGGTTAAACTGGCGGATTTTTACGGACGAAATTTGATGCATAGGGTATCTCGGTATCCGCTGGGCCGATTTCCCGGTATCCGCTGGGCCGATTTCCACCATTTTTGGGGTGTTGGTGTTTGACCCCACCTGACCTACAAAATGGTCAATTCAAGATCAAAGCCCGGACGAAGTCGGGTCACCTTCTAGTAACATATAAACTTGTCCTATAAATAAACCATTGAGTGAATTTTGTTTTATAGAGCGAAACTACTGACTCATTTCTCATTGCTCTATGTCTTTATACCGGGGTTAAATAAAGAGATGGCAAATTAGATAAATATCAGAATATGCAGTTTTAATTAGACTTGGTATTGTACAAACCAAATTCTTTATTGACATAAAATGTCACCCTTTGTACTATATGTCTGCACTAAGTACCAACTTCAGCTCACTATCATTCGCCCATCATTGACAGGAATTAAAAAATAAGAGAATCGGAACCTGTGTATCTCAACTTTTTAAACAGTGTATGATGTTCCATGATTCTGAATGATAATAGGCTTTATATGGTGTCAGTTTTAGAGTTTTTCACAATAATCCTGTTTATTGTTTCCACTTCAAAATGGCCATATTATCAACAGGACTTCATTCAGCAGTGAGGAGGTTAAAGGAAACATGGGCATTGTTTGATTAACTAAGTTAGGCACTGCTGATTTCTAATGCAATTAGAGATTCCAGTATATTATCTAGAGCCTATATGTCAGAACAAAATAATATCTAATAGTGGGTTTTTCATTTACAAAAATATAAACAACATTAAAATTGCACTAGCTATTAAGGTACAATTTGGTTCAAATTTGGTGATTTTATAAAAAAAAATTATGATTTATTCTTTCACACATAACAGCACCCTTGTTGTATGCAGGTCAAATTTCCCATGGTAAATAGAAATTGAAAATTGTTTTGATAGCCATATAAATCTTAGTTACTGTTAATTTCTAACAAAATTAACATATGAATGGCCATGGGACACTGTGGGACACAGTAATTGAACCTATTTGTTGGTGAATGTGACACTTTTAGAAAAATAGCTTTATGGACGACAGGGTAAATCAATTGTGTGCGCATCTTCAGTAGAGTGGTCACATGCAAAGCGGTCGTCACTTGTAATAATTAATGACGCCAGTGACATGCTCTTAATCTGGGATCGCCCATATTCACATGTAACTGGTGATTAACCCGCAGTGACAGTAATAATTTCCATACATAATGTCTGATTTGCTTTATAAATAAAGAGTGAGGTCAATAAAGCTGCCTGAAGTGCAGTGGTCCTATGGAATCAGACTATTAAGTACACCAGGCATTATTATAGGTTTTGCTGATATCAACTAAAGAGCTGCCTGTTTTAGAACAGTGCTCTGTTGTTCAAATGCATTCAATTACTGCACTGAGCAACCTTCACATTCTGTCCCTAAAAAAAAGGTTTTCTAACCAATGAAAATCCATTTGGTATGTAAGATATCCATTTAAAATTAAGATCAATTTTTGATAAAAATAATGGGGAAAAAAATCAGTGATTGTTACAGGCGACAACAGGGGCCGAAATTTGGCCCCATTCCCAATGGTAAATAATCTGGGATTTATTCCAAATTTATGACCCTGAAATTACAATTAACATAAAGTCTCTTCTTTTCTGAACAAAATATAGGATATTCATTCATTTTATGATGATTTTCAAGTCCTCTCGCTCCATTTCCATAAAATGTGAGTAAATAATCTCAGAAATGTATTAAGCTGTTGGATTATACTGAGTTTCACAATGAAAATACTAGTTCCTACATTCTCTACCACTATATAATATTCCCAATTATAAGCCCCTATTTTCCCAATAGAAAGGGCCTGGCACCCTTTCGCCAAACGGATAGAAAAATCCCTGAAAATCAGAAAATATATGTGACCAGTAAGCATTATAAACTGTATATGATTGCAGTGACCAGCCTAGAGGTTTCAAATTGAGAGAAATAACTTCTCCCTATTTGATTATTAGGGAGAAGTGGACTGTTATCAAGGAGAAGTCATAATGGGACAAGTTAAATTTCCATCCCAACATCCGCCTTCTGTGATCCGATAAGTATTATACAACACAATAGCCCATCTATAAAATGTTTATAATGAGTAAGGACACCTTTGTAATAAGAAAATACAGTGTAAATATCCTGTATGGACATATGCATACTGGTATATGAGAGAGAAGTCACTTCTCCCAGGAAAAAATTAGGGAGAAGTGACCAGGGTTACGATTACAATTACTTTTGATTTACCTGATTATGATTACTGATTACATTTTTTCCAATGTAATCGATTAAGATTACAATTACTTTAGTAAATGTAATCAATTACTTTTCATTACACCTGATTACAATTGTTTGTTTCCAACCATTTTGATCGCATAGGAATAGATAATGAAATAAATGAAATTAAAATAACAAATTTGATTGAATAAAAACATCACTACATAACATGGAAACAAGAAACGACTGAAACAATAGAAAGAAGTAAGCAATAATCACATAAATCCTTTTACATTTCCATGTATTGGTGAGGTTTCATCGTGAATTTGTGCACCAACATATTGGGAATATATTATGTTTTATGTGTATTCATTTCTTTAAATATATTTTTTTATTCTCTTACATGCATTGCAACTAACGCATAGTATTTTATGAAAATATCATTAGAAACATTTATAAATTATTTGCATGTTCTGTTAGATTCAATACCCAACACAATGAAAATAATTCTTAGGATTCAAGCCTTTAAATAGTGTGTCTGTCCTTTGCAGAATGAGGTCCCCAGAGCGGGCTAGCATCACCAAATTCACCCTCTGGGGACCTAATTCTGCTGATATGTAAGCAGAATGAGGTCCCCAGAGGGTGAATTTAGTGATGCTACCCTGCATAGTGGGCTAGCATCACCAAATTCACCCTCTGGGGACCTCATTCTGCTTTATACACATCAGCAGAATGAGGTTCCCAGAGGGTGAATTTGGTGATGCTAGCCCGCTATGCGGGGTAGCATCACTAAATTCACCCTCTGGGGACCTCATTCTGCAAATGACAGACACGCTATTTCAAGGCTTGTTAGGATTATTTGATGATCATCCATTCAAGTGACACAATTTATGGAGAAGATATCTCCCAATCGCCCTCTAGGCTGATCCATGTACAGTAATGCTCTAATTAATCGACTCCTTAACCACAGCAGAATTATGGGTAACTTTTCAGGATTTAGTCGGAAATATGGCTTGTTGCCATTCTTCGGAAAGCTCTCGCCCAGGATTTAGTCGGAAATATAGCTTTCCGATGAATGGCAACAAGCCATATTTCCGACTAAATCCTGAAAAGTTACCCATAATTCTGCTGTGGTTAAGGAGTCGATTAATTAGAGCATTACTGTATGATAGTATAAATTTAGAACAGCTTATACGGTTACCTACCGTATAAATATGAGTCAAATTTTCTGTTGATAGATATTATCTTAAGAAGCAGATGTGATTATATGTGTCAGGTGATATACTGATACTATATCATTCGTACAATTTGTTAGTTGATTGGGGAAATTCCAATAACTTTCTATTCACATTCAAACGCCTTGCGGGGCTTTAAATATTGGCAGAACTATATTTGACTATGGGCGTGGGAGGATCATATGTACGTAACAATGCAAATAAAATCTGGGGCAGGCCAAAATATCGGGCAGGATGGGGAGGGGGTGATGATAATCTATGCATTTATTTTTTATGGCCTAATGGTACCCATCATACATATCAAGATCCAATCTAAATAAATTAATAGAAAAAAATGGCTACATTGAGCACACTAATGAAAAGCAAACAATGTTGATGCCGATCTTAAAACCTGAGACATGTACAGATGCTGGTGTTTGCTCTATCGATTGCTAGCCATGCTGCGGTCATATACCCCACGTACTGTTCAAACTTAACCTATACTTCTTACAGATTGTTAACCAGTCACCATGATCTGATTTGACTAGGTTGATTGTCATGATGCTGGACTTAACCCTTTCAGTGCCAAGTCCGATTTTTGTATCAACCCATATTTCCTTGATCATTTTTCAAATTTATTGATTATAATAATGTGATACATTGATGGAAAGAGCTCTTAGAGCTCTTTCCATCAATTTATCACATTATTATAATCAATAAATTTGAAAAATGATCAAGGAAATATGGGTTGATAGAAAAATCGGACTTGGCACTGAAAGGGTTAAGGCTGCAATTAGTGTGTCTGTCATTTGCATAATGAGGTCCCCAGCGGGTGAATTTAGTGATGCTATCCCGCACAGTATGCTAGCATCACCAAAATCACCCTCTGGGAACCTCATTCTGCTCAGGCCTCAACTGCTGTTGGAGACCTGGGATCAGATTGAAGTTGGTGATGTTCGCCCATTAGTCACCTCTATTATCCATTTTGTCTTCTCCAAATTAGGTGATGTAGAAACTGAAGAATAGGGAAAAGGTAACTAAACACGATGTTAATTTGAGACTATAGATACTTCTACAGAATATGAGGCCTGAGAAGGATGAGGTCCTCAGAGGGCGAATTTGGTGATGCTAGCTCACTGTGTTGGATAGCATCACTAAATTCACCTTCTGGGGACCTCATTCTGCAAATGACAGACACACTATTTGCAGGCTGGACTGCTGAGGGAAGGACTGGGAGGGAGTGAATGTTAGAAATGTTTTGGGATTAGACAATCTGAAAACTTGAAGCATGTAATAAACAAAGATGTGCCATAAACTCTGATAAAAGATGTAAATGCTGCTGTACATGTTTATTTTTATTATTTTTTTTTGCTTATTTCAATAGTATTCTGAGAATCTGCAGAGATGCTGGTGTTTGCTCCATCGATTGCCAACCATGCCAAGGTCATATACCCCATGTACTGTTAAAACTTAACCCTTTCTTTACTAAATGGATTTTCCCACTCAGTTATATAAGTATAATTTGGAATGGTCTATCATTCATATAGAGGGTTTTTTTTAGGAAAGCAGACGACAGATAATAAAAGTGCAGAAGGAGTCCTGTTTATCGGAGGGAATTTTCAGATAATAAAAGTTCAACAAACGACCTATGTACTTTAAATCATATGTATATATATGATATCAACATTTTCTTCAAGATATCAACCATACTTCATAGTAATATTGCATAATGGTTGAAACTACATCAGATTCCAACCAAAAGAACCATCTACTTATTTAGATACTAGTTGCACGACTTTGTAAGTGTCATATGACATTTAGGAAAAACATTGAACAAAATTCAATTTTAAAGACATATTATGGACTTGTTCGAGTGCGATAAACTTATAAGATAGTTCTCAGGCTCTATGCCAACCTGGGGAATGTAGAATTCTACTAACATCACTGAAAATTTCAAAGAAATCGACCATACCACTCCATAGAAAACATCGTCTGAACTATGCCCAATTGTAAATATGTACATCTAAATTCGGGACGCAACAATCGGCGATAAACTAACTCAAACGATTTCGCCATCTACCGTCATTGCATTTAATTAATATATTAGAGTGACGGTGTGTAAAATAACTACTTTGAGCAAGATTATTCTCCATTTCTATTTGCTCACCCTGTCGGATGAATGAATTCAATTTAAATAAAAATTTTAATTTCAATTTGATAGAAAGTATATAAAAAAAACCTTGTTGCAGTGGGCGGTGGGGGGGGGGGGGGGGCTTTCAAGTGTTGCTACTTGAACATCTATTTAGACTTTTCATTCTTTCTCAATTCACAGTTTTGTCCTGGATATTGACTGTCATCTTTATTGCACTTAAAAAAAGATGACTGAGTATATGACCGCATAAGATTAGATGGCTCTTGGTATGACACCTTACCTGGATACTTTCTATGTATTTATTTTATCTCTACATGGATGAATTAGCTCCAAAAGGAAACATGTTGCTCATATCAACATTCAGTTATATGTCAAGCTGTTACGAGCTCGTTCTTTTTGAATTTGTAGGAGACCTTTTCAATTCAATGGATTTGTTATGATGTAGGCGCATACATCAGTTTAAATGATAGCATGTTATCTATCAAGATATACTGTTATGTCTGGTGTTTGTAAACGAAGGGTTTGAATTTCACCTCTGATCGTGTGTGGCTTGTGGATGTGTCATCTCTGTGGTGTCTTTTGTTGTAGGATACCTAAGCTTACCTGTATGGAGACAGAAAATGTGATTTATGGAAGGCACATGTGATTCATCATATCAAGAATAATCAGGGATATATGCAGTAAGTACAGGTAAGTAGCCTTCAGGCTTGTATTTTTCTTTTGTATTATCTGAAAGTATCACCATATTTTCAGCTATTTTATATGAACAACAATTTATAGCTCAACTTGTTTAATTATTTCATACAATAACCAGCAATAACGGCTAATATGCCAAAATTTATATTTTTCTAAAAAAAAAAAAAAAATAGCATTTAATTCATTTTTTGTTACAGTTTACATCAAATACCTTCATATCATAGCCTAGAACATAATACAATATCTGACATAAGAATGTTTTTTATTTTATGTATGTTTCTTGATAAGATTCCCCCCCCCAATACCAGTTTATATTAAATACTATGTTGGTTATTTCAAAGAGAAGGTATGCAGGTTGTAGAAAATTGGCTTCTGTCTTGGAGTATAGATAACTACAATAGAAATGAATTATATTTCACTTACATGTCTTGACAATAAAACATGTATTTGTTTTAGGAAACTTATTTATTTGACATTACTGTAAGCACATGTCCATCCCCCCCAAGGGTTTTATTTATTGACAAATTCTTATTTGTTGCAATTTTTTTCTATTTCATATTTCATATTCTTATTTTAGGAATTGACATGCAGATTCAATACTTAAAACTTTATGTTGTCTTACACATTGGCTAGAGCAGTGTGATTCAAGTCTGAGTTTATGTGCCTGTCATTTGCAGAATGAGGTCCCCAGAGGGTGAGTTTGGTGATACTATCCCGCATAGCAGACTAGCATCACCAAATGCACCCTCTTGGGACCTGATTCTACATGGCCTCATGTGCTTTGGGAGACATAGCCTCATATTGAAGTTTCCAAATTGTGAATAATTTTATGTACACCATTGGGAACCTCGATTATGCAATGTGTCGTCTGCCAATTTGGGGACACATGTATAGAGAAACTAAACTAAAAATGAAATAGAATCTATATAGAAACTTTCCAGAGAAGATGAGGCCTAAGCAGAATGAGGTATGCAGTGTGAATTTAGTGATGCTAGCCCTCTGCGGGGACCTCACTCTGCAAATGACAGACACCCTAAACTCAGGCTTGATTGGAGGTTGAGCATTATGCAGCAACAACAACCCACTCAATTGAAGAAGTGTCCAGCGTTATGACCTTTATTGACATTCTAATGACTAAGAACAAGCCTTGAAATAGTGTGTCTGTCATTTGCAGAATGAGGTCCCCAGAGGGTGAATTTAGTGATGCTACCCCGCATAGTGGGCTAGCATCACCAAATTCACCCTCTGGGAACCTCATTCTGCTCATGTGTAGCAGAATGAGGTCCCCAGAGGGTGAATTTGGTGATGCTAGCCTGCTATACAGGGTAGCATCACTAAATTCACCATCTGGGGACCTCATTCTGCAAATGACAGTCACACTATTTCAAGGCTTGACTAAGAAAGCTGAATATTGATGTCTCTTCAGTGCACTTTTGTATAGATTTTAGGCTATGAAATAATAATTCATGGCCAAATACATAACTCAACATAAGGATCTGCATTTTCCATGCACAAACCAAGACAGAGACGGAAAAAGTCAGTGAACTATTTATGTACAAATGTTTTCTTATAGTGAAATTTTGCCTGCATTTAACCATGAATTCCTATTTATGTTCTGGATGTTTACATCTCTATCCCGCAGTCCCAAATTTAAGGAACGATTACCCTATTTTTTTCACAAAAATACGGTAAAATACATTCATTGAAGAAATGTAGATGACTATCTTCCTTCTTTGATAGATGACCAACATAATTATTTAGACAACTGTTCTGTTTTAGCAGGGTTAACATGATATATATTGGAGCAATCATATAATTATCTCTCCGATTCATCATTATTATTTATCAATCTATAATATAGATCATTCACACGGTGGCTGAGCAAGTCTAAAAAACTAACATCGGACATGGGATATACAACAATGGACAAGAAAAAAATTGCAACAATAGCCCCAACTTTTTATACAATTTCCCTGTTATGTTCTCATGAGGAGATGTTCAGGGACGCATGTCAGCATCAATGCTTGACACTTATGTAGCTTTCATATTTTATTCAGCTGACTGCTTATTGTAGGACTTCTCTGCCAATTTTCTGTAATTGTTAATTACATGAGTAAATTTCGATGTAAAATTGGCATTACATTGAGCCACGTAATTGCAACCGTCATGCTGATGAATGCTAGCTTCGGGCTCTTCATCACTCGTATTGCTTCGCGATCGGTATTCATCATGTAACAATTTACAAACAATTCCCTCGGTTTCCCTTGCAGACAATAACCACACGTCTGCTTCCATTGTCAACATTAACAGTTACGGAGAATCCATCCATCGGATAATGGTCTGCGATTGTGTCCCATTTTGCTAATTATGTGTGAAATTTTAATGACGCCGATGACAGTCGTCTGTTAGGTTCAAACATCTCCATTTGGAGAGGCTCAGCAAATAATGGTCACTTCAGCCTATGAATCAGATATTTGCTGATACAACAAAATATCCCATTTCAATGCGACCTTTTATCATTTTATCGTGACCTTTATAAACTATTAGGTTGCTGTGTCATAACTTTATTTTAAACTCTGACCTTTTGTTGATGTATGAGTAAATTCAGGCAAGCACATGCATTGGCCAGCAATTAATACTAATTACCTGCTTATAAAAGCATTAATATACCCACAAATATTTTAGAGGCATTAATTTACCAGAAGGAATGAAGTGAATGGTAGGTATACTGTATTACATGCGTCAGGTCCTCTGTCCATGTATGTGAGTTTACTAGCCAAAAATACAGGTAAAGTTCAAATTTGTGTTCCACCCACCAATTTTCACCAGATTTCTAGCCCTTTGTTGAAATTACCATGGGAATATTTTGCCACGCCCTAGCATTGCTAACTTGTTCTGCTTAGGCTATGACAATGTGGAAGTGTGCACTGGGCGACAGCCTAGCTCTTGTTTCTTTTTGCACCAGAATTTGAAGATTGAATCACAGATATCAAATCCTCAATGCTCTACATTTGTTTTCTTGTCACCTATTCTCACCAAATGAAGTACACCTTAACCCTTTACCCAACAGAATGGCCCTGTGCCAATGCATTCTCTTATATATGCGAGTCGACCATAGGTCGCCTCGCATATATAAGAGAATGCATTGGCTTAACACATTAAAAATTATAAAATTGTTAAAGAATGTAAGAAAAAATGGTAAAAAGTGTTAAAAAAAGATTTTGTTTAGGCCAATGCATTCTCTTATATATGCGAGGCGACCTATGGTCGACTCGCATATATAAGAGAATGCATTGGCACAGGGCATAACTGTAACTATCACAATGTGGTCAAGGAGCCGGTTCCAATGATATCCATATTTGTATGGTTCTATTGAGACAGTCCGAAGATATTTTAGGCTGTTGAAGCTTTATTTGGCCGGTTTGTTGGGTAAAGGGTTAATACAGACCTCCTATTTACCTCCTTATTGTGTTGTGTAAATATCAATGTATCTCAAACTACTCTCATTTACTCTAATGGAATATTGATTTGTTTACATAAACAAAGATTAGTAACTTGTTTATTGATACAGATATCAAATATTTATATGTTCAGAAAACATGCCTTACCCAATCCGACTATTTAACCCTTCCATGACTGGAGCTTCCTGATCTTTTGTGAAAACCCTGTGCCAATGCATTCTCTTATATTTTCATTGACCTTGTAAGCCAGTGCATTCTCTTGCATATATAACTTGAGAGAATGCATGGCACAGGATCTTTAATTCTGCACTAGTACTGCTCCCGTCATGAAAGGGTTAACAATTTATAGTCACAATAATCATCACTCTAAAAATAGTAGATGATTAAATTTGAGATATGATTGAATTATGTAATATTTCCTTCTAAAAGCTGATTTATGATGGTAATATTGTGCTTGAAATAATTACACAAAATTGGTGAGAAAAGCTGCAATAATCTCTCCTCCTGTATGATAATTTCAAGTGACCAATTCCCGGTCATTTGAACATGTTACATGATATTTTTGTTAATCTTGCAAAATGTGTGTGAGATTCACACCGAATAGGAATTAACTAAGGTGCACTCCCAATCAGAGGTCAGGGTCCATGCTTATCAGTAAATTCTTTTTGCCTTTTCAGAATTTCTTTTCAGAAAGTTTGGTCAAATTGAAAAACTAAAATATAAGAGAATAAAAACTAATCAAATAACAAAATAACAAAAACAAAACAAAATAACTGATAACTTTAGAAATGAGAAAGTTTATACTGCATTTGTGCACCAATGAGGTCCAACAAAATTGTAAAATAGATCTACCTGGAATGGCTTACTTATATAAATGTGCACTGATCTGCCTTTAGTGTCAGTGAAAACACAAAGCAGTAAATTATTGTTAATGGATTTAGAGGGAGGCCTTAACACTTTCATGACGGGAGCTGCACTGGTGCAGCATTAAAAATCCTGTGTTAGTGCATTCTCTTAATATATGCGAGTCTCCCACAGGGAATCTTGCATATGTAATATAATACACTGGCTTACAAGGTCAAGGTAAATATTGTTAGGCCAATGTATTCTCTTGTATATGCGAGGCTCCCTATGGGAGACTCGCATATATAAGAAAATGCATTGGCACAGATTTTTCGCAAAATATCAGAAAGTTCCCGTCATGAAACGGTTAACAAGTAAACAGATGTGACTTCTGGTAAACAGTTATCCAAACAGAGTGCATGGCGAGCAACTACTGATTAACTATAACGAAGATGTTAGGGTTTTATTGAGATCTGGCGATATTCTGAGATGTGATTGCTGAATTCAAAATTTTTGGCTCAAAAGTTTGGCCCATTGAAATTATCTTTGGCTATTTCGAAAACTCTGGCCATTGACCAATCCGACCACCGACAACATGAACCTGAATGAGGTCATGAAGTACATGCTAGAAGAAACATGGCCCGACTGCTCTTTTTCAGTATATGTAAGTCATAATCTTGATTCTCTGTCTTATTCTTGTAAAAGCAGCTGATTTGCTGGTAGAAATGCTATAAATTGATTCGCAAATTTTGATGGATTTTAACCCTTTGGAGAGTATCTGTAACGTCATATACATGACGTCATGAGTAAATTTAACATCAACGTCATTGCAATAATTATTAACAAGTTCGGGTCAAAAGTGTCCAATAATTCGTTTTAATTTATGTGCATTTTTTGTAAACGTGTGTTATCATAATCGATTGCACTTATAAATTCGGGACATTATATTAATAAAAATAAGTCCTATAAAACTAATTTATAAATCAGATGATTTATTGAAGTTATGTCTACATAAAATAACACTTCCTGAAACGACATATATGTCGTTCTACTCCTCAACCGATAGACGACATGTCGTTCTGCTCGCCAAAGGGTTAAGCCTGTGTACATTTGAGAATGTTTTAATTTTTTTTCAAGTTTTATAAAAGTGCCTTGGGCAGAAATAAATCTGACAGGGATGCACGAATAATGCACTAATTCCTGGGTCATGCCGATCACGCTCGTGTTTCTGCCAAACTCTATATGATATCTCCGAAGCAATGACGCTTTTGCATGGATGGAAATATTAGTGTTTCCTCAGATCGGAATCGGATGATGAAATATTGTTTGCAGCATGCTATAAGCTTCCCAGGTGGAACAACTGACAGAATAAATGATTAGCCGGTCTGACAGTCATGCAACATTTGTGATGTTTCGGCATGCAACCTGCTCTCAGGTGGGCACTGAAGTTGCTTTGATGTCAGTGTTCTCAGATGCTCGGGGTAGGCGCTTTGAGATTGGGGTTGTCAAGCAGTCAAGGCCGTCTCTTTGATGTTGGGCTTCTCAAACGTTCACAACAATTGTTTTTATGTTGAGGATTTCTGAAGAGGGGTCATGACATTGTTTGTATATTTCATTCTAGAGCTATCCTTCTTTGCTTTTCTGAAAGTATCTGGTTTTTTTGGTCCTTCCATGCAGATAGATATTTCAGCCATGATTCATCCGTTCTGCCCATGTTTCAATTTGGCACCATGTCGGTATGTGAGCAGCTGAGGTGCAGCCTCTTTTTATACGCCCGTATTTAAAAAAATGGGAGGTATTGTGTTATTGTTCTGTCTGTCCTTCTGTCTGTCCGTTCACTTTGTGCCTTGCTGGATGATAACTTAGTAAGTCTGAACTGAAAGGACTGAAATTTGTGTGTTGACTAGCCAAAAATACAGGTTAAGTTTGAATTTGGGTTCCACCCGCCAATTTGATAAAAATGATAAAAAATGATAAAATTGTTGAAGAATATAAGAAAAAAATTATAAAAATTGTTATAGAATATAGGAAATAATTATAAGAATATAAAAAAAATTATAACAAATTGTTAGGCAAATGCATTCTCTTATATATGCGAGGCAACCTATGGTCGACTCACATATATAAGAGAATGCACTGGCACATGGTCTTTAATGTTGCGCCAGCGCAGCTCCTGACATGAAAGGGTTAAATTGTAAAGAACAGGATATTGCACCAAAAATCTACTCAAATAAATATTTAAATAAATATTTCTAAGTTTTGTCAGTATATTTTATTCTTGCAACTGTAGCTATATTGAGTCCCATCAGTCTCAGAGTGATTTCTACATTTTGATATGACCATGCAGCAGCTGAAAACAATACACCAATTCAAAATATTATCTCCGTCTTTTTAAAAACGTTTATTAACAGTATAATTTCAGAATTTGTTTTTCTAAGTCAACCACTGTACGCTTGGTTATGTGAGCATGTCTTGGTTGTGTCTCCAGTGACTCTCCAGTTGAAGTTGAAGTTGAATGGTTAACTCACTTTACTCAAATCTGTTGACTCTTTAACCAAATAAGTTCCTCAAATTTCCATTTCATAAATTGATCCCTGCAGTTTGTCAAATGACCTGCTTGTTCATTTCCACCTGTGGCTGTTTAGCAATGAGCATGTCCTCCATTGTCCGAGCGCCTCTCTACGCTGGACAGGTGTTAGTTACAATTGTAACGTTGATCTCTAAACATTCTTATGTGTGAATCTATTGTCAGTCACATTGTCAGATAATTTGATATTCTTTGGACTCAATGGTTGTAAACACGAGAATATTTGACGGGATTAAGTTTGATTCGGGTATTGGCCTGGATTTATTTAACCGTTCTGCATGACATACATCCCTGGCCAGGATAATTGCTGCTGTTACTGCATCAGGTCAACCAAATAATTTACCTAGGATGACCTGTGGAGAAGGTGATGAATCTATCATATCATATTCACATTAGATGCCCACACAGGGTTGGATTATTAGCTTCTTTCTATAGCTGGCCTACAGTTCAAGGTAAATTATATATCATTTATCAGAACAGTTATGGAAATCGGAATGTTCTATTTCAGTGATAAAAACGTTTGATTCTGTAGTTATTTAAAGTCCATTGGTGGTTTGGATCCTTCAGTTATATAAACTTATTCCCACTTTGCCACATATCTGCCCTATTTCGGGGATCAAAGGTCATGAAATAATTTTATATAGACTTTATATGCCTCAGAAAGACTTACTGTTGTTGAGAGATAGAAAATACCTACAGTTTTTGTTTGAAGATCAAAATATTTTATGAAATCTCATGAGTATCTGGAAAGTAATATAAAAAATTTCATGAGCGGTGCAGTTGCGAGTGAAAATTTTCTATTTCTTTCCAGACACGAATGAGATGTTTCAGGTATTCAAACAGAAAACTGTAGGTATTCTTTTTATTATATGAGACTTATTAGTGCTCAAGGTTGCCAACTTATGCAACATTTTTTCACTTTTAATAGTACAACAAATGGAACAAAAATACTCAGAAAGAAATAACTGGTTGATCCCGGAAGGTTCTTGTCCTATTGATTCATGCTCGCGTAAACCGTCGGCAAGCTACAGTGAAAAATACAAATTTCGCTGTGGGTTTTAAGAGATACATACGATGATCTATTTTTCAGTAATTTTCCACTATTTTATAGGCAAGCATATAATAAAAAATACTATTTCACTAAAAAGGACCCTGTTTGCTCCAGTTATTTTGCATGAAGATCGCAAAACAAATTATAAGAAGAAGCATGTTTTTTCACCACTATATTTTCACGGTCATTTCAAAATATTCTATGTTTTTGTATCCCTTCTGCCAAATCTCATAGAAGGACAACGAATGCTCGATTTTAGGCATATATTTTATTGAAGGTGAAGTATTTTCATAAAAGTCACTGAAGTCAATCTGTTAGAATCTTCTTCCTTATCTGCCTGGGTAAGTATTATAAGAACATACACACATTCTAACAGAACTGTTTAACTATGGGGACAAATTTATTTAAACAAATTATCAACATAATCCTGAAAACTGAGAAATTAATTAGGCTCAATCTCCTTGATAATGCTTAACTGTGTCTCATGTTGTGGGTGTTCAAATGATTTATATGTTATACATAGTTTTGAAGTAAACAGAAGAGTTGATCCATCTTGGCGATAAAGAGGGATGTCTATTGACCAATAATGATGTAGATTTCTCACATAGAAACTTCAAGAGCAAACATTTTCTATCAAAAGCAGGGTGGAGCAGAGTGGAGTATGAACATTTGGGATTTTAACATTTATCTGTTGCCATCACATGGCTGAATTTTCGTATAATTTTAAGTCCATTTACATGATAAAAAATGCCTCTTAAAATCAATATTTTAATTTGAATCATATGGAATTGATCCTAATGTACGATTCAGGGTGAATTGAATCTCAGAATTGAATCAGCATTATGGTTGGTATAGGAACATTCTGAGTTAAGTTATTTGTCAATTTTTGCCAGCTTAGAAAAAAAAATTGTGATAGTTTGACGAATTTTACCTTAGTTTTATCGAGGGTCCTGAAGAAAGCCACTCTCTTCTCGTTGGAATAAGGATTTTGTGGCCATGCTGCCTTTTTTATATCAGGGTTTTTATTGCATTGCCTTTGAATGTTGCAGGACAAACATCCTTGAATGCTCAGTTTTGTTGACAACTTTGTGCATTTTATTGCACTTGAGTCACACCCTAATTATATCTGGGGACATTATATTGTGTGAACAAGTGTCCTCTTCCTATCCATATCATATCATCGTGGTAGGCCACTCGTTGGGCAATGTTACAGTAGAGCCCTTCACACCAGATAATGCCACTCGTGTAGGAGTGGGCACTCCACACAGTCCTCCAATAAAATTGTATCCTGTAGAATGCCTCTCATGGAAAACTGTTATCTCACACTATATTAGATCAGGTGTGCAAATATTAAATGCCCTGTCAAACCTCAAATTTAGTGTGTCTGACATGTGCAGAATGAGGTCCCCAGAGGGTGAATTTAGTGATGCTATCCCGCACAGCAGGCTAGCATCACCAAATTTATCCTCTGGGGACCTCATTCTGCTGGGCCTCATCTTTAAAGGTACTCAATCTGATCAGAGAGTCTCCATATCATCAAGATGCACCAACAACAACAACAACAACATTTCTTCAAAATGTGTTTTTGTTATCAGAATCGAATAATTGCAACAAAATAATGCTAACCACTGTGAACTATGGTATCAAATTTCCCAAAAAGTGTTATGTATCAACATTTTGTTCAATGAAATATGTCCGTATTATCACTTGAGTATTCACAAATTTGGCCGTATTACCACTCGATTTTAGAGTTATCCATCTTCATCCGCAATTTTGACCAAGATGATCCATTTGATGGTGTGTTTCTGGGCCACAAACAATTGAAATACAAACTTCAAAAATCAATATCTGATCAATATGAGCTTTGACCCACCGTCAAAGCTCATATTCCTTCAGACAAATCATTTTTTACCCCCGAAGCCAAATAAATAGTAATTTATGACCATTAAATCACATTGAGTACCTTTAACATTGTTTTTAGTTACTTTTTCCCTTGTCAGTTTCTATATCCCCCAATTTGCAGAAGATAAATTGCATAATCGAGGTGACTTAAATAGGTGAATATCACCAACTTCAACTGTTGAACTTCAATCTTTTCCTATGTCTCCCATAGCAGTTGAGGCCTAAGCAGAATGAAGTCCCCAGAGGTTGAATATGGAGATGCTAGCCCACTATGTGGGATAGCGTCACTAAATTCACCCTCTGAGGACCTCATTCTGCAAATGTTAGACACAATAAATTCCGGCTAGGTGTCAAACATATGAGATAAGTATTCTTAAATTAGACTTAAAATCAGCCTATTTGGTTGTAAAGGTTATTTATTAGTCCCCAATTTAATACATATAAATAAATAGTGAAATGATGATGTTATCTCACAATGTTGTTAACTCAGGTGTGTAAACGTTAGATGTCGTGTCAGACACCCGTCTTCATGAATACAACAGTCTCAAAATCAGTCCAGATTAGTTTTTAAACATTATTTATTAGTCTCAAATTTATTACTTATAAATAAACAGTGGAATAATTATGTTATCTCACAATGTTATTGGCTCAGGTGTGTAAACCTTAGATGTGAACCAACATATGATACATCAGTCTTAAAATCAGTCCAATTATGGTTTTAAAGACATACTGTGGACTTATTTCATTGAATAAAATCTATCTGTTACTATCCAGACGTTATCTCCATTGCAAAAATGTAGCAATGAACTAAGATTTTAGAACATTCCAACCACATCGACTGTACAATTTCAGAGACCACAACATTTGAACTACGCACAAATGTAAATATTTACTACTTTATTCAGGACTTATTATTGAACATAAACATTACGGCAATGATTGAGGCAATAATAGTCACTGTGTTCAATTCTTTTATAGCAATGACACTGTTTTCTGACTTATTTCATACGAAATTCAGGAAATAATTTATTTTGGCATGATTATTTGTTATTCCGTTCGGAACACTTCGGAACACTTCTGCGTGGTGTTTCACATCACTTTAAGCATTATTTATTAGACCCCAATTCAATACATATAAATAGTGAAATGATGTTATCTCACCTGTAATGTTATTAGATCAGGTGCGCAAATATTAGATATGGTGAAAGACACACATATGAGTTTTTAAATATTATTTATTAGACTCCAATTTAATATATAAAAATAGATAGTGAAATGACGATGTTATCTGACAATGATATTAGATCAGCAATCAGTTTCAATCAGTTTTATTTATTATAAACCTATATATAACATAATGCCAGGTGGGCAAATATTAGATATTGTGTCAAACCACGATATGTGATGAGTCATTTGTTATCAGACTTA
This sequence comes from Siphonodentalium dalli, assembly GCA_032622095.1. Lineage (NCBI taxonomy): Eukaryota > Metazoa > Mollusca > Scaphopoda > Gadilida > Siphonodentaliidae > Siphonodentalium > Siphonodentalium dalli. The sequence continues at coordinate 192,466,464 of CP136065.1, read as the reverse complement.
ATGACACCCACTCCGATTTGACACCCTTAACCCTTCCATGACTGGAACTTCTTGAAATTTTGTGAAAACCCTGTGCCAATACATTCTGTTATATATACGAGTCCCCCATAGCGAGCCTTGCATATATAAGTATACTGGCTAAACAATATTTACCTTGACATTGTATGCAAGGCTCCCTATGGTCGACTCGTATATATAAGAGAATGCACTGGCACAGGGCCTTTAATGCTGCACCAGCACAGCTCCCACCATGAAAGGGTTAACTAGCTATTTAGTTTGTTTGAAGTTTGTTTTTCTCATTCCAACAAACATGGGTACAGCAGGTATAGTAACAATATTTCAAGTACACTTTGAGATTTTGAAATAACTTGCAGCTTATGTTATCTTACCATGTTTTGTTATGAGGACTTTTTCAGTTACCTGAATATTAATGAAGAATCTGGGGTATAAAATAGTAAGTTTAAGTAAGAGGAAACAGGCACCCAAACTGAAGTTTTTCTTGAAATTTTTTCATGTTGTAACTAAGCTGTGGTGTGCATGCTTTTCAAATGAAATCCTATTTTCAATCAATTTTAGGTTGAATTTCATTGTGAAGTTCCAATTGTATCTATTTGATTTTTTTTCTCCTCCTAGATATTATAAATTTAAATCTTCTTCAGCAAATTAGTTGGGACCACTATACATGTATTTATACATTTGAAAACTTAAGTTTGAGTATAGATGAACTTTGCCTATGATATTTTGCCCAGATTTATGTTCGTTCCCTTTTATTGATATCTAAAAACTGATCTTATCCCAGCAAAGATGTCAATTTTCAAAAAGCAACATCTCTTTCTGAAGCATAAAGTCGCTACATTTGATGACACTTTCGCTCAATAAAAACTCATCATGTTTTCACACCTGCCACTCATTATTCGATGAGTGTCTGAAATGAATTCAAAACCAGCGAGGCAGATGCCCCGCACATGACCTAAGAAATGACCTAAACAAATTTTTCGATATGAAGAAGCTCTTGGATACTTCTTCACACGAAATGATAACTCAAATTGTTTGTTGAGATCTTGAGATGATTTTAATTCGCCTCTATCATTATCGGAACATGGCGGTTATGGGTAATTAATCATTGGACAAAGCTCAGTTTGATATCCGTTACTGTCCGGAACAATGCTTGACAACCGTGGACAGATGCACTGGACAGTGACCCAATCGTGGAATAATATTCGTCAAACTTGTTGGAAAATGTTGAGCATTTGTTCGTTCTAATTACCAATCCATTAGGTCCGTTCAATTTTACACGCTAACTTCGAATCATTTCCCACTCAAGTGACGACCTTTTGAGAGGTGGGGATGCTTCAGAGTATCTTTTCAATTATCCCGAGTAAAAAAATTGCTCCAAAACATCTCACTATTATTTTCCGGCTGTTGCCGCTAACAATTTTCGTTCAATTTAATTGATTTAGTTTTTCCGTTTCGCTGATGAAAAGATTGAAAATAATACCTCTGCAATTCTCATTTTTCATGAAGAAAAGGTCAGATTTCAGCTCCAAAAATCGGAAGAGTTTGTGAGGATTAAGTTTAATGGAACTCCGAGAATTAATTATTTTTCCTTATGCGTTCACATCAATTGAAGTCAAATCACATTAATTGAAACACTGATTTCCTAGATTCAAATAATTAAATACTATGAAAGTCAAACTCAAAGATAAGAATGCCATTATTTCATCTAATTTAAACTTAAATTGACTCATTTCTAGCGTTGAGTCCAAGTATTTTCTCTTTCAATCTCCCTTTTAAAAAAAACATCTAACGTTGAAAAACAAAGAGACAAATTGTTTGAAATACTACTATATCTAAAATCTAATGCAAAATCAGCTTTTAGATGCCTAGCCTGGTCTGCAGTTGGTCTATATAGAGAGTATAGTTTGGCACGAATGCCCGGGATGGTCGAAAATATTTAGTGATCTTCTCCTTCACCCTGCGAATTGTTGTTTTGAGGTTATCTAAATATAGTAAATCATCATGTCTGACAGTGGAAAAATGATGGAGGGGTAGAGCCCACAAGCTTTAATATGGGGTATGGAGGTGCCCAAGGTGTCCCTTTAAGTTGAATGTTTTGTTGAAGGTGCTGAGCGAGCTATGTTGCTGCACTGAAGTGAAGAACAGGACCCCATGTTGTATGGTTAGAGTGGTGTTAGTTTAATCCGAGTGACCAACGAGACCAATGGCTGAAGTTTTAAGACTATAATCTATAGTCAGACTGTGTTCCTTTAACAAAATTAACCTAACTGTTATATTTGGATTTTATGCCTATTCCTGTCAATGGTACGTCATGTTACAGCTATTTGTTAATTGAAGGTTTTTTTATTTTCCTACAGTCTATAAATCCTTTATGGAAAGTTTTATTTTTTCATTGTTAAAGAAGGATATATTAGCATGAACAATGAATTTTTGTGTGATAAATGCTAAATAATATGGTGTGCCATAATTAAATCAATGACATATTTATAGACCGTGCTGATGGGGATTCTGAGGACTTGCATGCTAGCTGCAATTACCCATTACTTAGTGTAATATCTGACGCTCAAATCAAATGAAAACAGGAACCATTTTCCTGCAGTACTTATGTACTGTGAGTCAATAAAGAGAATTCATTGCTACTTTTTTCCTCTTGCAAATTGTAATACTAAAAGCTTCTGTCTCACTGCTTTGTGGAAAGTATATTTAGTGATTCCATACTATATGATACAGTAATGCCTTAAGTAATCGACTCCTTAACCACAGCAGAATTATGGGTAACTTTTCAGGATTTAGTCGGAAATATGGCTTGTTGCCATTCATTGGAAAGCTCTCACTGAGAGCTTTCCGATGAATCGCAACAAGCCATATTTCCAACTAAATCCTAAAAAGTTATCCATAATTCTGCTGTGGTTAAGGAGTCGATTATTTAGGGCATTACTGTACATGGATTATTGTATATTTATAGTCCTACTTCAATCTCAGCAATTTAACAGATGTGAACAAATCCAGGTCTGAATTTAATATTGATGATTTGATTGCTCTTTTGGAAAAATTTCTCTCTTTATATAGAAGGATATATTAATAAAGCATGAGCAATGAATTTTGTGTGTGCTGGTTTAAATATTTAAATTGTTTGTGTTCTGGCTTAAATAATCTGGTTTTCTGTAATTAAATAAATTAAAATCAATAACTTATTGACCATGCTGTGGGAGGATTTTGAGGATGTTGCATGCAGGCCATAATTACCTATTTCTTAATGTAATCAAGCATGAATTTTGTGTGCCTGTCATTTGCAGAATGAGGTCCACAGAGGGTGAATTTAGTGACACTATTCTGCATAGCGGGCTAGCATCACTAAATTTACTCTCTGGGGACCTCATTCTGCTTAGGCCTCATCTTCTCTGGAAAGTTTATTTATTATCAAATTTCTATAGAAACTTCTTCACATTGATTCTATTTCTTTTTTAGTTTAATTTCTCTATATCTCAAAATGGCAGACGACACATTGCATAATTGAGGTTCCCGATGGGTGTACATCACAATATTCACCATTTGGGAACTTCAATTGGAGTCTACGTCTCCCAGCTGATGAGGCCATGCAGAATGAGGTCCCCAGATTGTGAATTTGGTGATGCTAGCCCGCTATGCGGGATAGCATCACTAAATTCACCCTCTGGGGACCTCATTCTGCCAGTGACAGGCTCACTAAACTCAGGCCTGGTTCATTGCTACATTTTTCCAGAAACGGTTAAAAAGCCGATTATCTTTTGTTAAAAACAGTAGCCTGTGTCACATTGCTCTGTGGAAAGTTGAAAATAGTATCTATAAATGTGTTTATTATTTTCATACTATATGGCACAAATGAGTGTAATGTAAATTTCTGAGCCTCAGTTTATCTCAGAAATATACCGTGAACAAATCTAGGTCTGAATCTAATCTCAAAGATTTTATGGCTCTTTAGAAAAAAATTCTATCTTTATATTGCTAAAGTAGCATATAAGCTTCGGAGATCATTTGTGTGCTGAATCGTGTTCTGATATTAGTCTTAAATTTTCCGCTACGACATAATTAAATCAATGACCTATTAGACTGCTGTGGCAGGATTTTGAGGACGTTGCATGCTAACGGCAATTACCCATTACTTAATGTAATATCCGAAGCTTATTCCTGAAGACAAATCCATAGGATTAAGAGGAGAGAAAAAATGCCGGGATTGATCATCAGTTTATGCATAATCTCCTCATTGAATGGAAATATGATTGTACAATTGATGTTTTATTGGCAGTTAGATATGGAGTCTGCTTAAACGGATAGATATGAAGCTGTATGAAAAATGTTTGGATTTAAGTCTATACTCGGTGGATAGATAGATCATATATGACTGAGTTACCGGAATTGGTGCCAGACAGTTCTCATTTCGCGGACACCCATGGGAAATTCCAATTTCGCTCCATACTACCGTTTTATTTACCAGCAGATGTACGCAAGTAACGCAACACTCTACATGTAACTGCCACTTTGGTACTAATGGTACAATTCTATTACATTGTTAGATACACCACTGATGTCTGATATTTGGTACTAATGGTACAATTCATAGTCAGACTAGATTTCTAGCTGCAAACAGTAGTTTCTTACCCTTAGGTTTCTCAATGGATTGTTCCTATTCATGCAGTTCTAAAAGCATACAATGGATGGTCCAACTGTTTTTGTATTGTTTAATCCTCATATCATAGATATTTTCATATCATATTTTACTTTTGATGCAAACTATAAGTTCACTTTCAAATAAATTCAATTCAACTTAAAACAATTTGTAAAAGAGATATGAAAACTAGTTCATAAATATTTAACAGGATGGATGAAATCAGATCATGTGGCTTTTAACATTGATTGATATCTCTCCTTGCATGTGACACAATTGATTATAATAATTTGATTGCTATATAGATGGGAGTTGTCCACATGATACTGCATCATGCTATATACATGCAAGTCTGAGTTTAGTGTACCTGTCATTTGCAGAATGAGGTCCCCAGAGGGTAAATTTAGTGATGCTATCCCTCATAGTGGGCTAGCATCATTAAATTCAACCTCTGGGGACCTCATTCTGCTTTGGACTCATCTTCTCTGAAAAGTTTCTTTATTTTCAAATTTCTTCACATAGGTTCTATTTCTTTTTGTCCCCCGACATTTCCGTCGGAGGACTATAGAAATGACCCTCGTCCGTCCGTCCGTCCGTCCGTCCATCCGAGATTGGGTACCTTCACGGTGTAATCAACTCCTCCTACAGTTTTAAATGTAGAGATTTGAAACTCTGGGATATTGTTCCTAACATGTTGGTGATTTGCAACATCTATATAGCTAATCAAAAATAATTTTTTTTCCATATTTTGGGGGGGTTTTCGACTTAGAAAATTTGGAACATTTTTGCCTTTTGGATGAGATTGGGTACCTTCATGGTGTAATCAACTCCTCCTACAATTTTAAATGTAGAGATTTGAAACTCTGGGATATTGTTCCTAACATGTTGGTGATTTGCAACATCTATATAGCTAATCAAAAATAAAAAAAATCCATATTTTTGGGGGGGTTTTTCGACTTAGAAAATTTGGAACATTTTTGCCTTTTGGATGAGATTGGGTACCTTCATGGTGTAATCAACTCCTCCTACAGTTTTAAATGTAGAGATTTGAAACTCTGGGATATTGTTCCTTACATGTTGGTGATTTGCAACATCTATATAGCTAATACAAAAATATCATTTTTTCGCGTTTGCATGCGTTTGTTCATCGGGTTGTTTTGTCCAAGAAATTTTGCGGTGGTTTGCAACATCTATATACTGTATAACATTGTTGCAAATAGTATCCTTCTAACAAATCCAATCATGAAGTTTACCACTCCAGTCGGGGGACATGTGGTCTGCGACCTTTTATTTAGTTTAGTTTCTCTATATACCCAACTAGGCAGACGACACATCGCATAATCGAGGTTCCCAATGGGTGTACATCAAAATATTCACCATTTGGGAACTTCAATCTTGAGTCTTTCTCCCACAGCAGATGAGGCCATGCAGAATGAGGTCCCCAGAGGGTGAATTGGGTGATGCTAGCCCACTATGTGGGATAGCCTCACTAAACTCACCCTCTGGGGACCTCATTCTGCAAATAACAATCACACTAAACTCATGCTTGTATAGATGATAGACCAAATAATCAAATTGCCACTGTAAAAAACTGATTTAGACGGACTTGCATGTAGGAGTTCCATGAATGCTTCTATATATGGCATGACAAAAACCATAATTTGATCCATACAATGAACATACAGCAATGCCCTAATTAATCGACTCCCTAACCACAGCAGAATTATGGATAATTCTGCTGTGGTTAGGGAGTCGATTAATTAGGGCATTACTGTAGCAATATGTCATAGTCTCAATTGACATAGATTGACATAACGCAATTTTTTTTTACATATATATTAAATTAATAATATGAATTGCTGTTCTTCCTCGATATTGTACCGCGCAAGCACCATACAATTTATTTTACACCATTTAATTGGTCATCATACATATGTTCATTTTGTATATATATATTTTTTTGGTGCGCATTGTATAAGTTCACTTTCAATTAATTTTAACTGATTTTAATTTAAAATCAAATGGAATATTTTCGTAAAAGAAAAACAAATTTGGAGAAAATATATCTAAATGTTTTACTGAATAGATGAAATCAGATCATATGGCTTTTAATCCTTTCATGACGGGAGCTGCGCTGGTGCAGCATTAAAGACCCTGTGCCAGTGCATTCTTTTATATATGCGAGTCTCCCATAGGGAGCCTCCCACATATAAGAGAATGCACTGGTCTACAAGATCAAGGTAAATAATGTTAGGTCAATGCATTCTCATATATGTGAGGTGCCCTATGGGTGACTCACATATATAAGAGAATTCATTGGCACAGGGTATTCACAAAATTTCAGGAAGCTCCAGTCAAGAAAGGGTTAACATTGATTGATATTCTCCCTGATTATAATCATCTTATCACTATATAGATGGACGTTGTCCCTTGTTAAACTGGACCATGCTACATGATACACCACTTTATCAAATTGGCAGCACCATAACCACCTTAAAGGGACCTATTTCTTGCCTGTAATTAAGGTCAATAAATGCTCCTGTTTGGTAAGGCAAAATCCCTGATTTCATCCACGCAACAAACTTAGCGATACATGCATGTAACAGCCTTGATTGACATATATTAAAACACCAAAAATGGATATTTGCAAATATATGAAATTTAAAAATATAAAATTGTTGTTCTTCAATATATATACCCCATCCATATTGTTCCACCTACAAATGATTTTGGATAGTTATACCCTCTTTAAAAAAGTAGGGTATACTGTTTTGCATCTGTACGTACATGCGTGCCTGTGTTTGTCCGTCAATCTTAGTGTGGGGGGCATGCGTACATAAGTCCATCTGATGTCTGTTCAGGTCATAAGTTGACAGTAGTGCTAGGATCTCAATGAAATTTGGTATCAATGTTCACTACTATGAGGACATTTAATTGACTGTTCAATCATTTTGTTCGGGTTTTCCGTTCTAGAGTTATTCATCTTTGTTTATTTGGAAATGTTGCGTTTTTTTCCTTCCGAGTAGATATCTCAACCATAGGTTGTCAGATCTTCAAGAAATTTGTTGTGGATGTTCACCACTATGAGGATATGGAGAGTTCAGATGTTTTGTTGAGGTTTTTCATTCCAGAGTTATTCATTTTGTTTATCTGTAAATGGTGATTTTTGTGTACACCTGCTTGAGTATCTCAGTCATAGGTTATAGTTATGTCCACTCTAGGCGGTGTGTCACATGGGAGTATACACCAGACAACAGTCCATCTCTTGTTTCATTCTAACACTATGCATATGTTCATTTTTTTTATGCATGCTGTATATTAAAGGAACTATTTTGTCAAAAAGATATTTATTTGTCTTCATAGTACTAATTATATATGTCTAAAACACCCATTTTGCCAAGAAAATTCGAAATCGAGCAAATAATATTTTTATTAGTTTCATATAAAAAAATCGAGGAAGTTTCCGAAGAATATACTCGGGTAAGTCATGACTGATTAGCATGATCACATGACCGATCAGCTGATCAGCTCAGTCACATGAGTGTATTTTCTGGCAAGTTAACCTGTTTTGTTAATCGGTGACAGCAATGGGCAGAGCTTAAAATTATTATGCGATCAGAATGGGACTTGGGTCATTTTAATCACAATCGGAAGGGCTTTCCGATTGCGTTTGGTGGTTTCTTTAAAATCCTTCAAAAAGTTCATTTTCAAATAAATTTAGTGCAATTCAACTTCAATTCAAAATGTCAACTTATTGGATCAAAATGTAAAGTTTTCATAAAAAAAAAACCTGAGGAAATATTTATAAATATTTTAAAGGATGGATGAAATCAGATCGTATATTGCTTTTAACAGTGATTGATTTTCTCACTGCATGTCACACAATTGATTCTAATCAGTTGATCGCTATATAGATGGACGATGTCCCCTTATGAAACTGCACCATGGTATGCTACATGATACACCACTTAATCAAATTGCCACCGCATCAGATTAGTGTCCAATCTAACTGTCACAGTGTATCCATTCCCTGTAACTTATCGTTCCAATATTCACACACTATGGATAGCTATAGATCTCCACTAAAATTCAGCCAAGATGCGTCCACTGATTGATGAATTTTTCATTCAGATTTTATTGTGCGTGGTGGCGTGATCTCACAACTTAATTTGCTGCAACAAATGGGACGTCCCAACTATATTGTTTTCCACTCAGATTGAATTTTTTTTATGTCCCGTTGCATGAATCATTCTGCCGTGACAAACTGGCCAAGAAGACGATGTTGTCAGGGAATTATTAAAGATTTGGTCTCTCTTCTTAAACAATTTTACTATCAAAGATGATTCAGGGTTTCAGGTGAAAGACATATTACGTGCTTATTTCACTACTTCAAACTGATGTTTTAGGATAGGATGGGATGGGATGTTTTATCTCAATACACACATATATCATTATTACATAATAAATTTTACAATTATATTATATTGTATATTCATTTTATTTTTGTTTTATTACTCAGCCATAACAGCCATTTAAAATATTAACAAAATATTAACAACATCGGCTGTGCCATTTCGAAAAACATGCTGTCTGAACTATGCAAAAGTGTAAAAAACAAACCCTCGTTAGTTTTGTTTAAACTTTAATCATATTTATTCGCCATATATGCATATAAAATATAAATACATAAATTCGGCAACAGGATTGAAGAACCAGTGCGAGCCACTTATATGCTACTTCTCTCCCAATTACCTAACATTCAAGTGAAAAAATGGAACCTTCGTTGGCCCTGGACAAATCATTGATAAATGAACGGGATTGACATCGCCAATGAGAGTCACATTATAATTTATATATGAAAGAACGGCGTTGTGTGCTGGCAATTTTTATACAAAATATATTGAAATACCTGCGTTGAGCAAGTTTATTATTCACTGTGAGCCACAGAGTGTTTCAAATCACTTTCACCAAGTTCCCAATTGTCGTCTCTCTTGTTTGACTCGGTACTCCGTCGATTGGATATTACCATTTCTCAGGAATTTGCTTCATCAGCAGCTTTTGGAAATAAGTGCCCACTGCGATTATTGCATACATTGCGCAAAATTGTCCTGGCATTTTCTGTGAATATTTAATTGCAGATAGCTAGATATTAATAACAATCAGTCGGTGCTACATCTACTTCCTTGTAAATGCAACGCGGAAGTGAATATAGTCATTGTCTTAACAGAAATTGGTAGGTCTTTTGAAACGTCACGTAGCGGCTGCTGGCATTAAGGGAAATAACCGCAAAAATATAGCCCATTGTTTCAGAACTTATTTAACTTTTTATTTAGATTCTAGTGTATGTAATGTTTGGAACAAGAAATGCCACTAGAAAGACGCTGCTGTGTTTCATATTGAATTTTTTATGCATTAATTTCATATAGTTTTGATATTTTAGAGGGACACTAAAAATTAGATAAATTTTCAATAATAAAATATTATTTTGTATTATAGGTCTAGTTTATATGCCATTTTGTTTTAAACATTGTTTTAGCAGAATAAAGCAGAAAGCGATGTTAACCCTTTCATGTCGGGAGCTGCGCTGGTGCAGCATTATAGAATGTGTGCCTGTGCATTCTCTTATATATGCGAGTCTCCCATAGGGAGCCACGCATATATAAGAGAATGCACTGGCTTACAAGATCATGGTAAATATTGTTAGGCCAATGCATTCTCTTATATATACGAGGTGCCCTATGGGCGACTCGCATATATAAGAGAATGCATTGGCACAGGGTTTTCGCAAAATTTCATGAAGCTCCAGTCATGAAAGGGTTAAATGATATTTTGTTGTTGTAACTGGATGTCTGGAACCCTGAAAGCATTTGTATTTAGTATACATGAAATACATGTACACACAAGAAAGACCTGGTGTCAGACAAAAAAGTTCTTTAAATGATCATAATATAGGCTGTCATTCCAAAATGATAAATTCAAAGAATTGCTATTTTTCCTAAGGGATTTTTCAGTCTCCCTTTCCAATTTGTAAAGGGGTCCAGGCTCTAACTATTGTGAAAGTAATGTGAATGGCAATGAAATAAGTAATATATATGACAAAGTAAAATCGGGGTTGTTACTTTAAATTTCTTTCGTGTAGTTAGTGAATACTGAAAATCATGTTCAATAGAACTTTGTTAGCTCTTTTTCAACAAAATAGCTGTCATTAGTGTGATATTTAACATCAAAATAAGGATAATGAATAACAGTTGATTGGAAAATTTGCCCTGGGCACTGGGACACTTGTATACATTTTGACGGTTGGGTTTTTTTTACCTTTGTACACATGGAGTGGTGGAACTGATGGGCAATGTGCCCAACCAGGGGCGCCGGAAGCATCCAAGGGCAGGGGGGGGCAGAGCCTACAAAAAGGGCACTTTTCCGCAAAAAAGGGTATTTTCTCCGCAAAAAAGGGAAAATAACCATAAATTCATTGTGGCAAAAATCCCTATTTTAATGGTATTTGTCGGTTTTTATGGCCGTTTTGTGATAAAATTGACAAAAAATTAATATTCCTTGTGAAATTGGTGGTATTTGGACCAAAAAAGTCACATTTTGCTATAAAAACACGAGATTAAACACACAAAAAGCATTTTCTGTCTCCAGAAAAAGGGCAAGTCCTGCCCCCCCCCCCCCTTCTTCCGGCGCCCCTGTGCCCAACATTCTCTAACTACAATATGTGCATATGTACAGGTGCATACGAAGCACAGTGCGGAGGTGTAGATTACCCTTATATGCCCCACGCTATGCTACCCTATGTGTAGATTACCCTTATATGGCCCACGCTATGCTACCCTAACCATTGATGGCCAGAACAATTCCTGCACTGCAATCGGCTAATCTGATGTTTATTGATTTTTAGGTTTGTGTAAATAGTCTAAGAAATGGACAATAATTAAACTATCAGAGAGAGTCTCAGCCTTGAAGTAGTGTGTCTGACATTTGCAGAATTTAGGATGGCGTGGCATGGCAGGCTAGCATAAAAAAATTCACCCTTTGGGTACCACATTCTTCTTAGACCTAGGATCAGAATGAATTTCCCCAGTTGAAGTTGGTGATGTTCACTCATTAGTCAGCATCGATTATGCATTAAATCTTTTGCAAATTAGGGGATATAGAAACTGAACAGAAGGGAAAAAGTAACTAAAAACAACGTTAATTTGAGATTATATATAGATACTTCCCAGAAGTGGATGCCTATTATAGAAGAATGAGGTTCCCAGCGGCCCAGAGGGTGAACTTAGTGATGCCAGCCCTCTGTGTGGGGTAGCATGACTAGCATCACTAAATTCACCCTCTGCAGACCTCATTCTGCAAATTCAGACAGACTATATCCAGGTCATTGAGCCTGGAAGGCAAAAATTTAATTTGAGGCTATAGATACTTCCCAGAAGATGAGGTCTAAGCAGAATGAAGTCCCAACAGGGTGAATTTGGTGATGCTAGCCCACTGCAGTGTAGCATCATTAAATTCACCCACTGGGGACCTCATTCTGCAAATGACAGACACACTATTTCAAGTCTTGGAGAGATTCTCAGTCTCTCAGGTTTGACTTCAGAACAAAATTTGATTTTTGTTTAAGATAACGTTAAAATCAAAATGAATCATCAAACAATCTCTGTGAAATCCCAGGTTACCTGGAAATCAATGGACATCCCGTGATTTCTAAAGAAACAACATAAAAGCATCATTCGTACCTGGATATTAAATTATACTTAATATTAATAATCTACCCGAAATCATTGTTTGCTTTTAATACAATTTTCGTCCAGTGAATTGAGCCGTGGCGGGAGAACGAGTTTCCACTCCAGCGTGTAATTGGACGGTGTGTGGATGACACATGTTGCACTCCGACTGGCTGCGGATTGGATAGTCTGATGTTTTGTTAAGTTTTCGGTCAATTAGTTCACGCTGGTTTGTTCTTGGCCAAAGCCTATTATTATGCCATTAAACCCAGATTAGGGAAAAAGAAGTTTATTGATTTTCTGATATGGAAAACATTTGTTTTTTGTGCAACATCACTTATTTCGAGTGTGTTTTGGGCAACCTGACAATTATTGCGGGTCTATACAGTACAGTGTATTGTATACACATGTTTTTTCCTCATTTATGCATTAACCATCATCTATATCAATAATTATATAGCAGCAAGAAGTGATAATCACTAAACACAAGCTTGCCTTACGGAAGTTTTCTTATATATCGGTAATGTTATAGGAAAAAGAACTTGTCAAGTGTTTCTCGCTAAATACAGGCTGCCGTTCAAGTCTGAGTTTAGTGTGCCTGTCATTTGCGTTTGGGACCTCATTTTGTATGTCCTCATCTGCTATGGGAGACATAGACTCAGACTGAAGTTCCCAAATGGTGAATATTGTGATGTAAACCAATTGGGAATCTCCATTAATCTATGTATCGTCTGCCACTAAACTAAACTAAAAAAGAAATTGAATCTATGTGAAGAAGTTTCTATAGAAATATAAGGATCATCTTTAGTATCAAATATATTTAGTATCATGGAAACCTGTGCACCTGCGAATATATGGTCTGTTAGACATTTTTTAATGGTGTTATCTCCATTTTTCGACTTCATTTTTTTTTTGCAACATGCATAATTTTGTCTGAGATTGTATTCCCACATTTTCTTGTCAATTGTTTTCACAACTTGGCACAGATATTAACCCTTTACCCAAGAAACCGGCCAAAACCGGCCAAATAAAGCTTCAACAGCCTAAAATATCTTCGGTCTGTCTCAATAGAACCATACAAATATGGATATCATTGGAACCGGCTCCTAGGTCGCCTCGCATATATAAGAGAATGCATTGGCCTAAAAAAAATCTTTTTTTAACACTTTTTACCATTTTTTCTTACATTCTTTAACAATTTTATAATTTTTAATGTGTTAAGCCAATGCATTCTCTTATATATGCGAGGCGACCTATGGTCGACTCGCATATATAAGAGAATGCATTGGCACAGGGCCGTTCTGTTGGGTAAAGGGTTAATACTATGTGAACCTGTGCACCTTCAATTATGAGTTTGATCTATCTTTTTATTGGAGTTATCCACCTTTTTAGGCTTAAGAAATTTGTCGCAACTTGCATAATTTTGTCTGAGCTTGTAGTCCTTGTGTTTTTTTCCAAATACAAATATGTTAATATGGCTAAACTTGATGTATCCCAATTGCACTGAGGGGGTATCCTTAGTCCCACTCATACAGTCTCACCTCTATCTTAACACTTTAATAGCGGGACATAAGGTCTCTATGACATTTGTTTAATCCTTTTAGTGCCAGGGGCCGATTTCATCGGCCCTAAACCTACAAAATAAGTATGTTAAAGAATATAAGAATAAATTATTAAAATTGTAAAAAATTTAAAAAAAAAAAAAAAAAAAATGTTAGGCCAATGCATTCTCTTATATATGCGAGGCGACCTATGGTCGACTCGCATATATAAGAGAATGCATTGGCACAGGGTATATGGGTTGATACAAAAATCGACCTGGCACTCAAAGGGTTAATCTGTTCAATTCTACAATAGCAAGAGATTATGATGATTGAGGGTTATGGTTTAAAGACATGGATGGCATTCGTTATAATTTAGAAGTAACAGTTACCAAATTATGAAAATTTCCTTAAGAATATCATATTAGTATAGTATAATGTATTTCCACAAATTACATTTTGTGTGAACCAAGCATTGGTTTATATGCAGCACATAAAGAGTGTGCGATAGGCAAAACAACCAGCACTGTGAGAGTGATTCACAGTGATCAGTTCAACACCGAAATCTTGAGTGTTGAGGATTAGTGCATGAGCCCTATATCGGTATGTTGTAAATTACTTGGTGTCAATTATAACTGAAGTAAACTTAGTAGGGTCTTCCCAGTGTTGAGTGTTTTGCGTATTGCATACACTTTACGCACTTTACTGTATCATAATATGGCTTTTGTTTACTTACACGGCATACGATCTTGACAATAACATTATATTTATGTGATATTTATGATTGGTATAAGAACAAAATCTGTCTATATTTTACTATTCTCTTTCTGTTTATGGCAGTTTTAATTGATGTGACCTTTTTAGCTGCAATACCTATCAGGAAGGCCACCCATATCTTTAAACTAGATATACCAATTTCGACCATGGAATTAGAACCCCAGAAAATTTGTAATGGTACGTAACAAGCTGCACTAAAATAATAACTGCGAAAGGGTAACTTAGAACTTCAAAAATAGAAAGACAATAAACAATGTATATTCATGATGGTACAAAAAATCAGCCAGTTGTGGAAGACCTATACTTTTTCTTACTAATGCTAGGCCTTATATTTTGCAAGTATATATCAGCATTTTTAGCTCAACTTACTTGTAAGTTTGAGCTATTGCCATGGTTTGGCGTCCGTCGTCCGTGTGTCCGTGTGTCCGTGTGTGCGTGTGTTCGTGTGTGCGTGTGTGCGTGTGTGCGTGTGTCCGTCAACAATTTCCTTTGGCGCGGGCTACAGGTTGTACCTTTGGTCTGATCTTCATGAAATTTGTCATGAATGTTGACATTGACATGTAGATGGGAACGAGTCATTTTTGGGTCATTCGGCCAAAAAACATGGCCGCTGGCAGCCATCTTGGATTTCAAGATTCAATCCATTGGCGCGGCCTACAGGTCGTACTGTTCATCTGATCATCATGAAATTTGTCATTGATGTTAATAATGACATGTAGATGGGAACGAGTGATTTTGGGGTCGTTCGGCCAAAAAACATGGCTGCCAGCAGCCATCTTGGATTTTACTCTTTGCATGACTAAATCCTTTGGCGCGGGCTACAGGTCGTTGTTTTGGTCGGAAGTTTATGAAATTTGTCATGGATGTTAACACTGTCATGTAGATGGGAACGAGTGATTTTGGAGTTGTTCGGCCAAAAAACATGGCCGCCAGCAGCCATCTTGGATTTTACTCTTTGCATGACTAAATCCTTTGGCGCGGGCTACAGGTTGTACCTTTGGTCTAATCTTTATGAAATTTGTCATGAATGTTGACATTGACATGTAGATGGGAACGAATCAATGTGGGGTCATTCGGCCAAAAAACATGGCCGCTGGTTGCCATCTTAGATTTCAAAATTCAATCCATTGGCGCGGGCTACAGGTCGTACTGTTCGTCTGATCATCATGAAATTTGTCATGGATGTTAATATTGACATGTAGATGGGAACGAGTAATTTTGGGGTTGTTCGGCCAATAAACATGGCCACCAGCAGCCATCTTGGATTTTACTCTTTGCATGACTAAATCCTTTGGCGCGGGATACAGGTCGTAGCTTCGATCGGAACATCATGAAATTGGTCATGGATGTTAACAATGACATGTAGATGGGAACGAGTGATTTTGGGGTCGTTCGGCCAAAAAACATGGCCACCAGCAGCCATCTTGGATTTTACTCTTTGCATGACTAAATCCTTTGGCCCGGGCTACAGGTCGTACCTTTGGTCTGATCTTTATGAAATTTGTCATGAATGTTGACATTGACATGTAGATGGGAACGAGTCATTTTGGGGTCATTCTGCCAAAAAACATGGCCGCTGGCAGCCATCTTGGATTTCAAGATTCAATCCATTGGCGCGGGCTACAGGTCGTACTGTTTGTCTGATCATCATGAAATTTGTCATGGATGTTAATATTGACATGTAGATGGGAACGAGTCATTTTGGGGTTGTTCGGCCAATAAACATGGCCGCCAGCAGCCATCTTGGATTTTACTCTTTGCATGACTAAATCCTTTGGCGCGGGCTACAGGTCGTAGCTTTGATCGGAACATCATGAAATTTGTCATGGATGTTAACAATGACATGTAGATGGGAACGAGTGATGTTGGAGTTGTTCGGCCGAAAAACATGGCCGCCAGCAGCCATCTTGGATTTTACTCTTTGCATGACTAAATCCTTTGGCCCGGGCTACAGGTCGTACCTTTGGTCTGATCTTTATGAAATTTGTCATGAATGTTGACATTGACATGTAGATGGGAACGAGTCATTTTGGGGTCATTCGGCCTAAAAACATGGCCGCTGGCAGCCATCTTGGATTTCAAGATTCAATCCATTGGCGCGGGCTACAGATCGTACTGTTCGCCTGATCATCATGAAATTTGTCATTGATGTTAATAATGACATGTAGATGGGAACGAGTGATTTTGGTGTCGTTCGGCCCAAAAAACATGGCCGCCAGCAGCCATCTTGTATTTTACTCTTTGCATGACTAAATCCTTTGGCGCGGGCTACAGGTCGTACCTTTGGTCTGATCTTTATGAAATTTGTCATGAATGTTGACATTGACATGTAGATGGGAACGAGTCATTTTGGGGTCATTCGGCCAAAAAACATGGCCGCTGGCAGCCATCTTGGATTTCAAGATTCAATCCATTGGCGCGGGCTACAGGTCGTACTGTTCGTCTGATCATCATGAAATTTGTCATTGATGTTAATAATGACATGCAGATGGGAACGAGTGATTTTGGGGTCGTTCGGCCAAAAAACATGGCCACCAGCAGCCATCTTGGATTTTACTCTTTGCATGACTAAATCCTTTGGCGCGGGATACAGGTCGTTGTGTTGGTCGGAAGTTTATGAAATTTGTCATGGATGTTAACACTGACATGTAGATGGGAACGAGTGATTTTGGAGTCGTTCGGCCAAAAAACATGGCCGCCAGCAGCCATCTTGGATTTTACTCTTTGCATGACTAAATCCTTTGGCGCGGGCTATAGGTTGCCTTTGGTCTAATCTTTATAAAATTTGTCATGAACGTTGACATTGACATGTAGATGGGAACGAATCATTGTCGGGTCATTCGGCCAAAAAACATGGCTGCTGGCGGCCATCTTGGATTTCAAAATTCAATCCATTGGCGCGGGCTACAGGTCGTACTGTTCGTCTGATCATCATGAAATTTGTCATGAATGATAACAATGACATGTAGATGGGATCGAGTCGTTTTGGGGTCATTTGGTCAAAAAACATGGCCACCAGCAGCCATCTTGGATTTTACTCTTTGCATGACTAAATCCTTTGGTGCGGGCTACAGGTCGTAGCTTTGGTCAAATGGTCATGAAATTTTTCATTAATTATAACAATGACATGTAGATGGGAACGAGTCGTTTTGGGGTCATTCGGTCAAAAAACATTGCCACCAGCATTTAACTTTTTGCATGACTAAATCCTTTGGCGTGGGCTACAGGTCATACCTTTGGTCTGATATTTATTAAATTTGTCATGAATGTTGACATTGACATGTAGATGGGAACGAATCATTGTGGGGTCATTCGGCCAAAAAACATGGCTGCCAGCGGCCATCTTGGATTTCAAAATTCAATCCATTGGCGCGGTCTACAGGTCGTACTGTTCGTCTGATCATCATGAAATTTGTATGTCGTAGCTTTGGTCAGATCTTCATAAAATTTGTCATGGATGTTAACAATTATACGTAGATGGGAACGAGTTCTTTTGGGGTCAATTGGCCAAAAAAAATGGCCACCAGCAGCCATCTTGTATTTTACTCTTTGCATCACTAAATCCTTTGGCGCATGTTAGACATTTCAATTAGCACCTTTCCTATTCCTCCATTTACTGTCAACCATTAAATTATTCCCCTACCTAAGTTGAGCTACAGTGTCATTGACACTTTCATTTCATGAAAAATCAATTGAGTTTTCTCATAATTGTCATAGAAGCAATCTTGCCAATATATACACTAATTTATGAAAAAACTAAGTTGAGTAAGATTAATCACTTTAACCCTTTCTATACTAAATACTATTGATGAGTAGTTCCCATGGTAAATGTTCACATAATAACAAACGACCATGAACATTTCCCACCAAAGAATGTATGGATCCTTCTGCACTTGTATTATCTTTTCGCCATCCACTAATTTATCCTGAACACACCTCTAAATGATAAATGCATATAGACAAATTTTTTGTATAACTTTCAAACTCATGGAAAAATCCATATTCTTGTGGGTGTATGTATGAAAACTCAAGTATTCCCTTTCATTTCAGCTATATGATGTTTTTACACCCACAATCCAATGTCTTGGAGATTTTTCAAATTCACGGTGAAAAATAAGTTCATTTATGCTAATCTGAAGATTATATTCTATCTCCATCTATTATGCGAGTTATTTATTACATCTCTTTACAGTTGTCAACCTGAGGCGAAAATAAATTTGTCTGATCGGAATATTGGACTTCATCTCAATTACTCCCTCCACATGTGCAGGGGTTTTGATTCCCACCTAGGCATTAAATAAATGGATAAAAACATATTATGGATGTGTAAACCAACGTAAATCATTTCGCCATCGAGACTCATTGCATTTAATAAATATATAAGACTGATGGTGTGTTTGTAAATTTGGATTAATATTCATAAAAATAACTACTTTGAGCAAGATTAAACTCAATTTATATTTGATCACCCAACTGGAGTGTTTCACATCACTTTAATCAACTGAAGACCCCAGTGGAGTTTTGAACATCATGTAAATCCTCAAAATGTCTTGCATGCAGTTTCATCGTTTTACCAGAAATGTGATTCTTGATCTGATACCCGCACCAGCGTTATCCAATGACACATATGGTGATTAGAGAGATAACACAGACTGTCCTGTTACCTGGATAAAAGAACCAATGGAAACAAAAAAAATTCTGAAGTTGTCACAAAAGCAAACATCTGTTATCGCCCAATGCCATCGTTAATTTCATGCAGCTATTTATAATTATTACAGGAAACAAACTCCATCACCTGGTGTCAAATTAAATATTCATCGCCATTTCCAGGTGAGGCTTGGTTTTTTGTCTGTATTCATGGACCGAATGCCACACAGCGAGGACAATTCTCGTCACAGCCAGAGTCACCAAGGTCGCAGAGGAAATTCATATTTATCATTGAAATCAATATTTTATTCTTCCATCATGTTTCAATTGCTTGTTTATTATGCTGCTGACATTGTCGATATTTGAAACTATAGTAGTTTATTGAATACAAAAAAAATGTTTTGAGTGTTTTGAACAGGCTGTGACACAGGAGAAGTGCGTACTCAATAATTTCTCGCCGGTGTCTGAGTTCAACAAGCGTTCTGATCTTATCAGGTGGCAGATCTGTGATCATACAGAATATTTTATGAAGAACATCGTACTAATAAGGGTGGTTCATCCTTTAATAAGCAACACAATGTATATATTTTAACTACAATTATAGCGGCATCTTTGCTTTGTGTCAGCCCTCATTTCTGAAGAAGAAAAAAACATCTATAATATTAATCAATTGGCTCTGTAGAGAGCAAACATAGCTTATATGCCCACCCATAAATGGAATAATGGGTATACCATCACTGAATTACAATTCGCTCGCCATCATTCAAATTTGAGGGTCAAGCATAAAAATTACAAAAAAGCAGAATTTTTTTTGCACATTTACAATATCATATTAATGCCGTGACTAACAGAATGGTTCAATTTTACATCTCAAATGATCTAAAAGTTTGTAATATTTAAGAATTTGATTTGTCATTTTGGAAAATCTCATAAGGGATATTTTCTTGTGGAAGGGTGGAGGGTGTTAGGTACCCTGCTTTGTGTGCCCTTATCTGTTGCCTGTGTAAAATATTGCAAACAAGAGATTCCAGCTGACACCAGTTGTGAAAGAAACGCTATATAAATGCTATCTCTATCTATATCTGCGAATGTCTGTCTGTCTGTCTTAAATAATTCATTAATTATCAGGCAATTTTTTCATATTGCACAAAACTCAGACTGGTATATGTGAGTGAAATTTTCTGTTCACAAGTGAACAGCTCTATGTGAGAAGCCAATTGGTGTGCAAGATTGGAAGTATTAGAATGTGATGAATGAAGCTATGTCATGGTTTCGGCTAATGTGGCAGCTGGTCCCATTTATAATATAAATTGTTATATTCAGTGCCAAATGACAACATGCACTCTTACATTACTTAACCCTTCAAATTGTTAAAATTAAGACTCAACTACAGTAATGCTCTAAGTAATCGACTTCTTAACCACAGCAGAATTATGGGTAACTATTCAGGATTTAGTCGGAAATATGGCTTGTTGCCATTCATCGGAAACCTCTCCCCGAGAGCTTTCCGATGAATGGCAACAAGCCATATTTCCGACTAAATCCTGAAAAGTTACCCATAATTCTGCTGTGGTTAAGAAGTCGATTACTTAGAGAATTACTGTACAATTCGTTAATTTTATCTACTTATATTATATGACCATATGTTTCTTTCCCCAATTCCTATGTTAAAATTTAACAAAATATATTGAGACATCTAACGATGTTCACCTCATTAATGAAACAACAGGTTAATAACAGTTCTGAGTGATGTCAGAGATTTCAGGGGTTAACATAACTTCTTATCAGACCTGAAAATAGATCAGCTTTTCCCAGCAACGTTCAACATCACAACGTTAATCAAAGCGTGTTTCATATAATAAGTTATCGCATTGTTTCTTGGTTGACATGAGAAACTGTCAGCCCTTGGAAGTCAACATTCACCTCAGCCTATTGCTTTGGTGAATATTGACTTCCTCGGGTTGACAATTCCTCGTGTCAACCAAGAAACAATGTGATAATTGTATAATATTACCGTAGACGTTCAGCACTTGGGTTTAAATTTACTATCGGTAAATACTATTAGATATATGCAGTTTGTTGATGAACTGAGAATATCCCCAGCAGCTATAAGGGTACCATTCCCCTAAACCCTAGCTTAAATCCTGACTATATATCAGGTCACATTAACCTCTTGACTGCATGCTATACCTCGTAAGGACCTAAAATATCACACTGTATGCTTTTTGTCTGTACTGAATACTTACCGACATGTACTGTAGTGCAATAGCCCTTGCCATCATTCATAATGGGAACTCAGAAAATGGTGCCTCGGAACCAGTTTATCTGGATGTATGAAACAGTGTATGATTGCTTATGATATTTCCCTTTGAATGGAATCAGTTGAATGGATATCACGATATACCCTGTTTATTTTTTCCATTGTAAAAAAGCCATAATGTCAATGGTCCGGCACACGACATAATGACACCATATACATGTATACTCTTTGAAATTTATCCATTTACACTTTCTAAAGTATGATAATATACTACTCAGTAGTATTAACTGTTAGCACGCATGTGGGTATGTTGAGAATATGAACTTATAGGGGTGCAATAAGCTGGGTGTCACTGAGACTTTGCTGACAAATCAATGTCAACCGGGTCTCGGTGAGACGTAGCTTATTCTTTTACTCTGATAGCATGTGCAACACATGATTCCAACCAAAAATAGAAATAAAACAATTAGTTGTCAATAACAGATATTTTAACAAACTGTTTGTGAATCCATGTTCATGTTTTTGATTCAAATAAAAATTATTAAAACCCCCCAAAAAATGATGCCAATCAGCAGTGAAGAGATTAAATGGGTTAAAGTGAATTAACGAGTAGTAGTATATATGTAATGGTCAGTATATTTGTTAATTATCTACTGACTAGTAAACTGCATAGAAAATTTCTGTTATTTTCAGCAGCTCTTTTCTTTCCAAAGAGAGCCTATCTGATGTATTAATTTGTTGTGCAACACGAGATATTAAGGTCACTTTAAAAGGGTTAAAGTGAATTCGTGAGCAGTATATATAGGGGCAGTATATTTGTAATTAATTCCGCGACCCCTGAACGATCCAAAAAGCAATTTCATCACCATAATACCTCCACCATGTTGGCAGCATGCTCCATTCCCCACCGGAAATCAATATAGGACTCTCCACTATATCATGATTTGTCTGGAATCGTCATTTCTCACGAGTCCACTTGTGAGCACATGTTGAGACAGTTTGATATGGCACTTGTGCCACATATTGTCGGCATATGAAGCACGGTACTACTGGAACTTCTGGTAGCAGTCTGCTCGATGGAGGGTTATCTATCCTGGGGAACAAATCTTAATACAACCATATTGATGAGTTTGAAAAGTTGATGACGTCTGCATGAAACTTACAGAACTTGTTCCTACCAAAATACATGTAGTTATTAACTGACAAAATTCCATTTAATTGCTGTTCATATGTTGAAAATAATTAAAAAAATTCAATTTCCGTCTTAGCAAGGGCTGTCATTTCTATTTTTATACATCCGATTAACGAAGGCACATAGGAATCGGCTTGTCCGTGTGTCTGTTCATCCTTCTGAGGAAGCAACTTTGGCCAAAATTTTTGGTAAATTGATTTGAAACTTTTCACAGATATTTAGTACCATGGGAACCTAGCTGTGCACTTTATGAGGTCTGTCTGCCTTTTTTAGTGGTGTTATTCCCCTTTATCGACTTAGAAATTGATCGCAACAAGCATAATTTTGTATGAGCTTGTATTCCTACAAATTCCCGTAAACCGTTTTAAACTTGGCACAGCTTGTCCATTTTATGGTCAATTCTATTAAAACTTGGCACAGATGTTTACGACTATGCCAACCTGTGGACCTGCGACTATGAGCTCTTTTTTTTTAGTGGAGTTATCACCCTTTTTTACTTAGGAATTGTTCCCAACATGCAGAAATTTGTCCGACCTTGTATTCTTTGTTTTTTTTTTTTCGAAGAAAAAAAAAAACAAGTATGTTAATATGGCTGGTTACCCTTAATGTAGCACAATTGCACTGCAGAGGGAGGGTATTCTTAATCCCACTTGAACAGTCCCATCTCTTGTTGAATTAAATACAAGGGAGGAAAACTTGTTGCTGTTGACAGCTTAATATTGTCCCATTAATAATTACTTGAAGCATATATTATAATGGTAAATTTCTATTAAAATTTTTGGTTATAACTCATAACTTTAATCGAAACAAGATTTATTTCTTACAATTTAATCTGTCATTTTGCAGGAGAACCACAATAAATAGAAGTAAATCAAGCGAATAACTCTTAAGATAAAAGATTCTGCAAAAAACACACATAAAGTTGAAACAGGCACTCTGTCTCTCATTGTGAACCCTGGTCATATAAAGAGGCAAAAAATCAGCAAACTGCATGAACACTTTCAGGGATCCAAGGCATTGATTTGAATATTGAATCCATTTATTAAAAAAAAACCACAAAACGATAAGCCTTGGAATAATATGACATATATTTTATTGTTTATCCTTTGGAACAGTGACTTTGTAAAAAAAATTGGATCGTGCTTTGCCATTGCCATTTTGTTTTTATTTTCCCTTTAATGGTTCCAACACCGCTTATAGAGATCCTTGACATCACAGACAAAGGGTAAAATCCGGTAAATGGCTTTCTTTGGAATGGTAATATTACGAGTATTCTCTGAAATAAGATTGTAGTAATATTGGGAGAGTTATAGTAAGTGTGTCTGAGTTATCTGTCAGGCACTGATTTCACAGATCTAATATCGTTTCTCTTGATGAACATCGAGAGCAGAGCGGCATCGATTTCTGAGGCAGTTTTTTTTTCAATTGATTCTCGTTTTTCTTTGGGAGAGCAGCATGCTGAGGACTGATCTGTACAGAGAGAGATGTAAGCCACTAGATTTCACACATCAAAGCTTATTGCAATGATAGGGTATTCATGATGATCTCTACAGATTTAAGTTTTTTCTGCGGATCGTGTGAATGGGGTTTGGATACTTCTCCACTCTAGCCTAGCTTATCTTACTGTCCCAAGGTATTGCTGTTGGTGTGCAACGGAAGAACCCTAGTAAAAATAGTGGGCATAATTAAAAGCATGCATACCACATGATAAAATCCACAATCATAATATTGATTCATATCACATCACAGTCTTGAAAGAAGTATAGCACAACAATATTTTTTGTTGAGTTATAGAAATGACTTTAATTTTCAACTCGTGGATGAACAATTACTTTATTCCCATTCATTTATTTGTTTATGTTCTGCTAACGAATTCAACAGAAGAAAAGGAACAGTTAATATTTTTAAAAGTCAAATTAATCCATTCTGCTGGTCTAGCATTAACTTAATTGATTATGAATGAATAATACTGTTTACTCAAATTACTGCCACTTTCCAGTACTCCATATGAAGCCTGATTTCTATAGAGAGTGATACTATATTTCACACATCAAAGCTTATTGCAATGATAGTGTATTCCTGATGATCCCTACAGATTTAAGTTTTTCTGCGGAATGTGAGAATGGGGTTTGGATGCTTCTCCACTCTAGCCTAGCTTATCTTACTGTGCCATGGAATTGCTGTTGGTGTGCAATGGAAGAACCCTAATAAAATTAGCGTGCGTATTGATAACATGGATACCACATGATAAAATCCACAAACATAATATTGATTCAAATGACATCACAGCCTTGTAAGAAGTATTGCACAACAGTATTTTTTAACGGGTGATAAAAATTACATGAAATTTTCAACTCGTGGTGAACAGTTAATTAATTCCCATTCATTTATTTATTCAGTTCTGCTAACAAATTCACCAGAAGAAAAGAAACGTTAGATATTTTTAAAAGTCACATTGATCCATTCTGCTGGTCTAGCATTAACTTAATTGCATATGAATGAATGATACTGTTACTGCGCCCTTTTTCCAGTACTGCATATGAAGCCTGATCTCTATAAAGATTTATACTAGCTTTCACACATCAAAGCTTATTGCAATGATAGGGTATCCCTGATGATCTCTACGAATTTAAGTTTTAATGCGGAATGTATGAATGGGTTTGGATCAGGCCCAAGAATAAGGTGGCGACATTTGCAGAATCGGGACCTAATTCTGCTTAGACCTCATGTTATCTGGAAAGTCACTTTATTATCAAATAAAATGTTTGTTAGTTTGTTTTGAAAGTTTCTTTTTCTTTTTTTAGTTTTGTTTATCGTTATGCCCAGATAGGCAGACAACACATTGCATTATCGAGGTGCCCAATGGGTGCACATCACAATTTTCACCATCTGGGAACTTAAATCTGGGTATATGTTTCCCATAGCAGAATGAGGTCCCCAGAGGGTGAATATAATGATGCTTGCCCACTGCGTGCCCCCTTTCCAGCAGACATTTCCAGAGCCCCTGATAATGAGCATACGGTATTCATTCATCAGGAACCATTGGATGCAGTTCTGTTATGTAACAGCAGGATATATCTCACTGCACTAATTGGTCATTCATGATTGTATTTACTCATCATACCAGCTGATCCCAATCAAAGTCTCACATCAAACAAAAATAAAATCTATTTCAAACTTAATTGGTTAATAAATATAAACCATGCATTTGCCACTTCCTTCTCAAAATTTCAACTGCACTTTATATACTTTCTCAGTAAACATTCACAGTTTAAACCAGATGATGTGAGGGCTATTGACTAATGCTATTGTAATTGTCTAGAACTGACACAAATAGCTTACTTTTTCTGTTTTAAGAAAATTCTCCTCTTAATTAATCCTCGGATAACTTGATATTCGCTGGTGGATGTTTACCCGGTTCCTATTTATTCAGTTCTATTTAGCTAGGTCAACAAATAGCAGGTCTAATACTGTTTATTGAACTATGATTCTGGTCTACAAATGAATGAATGGGATTTCATAAGATGTTTCTGCTGTCTGCTTATGTAATATCTGAGCATCCTAATATGTAGAAAAGACAAGGTATAATTATACCCCCATCCCAAAAGATGTCTGTCTGTCCATCTAGCCATCCACTCAAATATCTCAACCATGGTTTATCAGTTATTGATGAGATGTAGTATGCAGGATTAGCATCAAGAAGGCTTTCAATAGAGTGTTCATTGACATTCTTTTTCCGTTCAAGAGTTTTCCCCCTTTGTTTATCTGAAATTGTTGGATTTCTGTCCATCGGCTGTTACTAGTATATCTCAACCATGGGTTATCGGATCTCAATGATATTTGGTATGCAGGTGGTTTGGCATCATGAGGGCTTGCAATAGAGGGTTCATTGATGTTGTTCTCGTTTTCTGTTCAAGCGTTATCCCTCTTTCTTTATCTGAAAATGTTGAATTTCCGTCCGTCGTTTGTTAGAATTGTCAAGTAATTTGTTCGTTCATCACATTTTTTTTCGCAATTTGGTTTCCGACCTGCCCAATTTCAATTTTCATTAAGTTGTGAATAATTTTAATAGACTGAACAGACATGGCTCATTTACACCTGAATATTATGTCTAAATTATAGATATTAATTCCAAGTTCCATAACTCAAGCAAGTATTTTCTGCCGCGTATGAAGTCTGTATTTAACATATTTATCAACCTCATTTTGATTACGGGAACCGGAACATAACTATAGCATGCATAACTTAAGGCATCAACCCTTTCATTACAAAATGGATTCTCCCACCCAGTTATATAAAATTATTCATTGGAATGGTCTATTATTCATTTGGAGGGATATTCAGGTAATATAAGCAGACAACAGATAATACAAGTGCAGATGGATTCTTAACAATTGGTGGGAAATGTTGTGATAATAAGTTTGACAAATGGCAATTGGTTATTTGTTGTTTTTTTTGGGGACTATTAAAATAGCCATTGTCCGTCCTTCCATCCGTCCGTCTATCTTTCCATTCGGAATTTTCCGGATGAGTTATGAAATTATGGCCCCTTTAGAATCCGTCCATCCTTTTTCGGAAAATTTCTAGATGATAACTTTATTTTGGGTTATCAAAATACAGATCAAGTTCGATTATGGGTTTCGGTCCACCCATTTTTGCTGGAGTTATGTCCGCTATTCAACTTAGAATCCGTCCTTTTGGAAAGTTTCCGAATGATAACTTTATTTTGGGTTATCGGATCGAAAAACAATTTTGGAATGTTAGTTTATCAGCTCAAAATTCAGGTCAAGTTCTAATATGGGTTCAGTCAGCCCATTTTTGTCAGAGTTATGGTCCTTGTCAACTTAGAATTTGTGGATTATTATGGTTTCTGGATGATAACTTTATTATTTTTTATTTCGACTTAGAATTTGCAGTTTTCTGGTTGTCCGGATGGTAATTTGAGCAATATTAAACTGAATCTCATGACATTTGGTACGTGGTTCAAAATTCAGAAGACAAAGGACAAGTTTGAATTATGATTTTTGACAGAGTTAAAAAAACTTTATATCCTCACTAAATAGCCACCGCGGTGACCTTCTATTGAACTTATTATCTGAACATTTACGAAGGGAACTACTCATCAATGAATATTTAGTATGGAAATGGTTAACCCTTTGAGTGCCAAGTCCGATTTTTGTATCGACCCATATACCGTGTGCCAATGCATTCTCTTATATATGCGAGTCGACCATGGGTCGCCTCGCATATATAAGAGAATGCATTGGCTTAAATATTTTTTATTTTTTTTTTACAATTTTTTACAATTTTAATAATTTATTCTTATATTCTTTAACAGACTTATTTTGTAGGTTTAGGGCCGATGAGATTGGCCCCTGCCACTCAAAGGGTTAATTAAATATGTGTGTTCATAATCTTTCTCATCTTAGTTGATTCTCTACTTGAAGTTGTTTTCCCCTGATTTTGAAAATGCATTATACCCATTATTAGCAGGGGCGCCGGAAGAGGGGGGGCAGAGGGGGCAGCTAATCTCGTGTTTTTATAGCAAAATGTGTTTTTGGTCCAAATACCACCAATTTCACAAGGAATATTAATTTTTTGTCAATTTTATCACAAAACGGCCATAAAAACCGACAAATACCATTAAAATGGGGATTTTTGCCACATTGAATTTATGGTTATTTTCCCGAGTTTGCAGAGAAAATGCCCTTTTTTGCGGAAAAGCTGGGAAAAGTGCCCTTTTTGTGGGCTCTGCCCCCCCTGCCCTTGGATGTTTCCGGCGCTCCTGATTATTAGCAGTCTAAGACCTATTAAAAAGAGATTTTTTTTTATATTTGACATGAAATCAGTTCATTACAGATTGATTTTAGATCAATTTGACTTCAAAGTTTCACCAAATGGATAATCCAGTCCTGTTCCAATGGAACATCTGATGCATCAAATGTTAACAAATTTCAGTCATCAATCATTTCTCTCCCATGAGTTAGAAACAGCAATCACAGATGTTATACCCTAGAAACAATGAACATAAATATGAATTTAATTCAGGGGTACTTGGGTTTGAATCTGATATTGGAGATAGTGAGGGTAACACTAACTGGATATTATTTCTTCCTGAAGCCCTCTGGACTGACATTTATCATTGAGAATGGAGTGCATTCCCAGCTCACAATCAAATTTAGATAATGTGTTTTCAAGATGATTGAATTATTTTTCCAGGATCCTGACTTGATTGTGCATAGCTGAAGAAAAGAATTAAATTTGTGTGTGAGACATGTTACATCACAGGTTGGTCTTTGTTTTGATAAATTCTGAATCTTTTTCATAAAAGCCTAAAAGCCTGAAATTTTATTTTTTAGTTTCTGATGTGAACATTGTTCAGGCTGACACACAACTCTCGATGAAAGGGCTTCCTTTTAACCCTTTCAGCGTCATGTCCGATTTTTGTATCAACCCATATTTCCTTTATCATTTTTCAAATTTATTGATTATAATATGTGATAAAGTTCTTTCCATCAATGTATCACATTATTATAATCAATAAATTTGAAAAATGATCAAGGAAATATGGGTTGATATGCCTCATGGCAGTTTGTGCTCCAAAATACACCTAATAATATTAGCTTTTGAATTCTTCCTGCTATCAAACCAGTCATTAAATACCTTTCTCTGAGCATTTTATGTCCCAAAATGACGCATTGATTTCATAAAAAAATACAATTTTGAAGACGAAGATATTGCGACAATTGTATTCATTGCAATGCTGGAATCAGAAATGAATAACATGCGACTTCTGGAAAACGTATATTGTGATATCTTAATAGGCCAAAAAAAGAAAGATTGTATGTTTCCGATAACGGAGCGAAAAAATTAGGGTAGGTAGGTAGGGAAATATTTTTTTTTAATTTTATTTTGATATTTTCTATCCAGCTTCAGAAATATTGAACTACCTCGACCGAAATGACATAAAATGCCAACTCGGGTTGAGGGGAAAGTATTACTTGATCAACACGGTGGAAATATACATTAAGATTGATAAAAGATCAAACTTACTTCATGCTTATAAAGTATGTTTTTTATTATTCACATTCCATATTTTCATAAATTTGGCTATAAACTTCATGTCGCTAACTTTTTATAAGAATTTTACACATAATACCGCCATTATACCGTACTTGTATTGTGACGACTACATCCCATTGTCTTGAGGTAGTCATGAGTACACCCAACCTAGCATGCCTGGTTTTTGGAAACAGTAGCTATACATGTACACCTAACATGTGGTGATAACCTCTATACCTGTACATGTATATATACACTGAGATAAACACCCACCATGTCTGTTGATAGTGTTCCTATGTTCCATAAGACCCAAACAAGGCATAAAGCAGGCATGAGATCCACTCTCAGGAAATTAAAATTGAAAAATGCATGCCCATCAGTCAACAACCCATCACACACCTGGGGGTGTTTGAGACAGCAGTCACTTCATGGTCACATTTCACAGGGATATGTTAGAAACCATGTGTTTTGAACACTAATGACCATCAATATTTATGTGCATTAGTGGTAAAAACAATAATAAAAAAAAAATTTAAAAAAAAAAAAAAAAAAAAATTTAAATTTTTTATTTTTTTATTTTTTTTTTTTACTTTTTCTCATAATATCAATAAAAAGATTAGGGTCGGCGGGTTATTGTTAGGGTCGGTCGATGTACGGAAACATAGCATCTTTTTTTTTTGGCCTTAACATGAACAATTTAAAACACTACACGAACTACTTTCTCTTTGTTTTAAAGGTACTCAATCCGATTCGATGTGCTCTTATCATCAGATTCCAACATGAAATTTTTTTTTTGAAGTGCCGCTTCAGTTATCAGAATCTGGTAATTGCCCAAAGATAATACTAACCACAGTCAACTATAGTATAAAATTGCCCAAAATCTGTTATTTATCAACATTATGTTCAATGAAATTTTGCTGTTTTTTCAAATATCTGATACAAAAAAAGCCACTTGATTTAGAGTGATCAATCTTCATCTGCAATTTGGCCTGAGGCCGTTTTCTCGTCAACTGTTTACTGGGCCTCTTAAAATCATCAGTGGTCAAAAATAATAGATTTCAAACATTGATATCTGATCACTCTTCTGAGCTGTGATGGGTGGGTTTCTTGACTCAAATCAAATATTTTTTACCCCCAAAGCAAAGGAAATAGTAATTTGCAAGTGTTAATTTGGATTATGCATCTTTAATTGTCAAAATTATGTTATAGCATAAACATTTCAGAGCAAAGACAGCTGTAGATGTTCTTTCCATGGTGTAAATGTGCAATTTTACACGACTGCTGATTAATAAATTTCAAACTGCATGACACAAACAAAACGATCTCAAATTTATCGAAATATATAAGAAACAAAACATGCATTTTCAGTGATATACATGTATGGACAAATTTGTTTGGAAATCTTCCGTGTAGAGATACTTCTTACAAAATTTTGTTTACATACTGGTAATGTTGAGGTTCAAACAAGCCATGTCTCAATGCTGTTTAAAGATGTAACCGTAGCCGAGTTGGTTTAACTTTAGGTTGTGGATACCATTATTGCATTCTGAGCCTTTTATTGAACTTATTATCACTTATTATCACTTATTATCGGAGCGCTTCCTAACAAGCCTGATTATGGCGTGTCTGTCATTTGCAAAATGGGGACCTCATTCTGCTTGGGCCTCATCTTCTTTCTTTATTATCAAATTTCTATAGAAACTTATATTCTATTTCTTTTTTAGTTTATTTCTCTTTATCCCCAAATTGGCAGACGACACACTGCACAATCAAGGTTCCCAATGGGTGTACATCACAATATTCACCATTTGGGAACTTCAATCTGAGCCTATGTCTCCCATAGCAGATGAGGCCATGCAGAATGAGGTCCACAGAGGGTGAATTTAGTGATGTTAACCCGCTATGCGGAATAGCGTCACTAAATTCACCCTATGGGGGACCTCATTCTGCAAATGACAGACACACTAAACTCAGGCTTGATTCCTAAGGGAAATCTCTGCAATTAGTATTTAGTAAAGAGTGTTAATATTTGCTCATTTGTCAAGTAAAAGGAAATATGGGCTAATAAAATCATGCAGGGGAATCTCACGCACATGAAACACACAAAGATGAAACTCGGACTTAGAAAAACATGTTTTGAGTCCATAAGTTCATGCGGTGAATTAGGAAATGGTTTTATCATGTCCATTTGGGAGCAAGAATTTAATGAGTAACAAAAATATTTACCTACCTTATTGGTCAATGGTAGCGGATTGATTTTTGGAGCTAGGCATTTAGAGTTATTGGGCTGTGTGTGACTGTCTTAAGAATTCACGTTATTACTGTGTAATCTATCCATCATATAATTGAGATGTTTCCAAACATCACTGCTATTTAACTAATTTTAGTCGGAATCGTGGCGATTTATTCATTGTTTCCAGAAACTGACCACAGAATGTGGTATCATGTTACTCATTATAAACGAGAGTGCCACTGTTCAGTAAAGATTGGGATGTTGGATTTCTCATTGATGAAATTTTATCCTATCATATCTGGCATAAGTTCATGTGTGTTTTATACCCCCATCCCAAAAGATGGGGGGTATACTGGATTACATGCGTTCATCTGTCTGTCTATATCTCAACCATGGGTGATCAGATCTCAATTTATTTGGTATGCAGGTTTGTCATCAGGAGGGCTTTCAAAAGGGGGTTCATTAACGTTTTTCACATTTTGCATTCAAGAGTTATGCCTCTTTGTTTATCTGAAAATGTTAGATTTCTGTCCGTCCGCTCATATATCTCAACCGTGGGTTATCGGATCTCAATGAAATTTGGTTTGGCATCAGGAGGGCTTTCAAAAGAGGAACAGTTCAATCACATTGTTCACATTTTCGATTCAAGATTTATCCCTCTTTCTTTATCTTAAAATGTTGGGATTTCCATCCGTCGTTTGTTAGAATTTGTTCGTTTATCACATTTTTTTTCACAATTTTCACAATTTGGTTTCTGACCTACCCATATTTAAATTTTCACCATAGGGGGTATCCCAGCACCCATGGTGCAACCTCTTGTTTTTCATGAATTCTTAACCCATTCAATGCTGTATAGAACCTACCAATCAGCTGGGACGTGAGGTCCGCTTTCATGAAATACATGTATATCCTTGTGTCACCCGCACTTATTCCAAAAAAGATTCTCGATCAAGATGCAGATTGTATTGTGTCTATGTCTTTCACCGTTTGTCAGTTTTAGCTGCATGGACATTCATTCCATCCAAGTAGCTACTCACCAAGGTTCCATTGTGGACCATTATCTCGATATGAGAAATTCATGATTACGTTTGAGTGTCACCATATTGAACTAATTGATTTTTCACCACACGACCCTGATTTCTGTTAGATGTGGAGACATTCCGATGACTTTTTGCTGCGTTAATTCACATGAACTGATTGATCGAACGACGTGGATTTCTTTGATGTTATACAATGATAATTATCGTATGTTTATCTGGCTTCCATCGGCTTCCTGAATGAGAGTTAGCCTTCTTTTCTCAAATATTTTTCCTTTAATCAATGTTTTGTTTGGTCCATAGCCTCTTAATCTTCCTGGCGATCTTCGATGTTTATTAACAATGGTTGAATGCTGGACTAACCCTTTTCCATGCAAGACATGTTTGTTGAGGTTTCCATACTTTCTAATAGTGTGGGGGCGACTGTTCAAAAACTGGTTCCTTGTATACTTTTTTAGTAGAAGCATGGCATGTATATTTTCAACATCGGGATGGGTTGTGCTAAATAATTGGACTCTATTCCAATTTTTTAATGTCACGTGACCTCCAAATCCAAGATGGCTGCCATCATAAGCAAAAATCAGGATATTTTCGAGGATTTTTGACCAAATCTACCCCAAATAGCCGCGATATGTCCCCAAATCATCCGACCCACTTGCCTTTATGGTTTACTGGTTCAGTCGGAACAGCAGATGTGCTCAGGAAGGTCAGAGTTAACATTATGGGTTGTTTAGCGATTTTCGTTTTGAAGGCTAGGGGTGATTTACATGCCGTTTTTCACCATATCGGTACTATCTCATCTTGTTCTACTTCCGGCTCGATAAAATATTGGAATAGAGTCTTAAAAATGCCTCCAAATGCCTCCAAACTGAATAAGTTACGAAAATCATGGTGGCTTGCTTCTACTAAAAAAGTATACAAGATCTACATTTGCCCCCACACTATAATGTCAGAATGCAATCTATGAATTATTTTTACAATACTCATTCTAGAATTACCGAAGCCGGGACCAGCCTAGATGTGTCAAATTAGGAGAAGTCATGTCTCCCTGTTTGGTTATTAGGGAGAAGTGGGCTGTAATCAGTGAGAATTAACAATGGCTGAAGTTAGATTTACACCCCAACATCAGCCTTCTATGGTCCAATAAGTATCATGTAACACGAGTTGATTTATAAAACCATTATAGTGAGTAACAACACCATTATAAAAAGTAAATATACTTTAAAAATGATGTTGTTACAAATACATACTGGTATATGAAAGAGAAGTCACTTCTCATTGGGACACAAATAAGGAGATGTGGCATGGCATATTTTAGGGAGAAGTTGTCCCCCAAGTCGTCCTCTAGGCTGGTCCCGTACCATGATGATAATTATAATATTAACCTCTTGGCAGCTCTCTGTCTGTCTTGCGTGAGTATGCACTGGACATATATAAAATGTCATGCTATGTGCTATACAACATATTTCAGCATGTTAACAGTCGGACATTACTGATAACTGGAACTCGGAAATTATTGCATTGGAATGATTGTATCTCAATATTTGAAACAGTGTATGATGTTCAGGATTATGAATGCTAAATTTCTAATAACCTTTCAATGGAGGCAGTTTTTTGGTTTTCGGGAATTCTAGAGATGTAAATCGTAGGCTTTTAAAGTGACTGTCTGTATCATGACATAAAGTTACACTGAGCTCTGGGCCTTTTATGATGCGATGTTGATTGTCTATCTAATTTTATTAAATTCCCAAGTTGAAGCATATAATATTATATAATACAATACTCATGAATCACAACTTTAGGTCATCAGTACACTGTCCAGTGATGCTTATTTTGATTTGGAATCCACGCGAAGGCAGAATGACTCGTTTCATGTATCTGGGCTAGTTTGTCAGTTCCAGTTTGCTTTCTAGGGGTTGGTAGTTCTACATGCAATGCTATGCTGGCTTAGGTCAGTTGAAACTTTCAATCTGACAGCTTGATAGTTAAACCAAATATACATATTTAGTCCCCCACTGGATAACTCTCTTTAAAATCAACTTGTCAATTATGTCTGTCCAGCATGGAATGGAGAACTTTATTCACGATTCTGATACATATGGCGTTATTTACCCAGGAGGGCGCAATCAGCCGATGTTGGTGAATATTAGATAGAGTCCGAGACTAAACAGCATGTGAATGGTAATTTTAGGAGAAATTAGGAACGTCGAAATGTAAATGGTAGAATGGGAAATCAATATCAACGATTTCTTGGTAAACCTCGATATGAGCCCGACCCTCTTCAACTGGAGGATCAATACCACGATGTGTAATGTTTGAGATAAATTGTTAGGAATTGAGAAGAATTCATACAAAATGCCTCATCTGACTATTGGACCAACTGCGCTGGACGTTAAGATCTCCTCGAAATAGACAAATATTCAATCCGATGATTGCGATTAAATATTAAATTAGGAGCGTGGAGTGTTTGAATATATAGCTGGCTAATGACCGAGCACTCCAGGATCCTGGTGATGGAATTACTGAATGCTCGTTTGCTAATTACTTTTTGACCTCAAGTCAGCAGTTAGAAGTATTCCTATTGGCATGTAAAGACCAGCAGTTAAGCTAATCTTGTAGAACAATTGAGATTGGAGATGAACGCCCACAAATTAGGTGGGTCTGTTAAGGGTAATTCCCCTTGCTATTCATAGATTTCTATTTAATTTTATTGACCCTCGTGTGGGATCATAACCGCCAATCGTAAGAGAAACCTGAAAAAGAAATGAGAGTATGAGGCAGCTGCAAATATCTGGTATTAACATTTTATTACACTTCTAGTTTTGCTCTAATGAATGGGGGTATTCAGGGCATTCAACTTGTTCTATATCATCAACAATATTTAAAGTGATCTGGAACACTCCGCTGGGGTGATCGAATAGGAATACAGAATAATGTTGTTATTTTCATAAATGTTATATCTAAATTGACAGCATATAACTTCGTTTTCATATCTGAATTATATGTAGCGAATAGCGATTCTCATTTGTAGAATTATTGCTGTTTGTTTGTCCGTGAATTTTTTTTCCGAATTAAGGAGTAAATGTTTACAATTGTGTGTAGTTCTGAAATTTTATTTTCTGGAATGGTCCAATTGGTGTGGCTGGAATTTTTGGTAATAATTTAAGTTGAATTCTTTAGTTGGGCATCCAGTTATCAGTTTGAGTCACTGAAATAAGATCATAATACATGTATGTCTTTAAAATAAAATTTCTGAGTCAAGATATTATGTTCAAACATCATTGTGTCAACAGATATCAAATGTTTACTTCTTTCTTGTAATAATATCAGCAGGTTTATCAAAATGTTGATCACACGATCACATGAATTATCAGTTTCAAACAAAAATTATTAGTTAAAAAACAAGTTTCATGTAAAGATCATTGTTGCAACCATGTCCATATTTTATGACATAACTTTGAAAAGCTGCACAAAATTGTACCTATATACTGTAATAATAATGAAAGTGATCAAAATATATATTAAAATTTGTTCCTCATATCATATGGAATTTTAATGTGCTATAGAATGCCTGCCAGAGGGTCTGGCTGACTGTTTAAACGGACATGGATCATTCAAGCTTCCAATTTTTTGTTACATTATTTGGAAAGGTATAAGATAGGTCCACAAATACACTGATATACAGATATATGCTCTGAAAAATACTTGCCACCATCATAGCCATTTTCCAGCGGTTTTAAATTTGTTCGCACTGCAGTGAAAAAACGCTCTTTATTTCTACAATATCAGGAATAAACTAACATGGAACACTTTTTTCTGCACCATACTGCACACATGACTGTTGTTTGTTTGGGACCCAAACACCATATTCAAAGTTGTATTTTTTATGACTTAAATGAGTCTTTATGGGTAAATTATAATGCCCATAGAAATATAGTTAAGTATTTGTCAACCTATTTTGTTAACGGGAAAAATTCTAAAGCGCATATTATTAAGTGTATTTTGGAGCGCAAACAGCCATGTGGCCTTAATACTAATACTGTTAAAAGTTCAGTCTTGTCTAAAGCATACAGCTCATACTTGTAGCTATATCAAAATGAAATGTTTGAAAAAGATAATAAAGTGTTTGGGAAAATGTTTAGTATAAAACATAATGCTTTTCTGTAAATCAAAGTTCATTTTGCACACAACAGTTGTGACTTTCAAATTTCTTAGGAGAATTGAACATTGATCAAAATTCCGCTAACTTTTTTCATCACCTCGAGCCCTTAGCATTTTATGTCTGAAATTGTTAGATTATAATTGTGTGCACAATGCCTTGATGTAGAACAGTGACAAGCATGCTATGTTAGAAGACATGGTATTAGAAATAAGCCCAAGAGCTGTTTGAGAGAAGACATTTTACACATAAGAGTTGAATAGAGGAAAATGAAGGTGTCGCGACTTCAGCCATACCTCACATCCTTGCCAAAGGCGATTTGATTAAAGTGAATCGGTCGGGATATTTACCAATAGTCTGGGCTGAATGAATGAGTATCGGGTGTTGATGTTCGTCTATTGTTATGACGAATGCCTTGATACCTCGCCTGACTCTAATTCTAACATTTACAGTTAATTGTCCTCAGGTAGAATTGTACATGATAAAGAATCAATGGAATGCACAACACTTTTTTTAGCTGAAATTTTACCATAAATTCGGACCCTAAATATTATCTATCTGAAACTTTTAAAAATGTTTTCAAGGCTCCAGACTGGTACTTACAATGACAACATCCAACATCTCATTAAACCCTTTCTATTCTAAGTGGATTCTCCCATCCAGTAAAGTAAGTAAATGT
Source organism: Siphonodentalium dalli (assembly GCA_032622095.1). Classification (NCBI taxonomy): domain Eukaryota; kingdom Metazoa; phylum Mollusca; class Scaphopoda; order Gadilida; family Siphonodentaliidae; genus Siphonodentalium; species Siphonodentalium dalli. The sequence continues at coordinate 192,428,490 of CP136065.1, read as the reverse complement.
TAGAATGGTCTATTATTCATTTTGAGGGTTTTCAGAAAAAATGAGCAGATGACAGTATAACGAAAAGATAATACAAGGGCAGAAGTATTCATATTCTTTGGTGGGAACTGTTCAGATAATAAGTTCAAAGAACATCCTATTGTTGATTGTTGAACTTATTATTTTAACATTTCCGAAGAGAACTACTCGTCAAAGAGTTTTTAGTATAGAAAGGATTAACATTAGGATTTGTGCTCTTCCTCTTAAAAAAAAACATTTTGTCACATATATAAACCATAATATATACCAAATGTCAACTTTAAAGGAAAAAAAAAGTGAATGCGATAATTACTTCAGTCCCAAGGCCTCGAAGTCATCAAAGTTATATAAAATAATTGGATAAAAAATTATGTACTGCTAAAACAAGATACTTTCATTTTTAACTGGCTCTCCTCATTTCAAACGTTATATTTTTATACTAGAATCTAGATAAAAAAAAAGCAAATTGGAGTTCTTAAAAATTTACATGCTAACCTGAATACAACAGTAAGTACAATGCCGTGAAATTAAAAATGAGTGTAGTTCTGTCAGAACACATGTTTTAGAAATATGCCCAATAGCTGTCTGAAAGAGGACATTTTTACAGATAAGAGTTGAATAGATGAAATAGAAAGTGTCGCGACTTCAGCCATAACTCACATCCTTGCCAAAAGCGATTTGATTAAAGTGAATCGGTCGGGATATTTACCAACAATCTGGGCTGAATGAACGAGTATCGGGTGTTGATGCTTGCCTATTATTATGATGAATGCCTTGATACCCCGTCTGACTCTAATTCTAACATTTACAGTTAATTGTCCTGGGGTAGTTCTCGTCTATCACCCACCAACTGTTCTATTATCATCGATTCATAGGGTATCTCATGCCTATTCATTGAACACAACACCTCACTATCACTCGGGCATTGCTCCAATGAAAGCGGCATGTTTTGCCTTTAGGAAACGGCCTTTTATTGTCGACGAGTTTAGTCAATGAAGATCGACATAAAGATGCTGCTAGTGATTTCGCTATGAAATAGACTTGCCTTTGACTGTGGAGATAAACACAGTGTACAGATAGCATTGTGCCGAATGAGCGGCACTCACAGAAATCGTGCGAGAATAAAATTGATTTTTCCGAGGGTGATTGTAGTTTCCTGATCGCGAGATCCACATTGGACTCAATCAACAGTCGCGGACCGATGTGGGTTTATTTCCTCACATGAGTCGTAGAGTCTAGTCGATGTCTTCGTGATAAGAATTTCTCAGGATTTGGGAATTAGCCGTGCTGGTTTATTTCATTCGATTTGGGAGATTCCGTGTTCTGGAGATTGAATTCTCTGATTTGTGTGTATTTTGTCGAGAATAGCTCAGGGATTTTTTCAATCTATTTGCAGAGGCTATGAGTGGAGAAATTACGATTTGAGGTGCACTGACAGTCAAATTTGGATTATGTGATATTTGGATTTTATCTTGGAATTTTGGTGAGTACTATGCCAGTATAATTTAATCTCTTTCATTTTTCATGCGTCACAAACCAGTTTAATATCTAACTTATTTTGGCTATTACTTGAAATATACTTGAAAGAAATTGCCGATTGAATTGAGTTATAAACTAGACCTATTCCGATGTTAGGTTTAGGAAATTACTACCATTGGTAGGAAGGAGCCTTATGAGTTAATTTAGCAAGGGACTGTGAATAATAAAATAATCTAAAATATATAAAATACAGGTAAATTAGTAGAAAATGATATACATTTGTATCTATCAAGAAAAAACTGTTAAAGGTGGCACTTCTGCTCAAACATGTTATTTTTTACACCAGAATCTAGATCAAAAGCAAGTTAGGTTTCGTATAACCATGCTTGGAACCTTGATTTGAAACATCTTCAAATTAAAAAAAGTAAAACATCCATATTCAGAATTCAAATTAAAAATGAAGAATGATGTTTGGGGCAAACTAAACAATTTCTAATTCAGAGATTGGACAGGTATAAGATTCTAATCTGTGAAACCATAGGAACTACATTTGGCAATAAATAAATTCTTGTGGATGAAATTATATTTTAAAAGCCCTCGGCACTTTGAAATTCTCGTTTTTTGTCACATCCCTGCATGGTTGAAACTAGGTTCATAAATATGTAAACTGACTTTATATGCACCAGAAAAAAAAAAAATTACCATTTCATAGACGAAAAAGGGGTCCTTTTGCTTTGTTAATAGTAAGAAAAGAAGAAAGTAATTTAGATACCCCTCCCAAATTATGGAGTTTCAAACAAGACATGTCAGTTTAAATGCGATGTTGCATGTTCCTACATCAGAACATATATTTTCTATTGGAATAAAACTATAAAATGTGGAGCTTCGACAATACAGTAATTCTCTAAATAATCGACTCCTTAACCACAGCGAAATTATGGGTAATTTTTCAGGATTTAGTCGGAAATATGGCTTGTTGCCATTCATCGGAAAGCTCTCACTGAGAGCTTTCCGATGAATGGCAACAAGCCATATTTCCGACTAAATCCTGAAAAATTACCTATAATTCCGCTGTGGTTAAGGAGTCGATTATTTAGAGCATTACTGTATCTAAAAAAAATGGACTAATCTCATCAATTAAATAGATGAGCTGGTGGCCTCATTCGAGTCCTTTCTGGTGTTGGCATTTCTTCCCTCCGGGCACCATCTATTATTTTGGTCTATCCTCGACATTGAACCTAAATCCGGAAATTGAATATTGATAGGGAGAATTTGCCTTGGGAAAACATGTTAACTCTTAGACCACACGACTTAATTCATAACACAGATCGTTAGAAAATTTGCCACTTAAAGTTGTGCTTACCGCTATTGCACATTGCAGAACAATTCTATTGTAAGTCTTTTGATTATGAAGTGTGCAAACCCATTTATACTATTCAATAATTTCTGCAATAACCCATAATAACTTTTTAGTATTGGGCCAGAATATAGACATGAATCATTAAGTAGTTGGATATTTGCGACTTGAGATGAAATAGTTCTTAAGACTCAATAAATAGGCAGCATTTCCTTTTCTGGTATTGAATTTGGAGGCGGAATAATTTTGGATATTTGGCATCACGTTATTTAAAGTTTTATTATTACACAAGCCTGTTTATGTAATGCATTTTACTTGCCCTAGGAAATTTAAATAGTTAAGATCTAATGTCCTTCAGTTGGTGCTGAAACCAGTTTGTCAAGAGTGGGGCTTCCTGAAATTTTGCATTAACCCTGTGATTCTCTTGTTTATGCTGGTCTCCCATAGGGAGCCTCGCATATATAATAGAATGCATTGGTCTAACAATATTTACCTTGACTATGGGACTATGGGAGACTCACATATATAAGAGAATGCACTGACACAGGGTCTTTAATGCTGCACCAGCGCAGCTCCTGTCACTAAAGGGCTAATATGAACATAAGATATCATAATAATTGAAGCCAGGGACGTCTTAGAGCTTTTTTGGGTGGTTGTGTTGGGTAAATATGAATTGGACAGTGCCATTTTCTGAAATTTCAGCCTCCCCCTGCCCTTTTGGTTTCTGTTTCCCTTGTTGGAGGTTGTCATTAAAAAATGTTGGTTGAAATTGAGAACTTCATGTGATCCGTATTAGCTGACCTCACATTTCTAGTGTTATTCCAATAGTGCATAATAATCAGATTTCCAGCTCAGTTGTTCATAATAGGAAACCGATAGCCACAGGAAGTGGGTTAATTCCTGAACCATATGGCTAACGATAGATAGTAACAGTTATAAATAAATGATTGGTGGATATTTCCAGGGCATGTGTTGCCATCATTTGAACAGTATGCCTTTCACAGTCCAGTGACTGTATACAATAAAACTCTCAGTCTCATGTGCAACTGCAGAGATTAAACAACGGATTGTCCAGGCTTGTGAATCTCCATATAGTGCGACAGCCCATTGGGTTTTTAACGCAGAAATGGATTGGATTTTCAATACAACAATAAGTGTAATGGGTTACGCCCCATTATGTTTTGGAGTAGATGACTGGTGTTAACCTTTTTATTGTGGTGTACAGCTGGTTGTAGGGTAAGCTCAGGTTAATCTGTTCTGGTTACAAGTAATTAAAGAGAGGTTAGCATATGAAACATTTGTCCTCTTAATATTATGATTTGTAGTTGACTGAACCATAATTATAGTTTGGAGGGCTATTTGATGTGGTGACAATAGGTGACAACAGCCAGATTTGGTAAAATATGACTTTAATTCCCCAATATCATTTACACAACTGCTCTATAGTACCCAAAACACAAAGTCTTATGTCAAAGAGCATGCATATTAAATGAGTGATATTTATTTGTGAATATTTTTATTAGCTGTTTATAAAAAAAACGGGTTGTATTATGACATATGTTATTGGTTTGTCTGTTCATCCTTCCATTCATTTTTTTTGTCTGAACTGAATGTGCCACCCGCCAATTTTCACCTGAGTTATGGCCCTTTTTGTTGGAATTTGGACTCAATTTTCATTTCCGGATTATAACTTTAGTAAGTCTGAACTGAATGGAATGAAATCTGTGAGTTTAGCCCAAAATACAGGTCAAGTTTGAATTTGAATTCCGCCTGCCAATTTGAATGTTATATGGCCCTTTGTTGGAATTATCACAGGCTTATCTGTTGCTCTTGTTATCAATGTGAAACTTTGGCAAAATTTTAACACATAGTCAGTGACTCAGTTTTGAAATAGGAAATTTATAGTAATGGGAAATAGTTTGAACTTTATTGGTGTTTTTTTAGTTTTCAGTTGTAAACACCACTCCGCATGTTTGGACTGAAATTTGCGAGCATTCTAACCATAGTTATAATTTTCAATTCTGAGGATCCAAAAGTTCTGGTGGAAAAATTTCAATCAGAAAAAACATATTATTTCTATTTCAGAGTGTGAATATTCAACTAAAAATTCAGGTTTAAAAAAAAAATAAAACATTAAAATTACAATCTTATAGCTGCCATTGTGCCCAATTGGGTTAGACCCACAATGCCTCTGGTCCAGTTCCCCAAAGAAATAACTTTCTATAAATTTCAACAATTTGTTATATTGTCAGACCTGGTGTATTTGAGCTCAGAAACATTCCACCGATTTCTATGCAGCTTCCTAATTCAATACAAAAAGACTTTCCGCTTTATGATTCATCAAGTGGCATTCGTAAGATCTCGCTCCATCAAATTACAATTATTGGGACCAATTTTCGCCAATTTATGATGAAAAGACTCTCCAACTCGAAGAAGAAAGGCCCCTGAATAATGCAACTGATGGCACATTATGATTCTCATTGACTCCAATGGCTTTTCCTCAATTTTAATACGTCTCCTAACATGTACTGCAGGGAAGGGATGGAGCAAATCAATGTTTCTGAATAATTAATCGAATGATTCATATGGCCATGAATCGGACAGAAATTAGGATACATATCGCAGCTAAAGCTTGATTGATCCCAAGTGGCTTTTTTTGTTGTATTGATTGTGTCGGTATATACAGTAATGCCCTAAATAATCGACTCCTTAACCACAGCAGAATTATGGGTAACTTTTCAGGATTTAGTCAGAAGTATGGCTTGTTGCCTTTCATCGGAAAGCTCTCATTTAACCACAGCAGAATTATGGGTAACTTTTCAGGATTTAGTCGGAAATTTGGCTTGTTGCAATTCATCGGAAAGCTCTCACTGAGAGCTTTCCGATGAATGGCAACAAGCTATATTTCCGACTAAATCCTGAAAAGTTACCCATAATTCTGCTGTGGTTAAGGAGTCGATTATTTAGGGCATTACTGTCCTAGATTATCTATGATCGAGGAGGCAGTCAGAAGGGAGCTTCCAGGTGGAGGGGGCAGAATGCCCTGAAAATAGCATTCTCCTGATTTGTAGGTCAATGATGCATTTCTAATTGACAATAGCTTGCTACACAAACAGCAGGCCCCTCCAACGCTGAATGAGCCTGTTTCAGCTAGTATACGATAAATGCAATAATTGGAAGAAAATTGGAATTAGGAAAGAAGCCATTGGCTTTATATTTGAAGCTCTTCCCCCTTATAATATGTTTTTCACTTATTTGCAACTCAAGCAAGCTCTTTTTCAATTATCATTTTTATATTTTGCTCACATAATGTTCTGTTCATACTGATATATCAGGTGTTTTCTTATGAGGTATAGAAGTGAACTTTCTGCCCCACCCCAAGCCTTGAAATAGGGTGTCTGTCATTTGCAGAATGAGGTCCCCAGAGGGTGAATTTAGTGATGCTACCCCGCATAGTGGGCTAGCATCACCAAATTCACCCTCTGGGGACCTCATTCTGCAAATGACAGACACCCTATTTCAAGGCTTGCCCCACGCTCCCTAGGTTGAGGCACAATTACAGTTCTCCACCCCACCCCAACAAATGTCACCATATATATAACCTAATATCTCTTTCTATGCTTTCTCAAAGAGTTGGGACCAGGGCACTATGTATACTGTCATGACTGAACCTATTATTCTCACTTCTTTCAACTACTAGTATTTACTGCATAATAAATAGAATTCCCAATCCCCAGGGGCGCTGGAAGCCACCAGGATCAAGGGGGGGGGGGCAAAACCTCCAGAATAGCACTTTTTTCAGTCAGAGGTATAGGCATATTAAAATGGCAAAATTTTGGTCAATTATACAGCATTTTAGAGAACTATCCAGGACCAGTTCTCTATTAATCTACTGGAGTGAATAAATTTTCCCCTTAGGACAATATAACAGATATATGAGGCATTTTTTGCCATTCGAAGATGAAAGAAAATGTGACCTCCTTAGTGTCGGGTAGGGTAAGTAGGGCAGTGGCACCCCTCTCCCCCTACTCTGGCACCCAGAATCCACATTATATCCACATCAAATTCTCTTACTGAATAATCTCTACTGGAGTACAATGCTATTAACTGGAAATGAGTTATTCTCCTTCAGTATTATCCAGGATGTGGTTTACTCGAAAGTTATGCCTCTTGTGTTACAAGGATAATTCTGTTATCTAGGATTACATGCCTTTAGTTCCATTAGCGTAGAGGCTTTCTGTACAAATCCATGCATATTGTGCAACCAATATGATAACAATGTGATTAGCATGCAGAAAAAGATCGCATCTTGTATCGAAGCAGCTTCTTATTGTCCCAAGGCAATCATGTTAGATATCTCTCTCGAGTTCTCCCACTTAAAAGGGGCTGAACCGACATTCAACACAAGTCTGGAAATAGTGTGTCTGATATTTGCAGACTGAGGTCCTCAGAGATGATGGGCTAGCATCACCAAATCCACTCTCTGGGAACCTCATTCTGCTTAGGCCTCAACTGCTATTGTAGTTCTCCAATACCACCTAGTGTGGACATACCTATAACCTATGACTGATATTAATAGAAGAATTAATAGAACGAAAAACCAAAACAAAACGGTTGAACACACCATTAAATGTCCTCATAGTGGTGAACATCCATACCAAATTTCCTTGAGATCTGAGCATTACTATTCAAGTTATAGCCTGAACAGCCATCGGACAGACCAAAAAGCCAACATTTCATTGAGATCCGAGCACTTCTGATCAAGTTATGACATGAACAGACATCAGACGGACCAAAAATCCAACATTTCATTGAGATCCAAGCACTTCTGTTCAAGTTATGACATGAACAGACATTGGACAGACCAAAAAGCCAACATTTCCAGATAAACAAAGATGAATAACTAGAATGGAAAATTCGAACAAAACGATGGAACCTTTATTGAATGTCCTCCTGCAGTAATGCCCTAAGTAATCGACTCATTAACCACATCAGAATTATGGGTAACTTTTCAGGATTTAGTTGGAAATATGGCTTGTTGCCATTCATTGGAAAGCTCTCGGGGAGAGCTTTCCGATGAATGGCAACAAGCCATATTTCCGACTAAATCCTGAAAAGTTACCCATAATTCCGCTGTGGTTAAGAAGTCCATTACTTAGGGCATTACTGTAATAGTGAACATGCATTCAAAATTTCATTGAGATCCCAGCAACAATTGTTGAAGTTATGACTAGAACAGACATCAGACGGACCAAAAATCCAACATTTCCATTGAGATCCAAGCACTTCTGTTCAAGTTATGACATGAATAGACATCGGATGGATGTACGCATGGACTGATGGACGGCTGGCTAGACAGGTGCAAAACATGGTTGTGCCCCCTTGTCTGTCGGTTGTTGCACCAATCCTGCACCCGAACATGACATTCTCCAAACTCCAGGCAGAATTATCTCCCATCGCTCCGCTGAGATACCACTGCCATAATGACATTAATTGGTAAGGAATTCTTACGGGTTTTTAGTTCTTATGTTTTAGGAATACAATTGTCTATGTCTGGCTCAGTTCATATTGTTCTTATCAATACCGAAAGAATTACCATTATTGCAAACTTAAAAAAAAATTTGGTTGTCAAAACAAGATAATAGGTGACTAAATAGTAGTAAATACAGTTCCGCGTCGATATGTAAAAATCGTCTGCAAAGTACACTCATTGTGGCAGTGATATATCGCAGCGATAGCGTAGAGGGCGCTGTATTGAGTTTGGACATTCTCCTGTTACTGCATCATGATACGATCCATTTTATAAAAAAAGATATGATTAGGAAAAAATAGGTGCCATGCAGCGATGTCCCAGCGTTGTTTGTCGTGTTTCTGAATGATTGATTTGATCTTCGAGATCACAGCTGCATGCTCTAATGGGAAACGTGGAACATGAAACATTAACTGAATACAAATGACACCCATTTGCAATCCACCGAGAACCTCTGATTGCATCTCGGTCCTAACTGCACTGAGCTGCCATATAAACAATGTAAAGATAATGCCACATGCATGCTAATCAGACAGCCATCGGGATTTGCATGCAAAATATGCAGCAAGAATTCAGAATCAGTGCACAAACTCATACGCTAATGGAACTAAGACACATTATAATAAATAATGGAATAACTCTACACTAATTCTCCTCTAGATTCATAAATTTAGGGGAAAGCTTCTTAGATATTCCCCAAAGGCAACGTACATCCAAACTTTTTGGAACTCTATGACTGTGTTAAGTGAGGTAATCAAGTCATTTGGCCTAAGACTTGGTTTTTTATCAAAATCACTATAGAACTGCCTTCCAGGCTCAATGAGCTGAATAGAGTGTGTCATGAGAATGAGGTCCGCAGACGGTGAATTTAGTGATGCTACCCCACACAACGGGCTAGGTGGCATCATTAAGTTGACCCTCTGTGCCGCTGGGGACCCCATTCTGCTTAGGCCTCATCTTCTTGGAAGTATCTATATATAGTCTCAAATAAACATTGTTTTTAGTTACTTTTTCCATGCTGTTTTTTCCATGCTGTTAAGTTTCTATATCCCCTAATATATTTGCAGAAGATTAAATGCATAATCGAGGTGACTAATGGGAAAACATCACCAACTTCAACTGGGGAACTTCAATAGCAGTTGAGGCCTAAGCAGAATGAGGTTCCCAGAGAGTGGATTTGGTGATGCGCTAGCCTGTCATGTCTGGGGACCTCATTCTGCAAATGTCAGACACACTATATCCAGACTTGAGTGGAAGATGAGTTAGTTCAGCTCCTTTTAAGTGGGAGTATGAGAGAGAGAGAGAGAGAGATAGATATCTGATGTGATTGCCTTGAGAAAATAAGAAGCTACTTCGATATAAGATGCAATCTTTTTCTGTATCTTAATCACATTGTTATCATATTGGATGCACAATATGCATGGATTTGTACAGAAAGCCTTTACGCTAATGGAACTAAAGGCATGTATAATCCACGATATCTTGCAGATTGTCTGCATATAAGATCCTAAAATTAAGAATTTCTATAAACTGTTTCAATGTACTTTATAATGAATAGGAGAATAATAGACCGTTCAAATATACAGTAATGCTCTAAATAATCGACTCCTTAACCACAGCAGAATTATGGGTAACTTTATAGGATTTAGTTTTAAATATGGCTTGTTGCCATTCATCGGAAAGCTCTCATCAGACTAAATCCTAAAAAGTTACCCATACATGTAATTCTGCTGTGGTTAAGGGGTCGATTACTTAGAGCATTACTGTACACTATTATATCTGAATGGGAGAATCCATTTGGTAAAGAAAGGCTAAAAGATGCATATTCATCCCTATTCTTTATATATGGGAGTGGTCTGTGTGAGTCTTCTAGATTCCTGTGGTCTAAATAGACATAATTCGGAATAAAGAACATGATTATCTGGTATCTTCATTGAATCATTTTTATGAAAAGTCCCTTGAGGTCCAAATTTGTGAAGCTGCATTTTCATAATTTGTAATATTAGTTGCTTTCTGTGGATGATGATATCATTTTTCGTTGATTACCGATCCTGGTTGTTTATTCCACGCCCGGGGGATACCGAAGTGACTAATTGCTTTGAATTTGATATTCCCAAATGTTCATGTTAGCGGTATCAATTTTCAAATTTTTAACAGAAATTTATGCTGTTCTTTGTTAAAATCTAATGGTTGAAATAAATTGAATAGAGTTCCAACTATCTGTTCAAATAAACCAAATAATTAGCAGCTGATGCCGGACAGTTGCATTATAGATTTAAAACAGCATTCTTCAATTTCATATCTTATGATTACGAATGCATGTTTTAACCCTTTGAGTGCCAGGGGCCGATATTATCGGCCCTAAACCTACACAATAAGTCTGTTAAAGAATATAATAAAATATATTAAAATTGTAAAAATTTGTAAAAAAAAAAAAAAATTGTTAAGCCAATGCATTCTCTTATATATGCGAGGCGACCTATGGTCGACTCGCATATATAAGAGAATGCATTGGCACAGGGTATATGGGTTGATACAAAAATCGGACCTGGCACTCAAAGGGTTAAAGAAACAGGCCGATCAGTTTCACTTTTAGAAATATTTATATTCAAAATTCTATCCTTTAAGGGGCGCAATCGTATTCATTGCTTGTTAGGTCCAAGACCATGTGATATGGTGTCTTTTGTTGAGACCTTTATCCATATCATGTCCATATGGATGTCCTTATTGAGTTATCAGTTGTCCAGTTAGCAGCAGAATTGCATTGGGGGAGAATGGGAATACCTACCATTGTTTGATTGTAAATGTGCCCTTGTTTTATGAATGGATATGACATTGACCCACAGTGGATACTCTATGATGGATAGTTAATTGATTCTCATTCACTCAGGCTAGCGGTGACTTCACAAAATGTGAAATTATTATCTGAACATTTTTACAAATGAATGACTGGGACTCATTGGGTGTTTCTTTGCTTGTTGTCTGCTTATATTAACAAACGAAGATATTTCTATTCCAGTGCATATATTTTGACTGAGTGTGAGAATATATTCAGAGAATCCGGCATGGGAAATGATATTCATTTATTACACGCTATTCCCAGAATCACATTATTCCTGTCGTACTTTAACCCTTTCATAATCGGAACTGAGCTAGTGCAGCATTAAAGATCATTTTCTAGTGCACCCTCTAAAATATATCCCATACAGAGCTTCGCGTATATACTAGTAGGAGAATGCACTGGATTACAAGGTCAAGGTAAATATTGTTAAGCCAATGTATTCTCTTATATATGCCAGGCTCCCTATTGGAGACTAGCATATATAAGAGAATGCATTGACACAGGGTTTTCAAAAAATTTCAGGAATCTCCAGTCATGGAAGGGTTAACTTACTGTGAGGAATCAGATGACATTGATGTCACATGACATAAATGATAATTGTTTTAATTTTTGTTTTGAAGATACCTACAGTAATGCCCTAAGTAATCGACTCCATAACCACAGCAGAATTATGGGTAACTTTTCAGGATTTAGTCGGAAATATGGCTTGTTGCCATTCATCGGAAAGCTCTCAGGGAAAGTTACCCATAATTCTGCTGTGGTTATGGAGTCGATTACTTAGGGCATTACTGTATATTTATGTCCTATTAAGAATGTGGATCGCAATTTGAGTTGGAAGATGATTTAAACTTTAATTTTAATCAATTTCACTGTGAGCTTGGAATTGAGCAATTTAATTTAACTGAGTATTGAAATAGAAGTGTTAAATTACACCACGTGAGAATTTCCATAGAAATGTAATTAAGTTGCACATATCCGTGGTTTGGTTTGATGACGGTGCCTCATGTCAAAGGTGAAGCGAAACGGAAAAAACTAATAAGTTGATTTAATTTAATGTTAAAAAAGATTTGTGGTCTGAATGACGAATGAGGAGAAAAATCAATGATATTGAATGAATTGGGAGAATTTATCGACAAACGGTGATTGAATTGTAGTGGGATGGCTCTATTGATGGTAATTATCATGGAGGATGTACTGTGTAAGTTTTGGGGCATAGCAGAAATGTTATTAGCTGTTAACCATATAACAGTCAGTTTTAACTGATATGTGGAGTATACTGATGATGTGTGTGTAATTTGTTCACAGGAATCCCTGAGTTACTCCTCTTAGGCTCTGAAGCTGTTCGACTGCTCTCTTATTATAGTCAGATATGCCACAAGCAATTAACCCTTTTATAACGGGAGCTGTGCTGGTGCAGCATTAAAACTCCTGCAGAGACCAGCAAAGAGGTTTCAAATTGGGAGAAGTCACTTCCAAGCCTTGAAATAGGGTGTCTGTCATTCTGCAAATGACAGACACTATTTCAAGGCTTGGTCACTTCTCCCTATTTGATTATTAGGGATCGTATATGGACCAGTGGTTAGACTAAAATATTTGAACTTACTACACGATTATCAATGTTTGTAACAATTTTGTTTACATAACAATGGTTTCAACATGTGAGAGATATTAATAATTAATATAAAAAAAGGTTTTCTATTTCTGCATGTTCTTCTTGGCGGGTGGCGGTGATGTTTTACAGACTTTTATAATTTTTGCACATTTAATAATCACCCACTGCAAGTGCCTTGTGTCCATTTTGAAAAAGGGTACATGTCATGTTTTAAATGGGTAATGTGTTTCCATAGGGGAAATGATGTCGTACAAGTAGACATCGGATGAAGCATGCTGATATTTTCACTGAGATCAAATATTTAAGTATAAGGAATGCTCTTCATTCCTCTATATGAATATTTAGTTCCAGCACATTGTTACTGATCACAAAATTACAGAATGTACAGGAATGTATATAAATTGCATCACAATTTATATTTTTGTGATTCAGCACCATTGTATTTATATAGAATAATCACATGATCAGGAATTATTCCTTAAATATTGACACCACCTTTGTTTCTGTGAGACACCAGACAATTTTTGAAGTGTTGAAACACTATTATAAACTGACTTATTATGTACTGTACTACCCTAAGTAAATGACTCATCAAACCCTGGTAACCCCCCCCCCCCCCCCCCCCCCCCCCCCCCGACCCCCACCCCCCACCCCAGTTAAACCGCATTTCTCTTAGACTTTAAACATGGTTATAACTGCAAGACAAACCAGATTTTGTTGTTAAAATTCATATAATCATCAACTGGTATGAAACGGTAATTTTCAGTACACTTGCGGCTCTAGTAATTTATATATGTCATAGAAATGAAATCTGCAGACAGTCAGCAGTTATATTATCTACAGTATATCGGCAGTCCAGGTTTTGGTTTGACCGCAATTATAAACGTAAAGCAGGCCTTTAAATTTATAAAATTTTGTCAGAATCAAAATATAGCATTTCTACAGCGAACCAGCTGCTTTTATGAGAATCAAACTAAGAATCATGATTCTGATTCTCGTCACATTTTAAGCCCTGTAAAATAACCCCAGTTACTGTGTCAATTACTTAAGGCAGTACAGTTGCTAGAGTACATGTAGGTGATAATTTTGAAATTTCGTGCCCTCGGCATTAACAGAGTTAACATTTTGAGTAGCCTCGCAATTTACTCATCAATCGCAGACCGCTAAAACCAAAGTCCTGGTTGCACTTTTGCATCAATATTTTGTTTTATCGTAAAATGCCCTTTGAATCAACACATGCTTGCCTTACACGAGGAAACCTATAATTAGTGGTCGTCTTTGTGGTCGAAGCCGAGTCATGCTCCCATTGACTGAGTCTCCAACAATGATGTGCACTGAGACGTTTTTTATTCTAAGAAGTCCCGCGGTGTCCTAATGATTATGAGACAATTTCAAGAGGGATACGATTGATCGTGATATTATTGTTCTTTCTCTCGTCAATCGGCAGCAGCAAAAAAACCTTGTGCGACGAACATACAATTGTTGTATTGAGATGGTTCATGACCCTGGTTTGATTGGGGCTTCGAATGTGACTTGTATACCAGGACTGAGTACAGACACTATAATATCGATTGGGTGCAGTTGAAGATAGGGTCATTGTTGCAGGCTAATTTCTATGAAACATTTTGATTTCTATTTCGATTCCAGGGATTATTCCTATACTACTCTCAGTTGCTTAACCCTTTCAGTGCCAAGTTTGATTTTTGTATCAACCCATATTTCCTTGATCATTTTTCAAATTTATTGATTATAATAATGTGATATATTGATGGAAAGAGCTCTTAGAGCTCTTTCCATCAATGTATCACATTATTATAATCAATAAATTTGAAAAATGATCAAGGAAATATGGGTTGATACAAAAATCGGACTTGGCACTGAAAGGGTTAATAATAGTGTCAGATCGATTATTAATTTTGAAGAAAATTCCAAATGATCACTATTATTTAGCACTGATACATAGAGTGAAATGTCCATCACTGTTATTAATTTCAGCTTATATCCCCACTAATCACGATTATTAGACACCAGAGAATATTAGGAAAGGGGTCTGGGCCCCTGCTGCAGAAATTAGTTTAAATAGGGGTTCAGTTAGGAATTTTCTCTCTGTTTAACCCTTCCATGAATTGAGCTTCGTGAATTTTTCGAAAACCTTGTGCCAATGCATTCTCTTATATATGCGAGTCTCCCATAGGGAGCCTCACATATATAAGAGAATGGAGTGGCCGAACAATATTTACCTTGACCTTGTAAGCCAGTGCATTCTCTTATATATGCGAGGCTCCCTATATGGGAGACTCGCATATATAAGAGAATGCACTGGCACAGGATCTTTGATGCTGCACCAGCGCAGCTCCCACCATGAAAGGGCTAAGTGCAGTTGAAGATGTATTCAGGGTACCTGGCTAATTTTTCACAACATTTCCTATTTTAGTTGAAATAATAACGCTCTTCTCAAGATACTTTTACTCACTGGCTTATACATTCAATCTGCTAATCATTATTATTTTGCAGGTAGAATGCATCACAAATCTATTGATAATAAAATAATAGTAATACATGTAATATTTAATTTCGGAACAATTAAACCAACGTAAATGTACATCAACATCACTCCATGTTAATGACGTCCCCTGCTTTCTTATAGCATTAAGTCCCAGTGTGAGTACATTGGATCCGTCAGACTTCCTTCACTAATCGGAACTCATACTCTGTATCGAGTGCGTCTAAAACTGATTGGTGCCGAATTGTTTTGGATAGATAAATGGCTGACCGAAGAAGGGGATAAAATTGGCAGTGAATTTAGAGAACTGCTAAAAAACGTCAATCGAGGGAGTGAAGGGTGGGTGTTCTAAGCCAGAATCACGAAAAGAATTAATAGTTATATATAAAAAAAGCTGGAGGGGTGTGAGGCGAGAGGGGTGATATGACTGTGTAACTAAACACTGATGCTCTTTAAAAAAAAAATCATTTGGGTAAAGTATTTCTGAATTAAAAAGAATAACTGGAAACTGCATTTCCATGAACTAGTCGAGACACTTTAATTGTTTGGCAGATATTGAGTTGTTGTGATATTGATAGTGACAGTAAATCATGTTTTATGCTCAAAACATGGCTCCTCTAATGAGATTTCACCTTCAAATTTAGTGCTAGTCACTCTAACTATTAAGAGGTCTACATGGAAGAAGTAATCTGCGATTAATTGGAACATATTAGAGAGGCATGTTTTAATGTCCCACACCTGGCGTAAAACATGGCATGAATTGTTTTAGGGTAAGGAGGTTATGAACTTGTTTGTATATATTACCTCCATTGAAGTGATGGAAAGGGGATACCTATACAGTTATGACCTAAATAATCGACTCCTTAGCCACAGCAGAATTATGGGTAACTTTTCAGGATTTAGTCGGAAATATGGCTTGTTGCCATTCATCGGAAAGCTCTCAGTGACAGCTTTCCGATGAATGGCAACAAGCCATATTTCCAACTATATCATGAAAAGTTACTTATAATTCTGATGTATTTAAGGAGTTGATTATTTAGGGCATTACTGTAGGTCTTTTCATTTTCAATTGGGAGAAACGATGTCAAAATATACCTAACTCAATATTTCTAGCCCACCATATCGATATAGTGCTGATAAACGTGCTTAATATCTACCATGCAATTTATATGCAAAAAAGACTGGAGGAAGTGAAGTGGTAAATAACCATTTCATGACGGGAGCTGCGCTTGTGTAGTATTAAAGTTCCTGTGCCAATGCATGCTCTTATATATGCGAGTCTCCCATAGGGTGCCTCACGTATATAAGAAAATGCACAGGCTTACAAGGTGAGACAAATATTGTTAGGCCAACATATTCTTATATATGAGAGTCTCCATGTATGTTGTTGTAATTGGAGGTCTGAAACAATGAATGTATTTTTAAATTGTATAACGTCTTAGCAATATGCTGTGCTGTATCTGTTTTAAGGTCCCTTCCATGACTAGATCTTCCTGAAATTTTACAAAAATCCTGTGCCAATGTATTCTCTTATATATGTGAGTCTCATATAGGGAGTCTTTGTATATATAAGAGAATACATTGGCCTTTACAATATTTAGCTTAACCTTGTAAGCCAGTGCATTCTCTTATATATATCAGGATCTTTAATGCTGCACCAGCTCAGCTCCCGCATGAAAGGGTTAAATGGTCCCCACGAATATTGTGTCCCTTGTGAGATGACTTGATGTCGATCTTGTTTGGACATGAAGTAACAGTAATATATTGGTGAAGCCTCTGTAAGCTTGATGTACACACACCGGTTGATGTAGTAGACAGAAATCTATAAAGGCAGGAGAATTGGGAATAAAAAATGATTTCACATTCTCAGCATATTGCCCAGGACCCGGGTTGATACTAAATCCACATCGGATTCTCAAGGGGTCCATATTTCCTGATTATTCTTGGAAAGCTGACATTCATTAATGCTCAGGGACTGAGTCGGAAGAAATTACCGCTCGCTCTAAAGCAATAAAAGGTGACGGGACGTACTTCTTGAGTGGCATCTTAGGTTTCCCTTGCCGACTCATGGTGAAGGCCGCAATAACACGGCCTGAATCATTGGAATAATCAGAAATCCTTCTTCAACCTCAAAGATAACCCAAGTCTGAATGGAGAATTGGAATATCTGAGTAGGAAGCCCTTAAAATACCTTAAAATATATGGGTCAGAAGCCCTAATACATGAAGTCAGAATAGAGGTTGGGACAGGTGAAACATATTAATGTCTTATTGCAGCTTCACTTAACACTGACTGGAGACTGGCTGGTGCAGCATTATAAATTATGTGCCAGTGCGAGTCTCACATAGGGAGCCTCGCATATAAGAGAATGCACTGGCTTACAAGCTCAAGGTAAATATTGTTAGGCCAATGCATTATCTTATACATATGCGAGGCTCCCTATGGGCGACTCGCATATATATTAAGAGAATATTAGGCACAGGGTTTTCGCAAAATTTTAGGAAGCTCCAGTCATGGAAGGGTTAATATGCATATGATATGAGGATCAAATGTTAATATATATATTGATCACTTTCCCTTTTGTACTTGAAATTTGTCTGCAGTTTGGATATTATACCATGCTGAATTGTAAATTAGCCAAATATTCTACCTGTGAATTACTGATCGATTATTCTGAGTCTGTGCACTTAATAATGTGCCCAGTTATTCTATCTACCGCTTTTAGTCATCTAGGTCAACAAGTGTGAGGTGGGTTCTTGTTATGGTGTGTTTTATTGGGATATGAAATGAATGACCCAATTGGCAGTTGACAAATCACTGAACAGGCTATGTAAATATTTCTTTAAAATGTATCAGATATCTGGAGACATGGACTCAGTATTCATTGCTTCAATGTGCGTGATTCATTGAACAAATTATCATTTCTTATCGAGATGGCCATGCATTGATCTGAATGGCACACTGAGATATTCCTCAAATCAGATCAAGCCGTCCAGATTTTTTCGCAAAGGAATATTTGTGAGAAATGTTCTGCAATGTGTGCATTAAATACATCGCAAGCAAAACAGGTTTAACTTTTTTGTAAATAGTTCAACTTTGAGTAATTTCCAATGCTGTGCATTGATTGTTGATCAGGGTATAATATTTTATATATACCTGATAGCTTATTTAAATGCTAATCGCTCCATATTCTGGATATGATATATAGGGATGGGCAAAATGGTTTTCATTCAGGGAGTGTTCCAACATGGAAATTTTATATGCACCCCACCTTGGGCTTGGGGCATCTCTAACGCCCTTAGTGTTAAGCAATTGTGCTCTATTTCTTTTTTGTTTGAACACATTTTGTATTGGCAATGAAAGATGTTCAGCTTAAATCTCTGTTGCCTCTGAGGGTATGTTAACCCTTCCATGACTGGAGCTTCCTGAAATTTTGTGAAAACCCTGTGCCAATGCATTTTCTTATATATAGGGATGCTCTCATATATAAGAGAATACATTGTCATAACAATATTTACCCTGACCTATGGGAGACTCATATATAAGAGAATTAACTGACACAGGGTCTTTTAATGCTGCACCAGCGCAGCTATCATTATGAAAGGGTTAATGGTCAGATTGCCTGACTATCACGCCATTACTAGTAGAAGTATGTTTTCCAATTTGCTCAATTAACATTTGAGAAAAAAATCCAAGTGCTCTAACCATGTGTTCATGACCATTTTATATATAACATTTATTCTTTGAATTAAATTATTCTTTTGACATATCAGTTCTAATATTTGCCCAATGTAGTTCAGCTCAGGGCTATACTTGACACTTCGCTCAGCTTATTTAGAATATATTGTGATTCGTTTGGGAATTCTCGTTCAGAAATAATCCAATATGAGACCTGATTTTTAACCTGCTGTCTTGAAGCTCCGCTGCCAAATTAGGTTGTTTATTGGCAACGGTCTCGACAGTCGCATCTGATGCCGGAATACACTTGATCAATGAGACTCATATCCGATGCGAGCGATATCGCGATAATCGGAAATGATCCAACCAAGTGTGAGCGGCATTAGAGGGATTACAAGGGGAGTTAATTCTGTCCAGAAATTTAGAAAGGGAGTTAATTCTGTTATCTCATTATTGTATCTAATCAGACATAAAATTGTCGAGTATTCACCGTTTCGGACTCAATCCATCCGGAAAAAATCATATTTGTAGTTCTGTGTGAGCGTGCCAGGCAACATCCAGTTAATTTAGATTCTCGCAGAGAATTTATTGATTTGTTCGATGTCTTTATTCCGAGTAAGCACGAATTTCATTGTGAGATAGTTGCGTCGTGTAGATATTAGGACTTAAGTCCGGCAGACAACACAAAACACTACAAATATTTTGGCACTAATTGGTTTATTTTAGTCTGAGTTTACCTCCGCGTTGATATTTTGTAAACCTAACGGATAAAATTTGTATCTTGGTCTATGTAAATTTATCAACCATTGGATAGTGATGGCTTTCCAAATAAGGATAACATTGATTGGGTCACGTATCGGGGTGATCGGTAATGGTGTATTTCTGTTACAATACAGTGCCGTTTGTTTGAGTGCTTTTCAAACAATATGTAATGCATGGAGAACATCTCCTTGCTTTCAAAAGAAAACACAATTGCACACAGAAGAATGAGATTTACGTCATCTTATTGAAATTTCACTGCTGTTAGTTTGCCATGTGACAATCAATAAGTTTGTTTGTATGATCACTTTTTATTGAAAAATGCAAGTATCTTCATCTATCTGTTCATATGTCTGTCCATGAATGTTTTGGTTTTTGACTGATAACTTAGGTTTCAATAGAGATAATGTTTTCATAGTTGGTCTGTTGGTAGACCATATGGAATTACAGTAATGCCCTAAATAATCGACTCATTAACCACATCAGAATTATGGGTAACTTTTCAGGATTTAGTCGGAAATATGACTTGTTGCCATTCATCGGAAAGTGCTCACTCATTACTGTAGAGTATTCCAGTGTATATTTCAGCAATTAATTCAATTAAAAAATTAAAAAGGCACAATTAACTCGTTGAAAAACAAAAAATTCAATTAAACTAGCAGGTTAGCCCGCCACTGGCGGCGTTCGTCCCATGGCTTTGTCAGAAACATGACTTTTTGTTTTTCAATGAGTTAATCCACTGGCGGCAATCGTCAGAAACATGACAATTTTTAATATTTTTAATTAAATTTTTAATTAATTATTTAATTGAATTTTTTGTTTTTCAATGAGTTAATTTTGCCTTTTTAATTGAATTTTTTGTTTTTCAATTTTACCCGATTTTTTTGGGGTTTTTCAATGAGTTAATTGTGCCTTTTTAATTTTTTAATTGAATTTTTTGTTTTTCAATTTTACCCGATTTTGTTTTGTTTTTCAATGAACCCGTCCATGACACTTCCCGTATTTAGCAAGTTTGAGCTCAATCGGTTCGAGTCTATAAAGGACACACACATATATATGACACTTAGCAAGTTTGAGCTCAATCAGCATTCCCTGGAATTTCCCAGAAGATATTCATGGGGAGGTCAAGTGATTAAATTGTTTCTGACGATTGCCGCCAGTGGATTAAAGGGGTACTGTACCCCAATTCCAATAAATTCCCGGTGACAATTGCGATCTAATATCAATATTATATTTTAAAATAACTTATTTGAGTCGACGATGTCTACAGAAAACGTTCCGATTAACAGGCTATCATCATAAAAGTCAAATTGAATTATTTAATAAAAATGAATTTATGGCTGGAGTCATAAAATGGCGAATTATGCCATTACGAGTTACCGTTCTTGAAATCTCACCTGTTGGGTGTCATTTATCGACGGCCGTTTACGACGAATGTTATTGAGTTGCGAACAAAACATGTTGCATGCAAAAGGAAGTCCCGCTATAACCGATTCGGAAAAAAAGAGAAGAAACAAGATTCATAAAGCGTCAAGTACTTTTATAGGGAGTGAGATTGTTTGATGGAAGAGATTGCAGGCATCAATTGAACTTCCGGTTCATCCTGCAACCTGCGTCTTCTCTGGTGAAGGTCAAAAACATGGCACGTAGTTTGAAATCGTAATATTTTTATTTCCAAGATCAATATTTTCGTTGCTAAATTAGGTTTATATGAAACTCATATAACACGAACATAATCTAACTTGAAAGTTATGTCAATGGGAGTAAATAACAAAATTGCCTATCTCTGTGTACAGTACCCCTTTAACTCATTGAAAAACAAAAAGTCATGTTTCTGACAAAGCCATGGGCGAAGCCCGCCAGTGGCGGGCTAACCTGCTTGAGTATCATATATATATAAGAAATGCACTGGCATAGGATCTTTAATGCTGCTCCATTACAGCTCCCATCATGAAAGTGTTGATAATCACTTTTCCATATTATATAAAGGTAATGTTGGTAACAGTTTTCATTGAGCTGCAATACATACTTGTCAATCAAACTTGGCATGTTTGCAAATGATTTTTGAGATGCACAGATCACATTTTTGACATTTCCCTGGGTTATTTTGACAGATCGTCCAATTCCAATATGTCAGTGTTAGTTACATCAGCAATGTTACTTTTGACTCATGTAAGGTGTAACCAACGCCCACTGATTAGCTTGCTAGGGAACTCTTGTGTTACTGAACACATTGTATGAACATCTGAGCTAATCTTAATAGTTAGGCAACTTTTTTCATTATATTTATTATGAATTCCAAATGTAAACACAGTGTAAAAAATTAAACTCCTGATGTCACAGTGCTTTATTTATATCTGATGGAAGAAGTGTGGAATGAATGAGGGAACCAGAGCTGGGTGTAGTATAAGGGGAGGGGTGACAATCCCTGTTGCCCTCCACCAAGGTGATGCAGGGGCAGGGGGAGAAAGTGCCCTTCTATGTGTTTCACAGAATGGACAGAAAACATGTGATCTCAACAGAAAGACAATGTTTTTATCTTCTGTGAGCATAAGATATCCAATTTTGGAAAAGCTTGATTGTTGAAAGTGCACAAACAATTTTTGTCTTAATAGTATAATGTTTTTGCTCTTCACTTGAAGAAATGGGTGCAATCAAATTTTCGGGAAGTTCTGCTCCCTTTGTATGTGCTTCTTGTAACCATGCAAGTTCATAACATGAGTTCAGTTATACAACCAAATAAAATGATTAAAAATTAAAATTAAAGCCCCACTTAAAGGGGTACTGTACACTAAATCCAGCCCTTTTTGGGACCATCTACTTTTATACTTAACAGAATATATGCAACAAATGAATGAATTTGAGCCATGGATGAGAGCAAAATACACTCATTTACCATTTGAGCAATACAAACAACATGGTAATTATAATGAAAATGAATTTATGACTTATATATATACCATTTGAAAGGAAACTCCAAAATATTTTATTTTATCAACTTATTATTATCTGGTTGAACAAAATGTAACACATTGTTTTTGTCGAGGTACCGACATGTGGGCTGTGCTTAATTCTGTTCTGAATTGTACTGGTCTAGTTTCACTGATCTCAAGTGTGTTAAATACTATTCTTGCTTTTGAAAGCCTTATAAAAATTTATGCAGGTTGATATATGTAAGTTTCGCAGTCATTTAAGCCACAAGCATTAATTAATTAAAACATTTTAAGTCATATACTTTTTATGAAAATTAAAAATTTCTTAATTATAGTTTTCAACCCTAGACTGGACTTGTGATTAGCCTATCAGTAAGGTTATATTTAATCTTCTAAAGTCCTTCATGCAGTCCCTTGTCATACTATCCATAGGACATATCATATGTCTATAAATGTGCATCGCTCATATTTGTATAAGTGACCAAACAATGAAAAGGATTTGATGTATATGAACATATCAGTATATATTTCATCCCAACAATGAATATATGTCCATAATGATCTGTGGGTGATGCATTGATGTGAGGTTTCTGTCCTCCGTTGACCCCTGATTCGTAGCTCTTCATTGCTTCAGGAGTACACTTGAATCATTCTCCCGTTTATTTCCTATTCAGATGTCCTATTTGCCTTGATGTTTTTCTCCATTAGATAAGCTACTTTGCTCCACTTCTAGCAGTCAACACTAATTTGTGAGCATGAACTCCACCAGGATATTGTTAATTATGGACTAATAGCCTATATGTCTATCCACGCCTACAGGTCATATGAAAACATGGTGTACTATCCACGCCTGCAGGTCATATGAAAACATGGTGTGCTATTCACTTTTTCGCTGTTAGGAATAATTATATTATCCTGATTGGGAAAGTGGCTTGGACACTTCCCATTGGGGGTGGGTGTGGGAAACCTTCATATAGACTGAAAGTACCCTCTTCTCA
Source organism: Siphonodentalium dalli (assembly GCA_032622095.1). Lineage (NCBI taxonomy): Eukaryota > Metazoa > Mollusca > Scaphopoda > Gadilida > Siphonodentaliidae > Siphonodentalium > Siphonodentalium dalli. Next base: position 192,404,781 of record CP136065.1, on the reverse strand, counting down.
AAATACAGGCAAAGTCAGAAGGGGGAGGGCAGGTTGCAGGTTCCAGCATCGAGGGCGACTTGATAGACGTCTTCTCCCTAAAATGTGCCACTTCACCCTATTTTCGTCTCTGGGAGATGCATTAACCCTTTACCCAACAAAACGGCCAAAACCGGCCAAATAAAGCTTCAACAGCCTAAAATATCTTCGGTCTGTCTCAATAGAACCATACAAATATGGATATCATTGGAACCGGCTCCTTGACCACATTGTGATAGTTACAGTTATGCCCTGTGCCAATGCATTCTCTTATATATGCGAGTCAACCATAGGTCGCCTCGCATATATAAGAGAATTCATTGGCCTAAAAAATATCTTTTTTTAACACTTTTTACCATTTTTTCTTACATTCTTTAACAATTTTATAATTTTTAATGTGTTAAGCCAATGCATTCTCTTATATATGCGAGGCGACCTATGGTCGACTCGCATATATAAGAGAATGCATTGGCACAGGGCCGTTCTGTTGGGTAAAGGGTTAACAGTATGCATATGTCCATGCAGCATAATTAAAGTATATTCACTGATTATAATGGTCTTACTCACTGTAATGGTTTAATAAATGAGCTCTTATGTTGCATGATACTTATTGGATCATGGAAGGGAAATTTTTGGTATGTAAATTTCACTTCAGCCATTGATATATTTTTCCTGATTTCAGTCCACTACTCCCTATGAATAACCAAACAGGGAGAAGTGACTTCTTCCAACTTCAAATATCTACGCTGGTCCCTGGGGATGGGGGTGATTTGCTGCCCCTGCCTGCCTCACTGCTCCACACTTCTGGCCGATTTCTAAAGGATTGTGTCTGCAAATATCCCTTCCTGTTTTCTGAACTTTCAGCCTATTGTTACATATTGTCCTTGTCTCTGTCTTACTTCATGTTTCTGTTGGATCAGAAGAGAGTCAATCTATTGTTCTCGACCTAACATCAATTCCACTTCAAGTACACCTCCCGTTGTGTAGACAATTTGCTTGTCCCAGGCACAGCGCCATGTAAACTAGTTTTTTATGGCGTGTAATGAAATATAGATAAGAAAGGGGATATTATTGGATCAGACGGCTGCTTGGTGCCATGGATCATCTATCATGAATGCTATACAATGGACAGCCGACACAGGTGCTAGTGGGGAGCCCAGGGCATGAGACACAGTTGATCATATATCTTTTTTTTCTGATATCAGAATCATTGCTTGCTTTGAGTTTATCATAGGCATCTATTGGCATATGAATCATGTTGTCAGTTCAGATTTCTTGGGTGCACTGTAAACATATTAAAGGCACTCGAGGAATTTGAAATATGAATAAAAATTAATTACCGTGTGTTATTGAAATTGCACGGATCAATGGTGCAGCATTAAAAATCCTGTGCCAGTGCATACTCTTATATACCGGGATGCGAGTCTCCCATAAGAAGCCTCGCATATATAAGAGAATGTACTGGCTTACAATGTCAAGGTAAATATTGTTAGGCCAATGCATTCGCTTATATATGCGAGGCTCCCTATGGGAGACTCGCATATATAAGAGAATGCATTGGCACAGCGTTTTCGCAAAATTTCAGGAAGCTCCAGTTATGAAAGGGTTAATACCAAGAAAATAATATAAGCCGACTTGAGTATACCACCATTGCTGTTGAAAATAATTTAATGAGGAATACGTTGTGCACCACACTGATCATAGTCAGTGTTATCTGTATTTTAGAATTATTGTTCCTTGCTGAAAACATGAACATTACTGTCTGTTACAGCTGCATGTTTACAAACAACGATATCAATAATGCGGAATCTCATCACTGGAAGTTATTGAAAACAAAAGTAAGAATAAATCCTTCTAGTTTTATGTTTTTCTTGGTGATAATTGTTTAACAAACTTCGTCTGTTTTTCAGTTGTACTGCCAGCGTCCACATCTCCATTCTGTAGCTTTAAAGAGAATCAATTAAAGTTGATATTTATACTTTGTTGAAAATCTTATTTGAAATATTTAAAGACATATTATGGACTTGTTCAAGTGCGATAAACTTATAAGTTAGTACTCAGGCGCTATGCCAACCTGGGGAATGTATCATTCTACTTAAAAGATCACCGAAAAATTCAAACGAATCGACCATACCACTCCATAGAAAACATCGTCTGAACTACGCTCAATTGTAAATATTTACACCTCAATTCGGGATGCAACAATGGGTGATAAACTAATGAAAACGATTTTGCCATCTAGAGTCATTGCGCTTAATTGATATATAAGAATGACGGTGTGTGTTGTCAATTTGGATTAATATTTGTAAAAAATAACAACTTTGAGCAAGATTATTATCTATATCTATTTGATCACCATAACGGAGTGTTTCACATCACTTTAAGAATGTATGACGAAAGCAGCTGATGAAAGCCCATTTTCTAATATATTGATATTTTCTCCTGATTTTTCTTAAAATTTTCTCCCTTTTATTTATTCTGACTTACGTCTAGACATTTTTCATCCAGAATTCTCCTCAAGCTGGTAAATTAAATTAAATATTTATGTTTGGCATTAACAATATTGGAATATTAAGACACTTTATACAGCAGTTCTGAATCCCAGACACAGAGTTGCCAAGACCTATATGGGAAGAGGGTTGTATATTACCAGTCACACCAGTATGGGGTATAAGTACACTCAAACCGAAGCAATCACGAAGATGAGATCATACCAAAGGGCAGACTGATCGACTCTGGGCCGCATCCCAATGGCTTCCGCCTGCGCCCGATGATGTAAATATCATGTAGAAGTCTGGCAGATGTCATGTAAATACTGTAACAAATGTTCCGTTATGTGATGTTAAAACCTTATTCTATTTTTTCGCACTTTTGTTGAGGCGTATCATTAGAAGTCACAGAATACTTCCAGATGTTAGCCGTCCTCTCAGTCCATGTGTTCCTAGCATCACATCGTCTTAGTAAACCATATCCTTCTCAGTTACGCAAATACCTTCAAATTCCTGCTTACTTAGTTACTTGCCTACTCATCATCAAATATTGTGCATGCAATCATAGGAAATATATATGATATATCACTTTATGATAGAGTGTAGATCATGCTATGAATCCAAGTCTGAGTTTAGTGTGCCTGTCATTTGCAAAATGAGGTCCCCAGAGGTTGATTTAGTGACGCTATCCTGCATAGCGGGCTAGCATCTCTAAATTCACCATCTGGGGCCCTCATTCTGCTTAGGCCTCATCTTTGGAAAGTTTCTTTATTATCAAATGTCTATAGAAACTTCTTCACATAGATTCTTTTTCTTTTTTTAGTATAGTTTCTCTATTTCTCTATATCCCTATATCCCTATATTGGCAGATTGCATAATCGAGGTTCCCAATGGGTGTGCATCACAATATTCACAATTTGGGAACTTCAATCTGAGTCTGTCTCCCATAGCAGATGAGCCATGCAGAATGAGGTCCCCATAGGGTGAATTTAGTAATGCTAGCCTGCTATGCGGGATAGCGTGACTAAATTCACCCTCTGGGAACCTCATTCTGCAATGACACGCACACTAAACTCAGGCTTGTATGAATCGATACTC